>JARHVA010002237.1:272500-770000 GCA_037957365.1 Torreya grandis
GTAGTAGACACCTGAAACCTTCACAAATTAGGTGACTAGGTCACCTTTCAATAGCCTTCCTAGATTACCTATTTAGAAGAGACTTGTAAAAGTGTTTCTAGGAAGGAGTGTGAGAAATTTATGCTCTTATAAGGTAAAACAATCTCAAAACCACCCCTTCGAATGATTGGCAAACTTTTAAACAACTCAACACCCTTCAAACATCATAAAACCCTACAAAAACATGATTTTCAATAGGTCTATACACCTATTCATATAAATTATTTCCATAGATGACATCTTATCTAAGTTGAATGTGATTTCTAAGTGTCTTCAAGACCAATTCAGGGTGTTGAGCACAAATATCTCCACTTTTCCTTCATAGACCTTGTCTTAGGGTTTAAGTAAGGTTTTGGAGGTCTAGTATATTAATGATGATTTATAAATATCAGACATCCAATCCCAAAATTATGTATATGGATTTTTATCCCATATACCCCCTAAATCTCTTGAAATGATTTTGGTCCCATCTAGCTAGTATAAGAAGATATGAGTAGGAGATGGTGGACTTCAAACTCCTTACAAGCTTCATAGACATGGTTATAGTCTTAACAATGATTCATAGAGGTGGTCCCCTATAACCCACTCTCTCCTCCATGTATTTTTATTCCATATTGGTATCCAAATCTTGATAAGGGCATTGTCTTTGATTTATTATGCTATGAAATATATGATCTCTTGAAATGATGGCTTGAGATGATAGGTTGGGTATAATGCAGTTCGAGCTAAGAGTTGAGAAAAAATTGACCTTTCTTTTACATTATCCTATCTTAAACATTATTATTAGGTTCCAAACCATCTTCATATGTTCCTTATAATCCTTCATTCTACTATCGGGATCTAGATATACCCAAGGTGGAGGTGAGATCTTGATTCTTCAAGGTTGGTTTTAGGATTAATAGGCCTAGATTGAATCTCAAAGGTCTAAGCTACCTATAGGTTAGTTTATGGTCTTAACACCATCATTCCATACTTTACCACATATTCTTTACCTCTTTACTTTCCCTAATTTTCTTAAACCACTATCTTTGTATCCTTACTCATGCAAGTCTATTTAAGCCATTATCTAGCCTGAGTGTTTGGGAAGTTGGAACATTTATATCATTCTAAAATACTAAAATGCTTATGTTGATAGATCTTAGAACCTTTATATAATTCTCTTATGTTTGTTAATATTCTTTGGATTGAGCCTCCTTTAACCCTGCATACTCCTCATGTAGTCAAGCTTAGGGTATTTGCATAATTAGGCCTAAGTAGGCCTAATGCCTAGTTTAGTGGTCTTTTCATCTTAACCAAAGAATATCACCTATTATTGGAACATTATGACATATATTACCTCTTCCTTTTTATGTGTTTTCAACCCTTAGACCACCCCAAAACATGTATAATTCCTTAATTGATATGTACAGGTTTGTTTAGGCCTTATTAGGCCTAATAGGCATGTTTAGATCATTAGGCCTCTTCTTCTCATAGGTATAAAACATACCAATGATAAAAATAAGGTCATTTATTAAAAAAATTAGGTTCCCTATTTCTTATATTTTACTTCACTTATCTACATGGTATTCATACTTCTACCCTTTTACCTATGACCCTGCTTGTAGGTGTTCTTAGCCTGGCTATACTGTGAGAGAAAATTCCCTCTTATGGTATAAATTTAGGGTTATTATAAGTATTATATAATAATAACATGATCTCCAACCACTCATACCTTTTTAATCTCTTATCCCCTTTCAACTCAATCATTTTGTTTCTGACTGTTTGTAGAATATAGTTATTGCATGTTGTCTATGTAAGAAGTAAGATGTGAGTCTTCTTTTGAAAGGATTTATCCACCCGGTTCACCACACCTCTTACTTATGTTATGGGTTTTATATCCCATTAAATTTCACACACCTTAAATGTTTTTTGAAGTGGTATCTTGAGCTTAACTTTCCCTCCACCTATAGCCATGCATGTAGGTGGTCTTACTAAGTCTATTGACTGTGAGGTGTCTCATTGGAGAAAAAGGAGTGGTGTCTCCTTTTTACCTTCAATGACACTAAATATTAATAAATATTTATACTTATCTATAACTATCTAAAGTTTCCCAACCTTAAAACATCATTCTTTCACTTACCTTGTAGTGACAGTTAGTGTATGCTCAAAAGGGAGTCTTGACTAAATTGATCATCTTGGTTGGAATGGTAGTGTTGGTCCATGTTTACTTTGTATGTCATGTTCCTTTATATTTTTTTTCCCCAAAATTTACCACTCATTTTTGGGACAACATCTGAACTATTTTGGTTCAACAGACCAAAATCCTCTCTTCCCTTATTAAAAATTGTTATGAGCCTTCAAATTCTCTATTTTTCAAACTTTTTCAGCTAAGGGACCCTACAAATAATTTATATGGACTCTATAGATAGGTTTCTATGGACTCTGTGAGCTAGATTTCTATGGACTCTTTCAAGGTTCATTTCTATGGACTTCAAGGCCTCAAAACTATGGACTCTGCAGGCTTGAATCTATAGACTCTACAGGCTTAAATCTACAAACTCTACAAATATGTTTCTACAGACTCAACATGCTTGAAATTAGCAAGTTCAATGGCTTTAGTAGGTAAATTATCTCAAAGGAACAAGTTTCTAGCACTTAGGCATTTTCAAGATAGGTTCAATGCCTTGGTTCGACCAAAAGGGTTCATCAGCAAGCTTCTAAGCAAAATTTGAACCATTGAACCTTAAACCAAAAAGGTTCAAGGGTTCAACGGGTTCAAGGTTCAAAGTCATTGGCAAGATTCAAAGAGTCAAGCACTTTTTCAAAGGTTCAACAAGTTTAACTGCTTCACGGTTCCATGACTTCAAACACTTAGCAAAAAATAAAGGCTTTGAACCATTGAACCATTGAACCTTGAACCATTTTGGTTCAATGGTTCAACGGGCTCAATGACTAAATGGTTTAATGCATTTGGTTCAAGAGATCAAAAAGACTTATCCAAATAAATATATTAAACCAATTGAACCATTTAACCGTTGAACCAAAGTTGGTTAAATTGGTCGGTTCAATCGGCAAGTTCAAGGGGTACCCCAAAGCCAAAGGAACAAGTGCCCTTGCGGAGGGTAGTGAATCAAGACCAAGTGCCCTTACAGAGGGAAGTGAGAAAAAGTGGGAAAATTTAGAATTCCTTCAGAAAAATGACTAAGGCTAGAAGAGAAGAATCCTTTAGACTTTTTTCCTGAGGAAATGACTAAGTGAAGGAATAGTTAGAATTCCTTCAGGAAGATTTTCATCAGAAAAAGAGATAAGGCAAAGATGAATTCCTTCAAATAAAATGTCTGAAGGAAAATCTTGAGGAAAAATCCTGAAATCCAAAGCTTGATGGAAAAGACAAAGCCAAGGAAGATTTCCTTCAGACAAATTATCCAAAGGAAATCAAGGATAAAGCCTACCGAAGAAACAAAAGCCCGAAGGCCATCTGAAAGATCCCAAAGGGTAGGTACCCTTGCAGGTGGCTCTCAGTGCCAACAAAGTGGACCTTTCTCAAAGATTTAAGGGACACCTTCCCTTTGGGGCATTCCAAAGGCTAAATAAAGACACAGAAAAGAGCCTTCAAAGACAGCCAAAAAAGGAACCATTGAACTATTGAACCCTGAACCAAATGGTTCAACTAGTTCAAAGGTTTAACCAATTCAATGAAGATCAAAGGGCTTAGAAATAATAGGAAACAATGAGATGAAGGATGAACAAATGAACCGATTGAACCTTGAACTGAAAGAGTTCAAAGTTCAATGGTCTAACAAGTTCAAACATTTCAAAGGTAGCATCAAGAAAATAAAGAAGTAGTGAACGGATGATTCAAGAGACGGTTCAAAGGGATAGTTCAAGCAATAAAATTAGGGAACTAATAAATATAGAATGAATCAATGAACTATTAAACTAATGAACTTTCAACAGGTTCATGCTTCAACATGGTTCAAGTAGCTAGCAACCATTGACAGCCCTGTGGATGTCAAGTTTAATGTAATGGAATATCCGTTAATATTAGAATATGGCACAAAATTTGAAAATTAAACCAAGCAATTGGCTGAAAAGAGAGCCCAAGAGCCTAAATTGCTATAGGGAAGAGAAGAACAATGAAAAAAAATCAAAAATATCTTCAAGGGATTTATTTCTAGTAGGTAAAATAGTGGATTAAGTGGTCATCTAAGCACACCAAATCAAGGATGCAGCTTATTTTTCTTCCATGAAGTAATGGAAAATTGGACAACTACGTAGACATCAAAAAAAGGACTAAAAAACTCATGGTAAGGAAGAGACATATAAGATGGATGGGCACGCCATAGTTAAGGCAATACACTATTCCTAGCATGGCCTTCTAGACAGAATTGAAGGTGCATTGAAGGCATTGACTGCAGCATGGGCCATCCCATCAAAAAAAGTGCCAAGCCTTGCTTGGTGGCTATACATTGTAATTTCTCTCATTATGCAATGGAGATATTTTTCATTTTACAAAAAAAAACTCTGCCCAAATTCAAAGGTGAATACTGAGACTTTGAGCTCAGATTGTTGTTCATATTATTTTATCTGAATGAGAAAGCAAGTTACTTGTAGACTTTGTGCTGTATATCTTGTGCCATTTTAAGAGATTGTTCTTATGTCTGTCTTCTAGATGCATTCTTGTTTATTTAATTTAACAGGTAAAACTAGTGGAAGTGATAAGGAAGATGTCCTGAAGTCAATTACTTTCAGACTTTGTGCTATTATAGTTGTCTTCAGTTTGTGTTTTTAGTTTCTTTCTATGTACAAGGTTCTGGGATGACTTTGTGCCTCCATTATCTTTTGTGTTTCACTCTTTGAGTAGTTGAGGTGGAAACTTTGTGTTCTATTTCATTCTACTGGTTATTGTGCCCTTTCGTTATTAGTTTCTTGTCACTACCTAAAAGAACTCCTGTTGTTTCCTGCAAGAACACTTCTGAAAGAAGAGAATTGTATTCATTGTTTTCACCAGGATTTTCTCCTCTATTTGTTAACATCATCTCTAAAAAAAGAGAGATGGATGGTGTAGTTCCACCCTGAGTGTTATTTTCTACTTATATATATAGTATATATCTCCTATATAGTTATAGGGAACCTCCCCTTAATGAGAGGAGAGATTTGTCCACATCTGATGTAGTAAACCTACACACTGGGCTGACCAATCTCCCTTGCTATGGATGATAAGACCTATTTTGCTCATCAATTATTTGATTAACAAAAAACTCACCCAATAGTCTTTTTGGTGACTCTGCTAGGGAAGGACAAGCAGTTTGAAGCCTCAAGCTTCAAGCTGAAGCAAGACCAGTGCTTTTCCATTTTTGTTTCATAATCTGGCAACTCCACACTATTCCAGAAGCTAGAGAGTTCAAGGTGTTGTTGACCCTATCATTGAGTTGGTGCAGCAAGGAAATTTTGACTTATTCCATCCCCAACTTTAAGTTCAATGATCTATGAGTGTTCCTCCTACCCGTACCATGTCACCAATACAATGTAGAGCTACTTTTTTTGCTATCAGTAGAGCATTGTCCATCCATTCTCCACCTAGATTCATTATCCCCCTTTTCCATAATCTAATCATGGCAGTTTAAGGCCCCTGGGGTAACTCTTTTGGCCCACTCAGTTTGACCCCACCTTTGCATGAGCTACCACATAGTTTAAGGAAGAATTTCCCCAAATTCTTTGTTGATGGGAGAGTTCATCTTGATGAACACATTGTAGCTTTCAGCATAGCTTATGGTGTGATAGTCATGGAATTTGAGGATGTGGCAGTCAGGCTTTTCATAGAAACACTACAAGGTGTTGGTGTAGACTAGTTCTACCATCTGCAGGCTAGGTCAATGACTGACTGGGACACACTCAAAGCTAAATTTGAAGCTAGGTTCAAAACTGTAGAAGATGCACATGCCTTGCTGGCCTAGCTCACATAGATGAAGAAGGAACCCCATGAACCCATGAGGTATTTCATAGCAAAGTTTGACAAGTTGAGGAACCAAATTCCTGTAATTGCTCAGCCAACACCTGAAAACCTCAAATGCTTCTTCATCAACTCACAGCTGCCTGAAGTGAGCTTTCTGCTAAGACATGCTGGGCACATAGACCTTGAGGCTGATCAAGATTTGGCTATTGAAGTAGAATATGACCTTATCCTGGAAGGGAAGATAGGGAGAGACCCAAACAAAGGTAAATCCTCTTCATCTTTTGAATACTCACCTACAACCACCACTTATCCAATGGTGCAGAAGCTAGCAAATGAGTTGCTAGCTCTCAGAAAGCAAATGGCATAAGGGATGACCTCTACTCCTTCATACAGAGATGTACCAAGGATAACATTCTCAAATTAGTCATATCAAGGTAATGCTACCAAGAATCAAGGGTAAACAAATCACCTTCCTCCACCTTAGAGGAATAACCTTGTCATTGAAGCACCTTCAACTAACTCAGTGGTTGGATATCTTGAAGCTGAATTAGATTTCTCATTCCATCCTGAGCTGAATCCTAAAGATGATGCTAATCTCTTCACTAAGGAAGAAGAAGAATTAGCTGGTGACTCCAACATTAGTTTCCTAAATTATCAGGATGAACCCAAAAGTGAAGGTAAAGTAGTTGAGGGATCATATGCTGTGTTCACTCGATCAAAGAATCAATTAGCCCAGCAAGCTGATAAAGAAAAGATAGAGGAGCACCCTTAGCTAGCAATTTCAATTTCTAAGTGGGGAACCACTCTACCTTTCTAGCCAAAGGACCTGGTGATTGCAAGAAAGGTAAATACACCAAATGTCTCTACACCTTCTACTTCAAATTCGTAGTCCAGTAGTCCTTCTCCCAAAAATCTAAAGGATTAACTCCCATCTTTTATGCCCAGTTCATTTCAAACATTTGACATAATTGACCATATAAAGAAAACCAAAATTCAAATGTCTGAATTTGAATTTCTACAGTCCAACCCTGAGTAATTGGACAAATTGGTTCAATGTGTGAAGAACCAAAACATCCTTATAGGACAAGAAATTCCCAAGATGACTTGTGATTCCCCCAAGAATGCACCCACTAGGAACAACCTTGTCATTACTCCTCCTGTTGCTCCTGGTAGGACTAAACCTTTCTATCTAATTGCTAAATCTCTTCAGCCAATGTCATGCCTGCCAAAGTAGCTAAATCTCTTGGCCTCACACTGACCAAAACATTTGGGAGATGTTTCTCCATGGAGAATAAATAAGTACCTCTATTGGGACAAATTAAGGACACCCAATTTACATTTGCAGCATTCCTAAACAAAAGAATCAAGATGACTATCTTGGTGGCCGATGTCCCAGCATCATATGGCATCCTTCTTGGTCAAAACTTATATAAGGATGTTGGAGGTGAATTGAGCATGGACCTATCTGAAGTAAGGATCTCAGTCAAAGGTGTTATGAAGAGATTACTCCCTAAAAATGAAGCAAAATATGTGGTCACCCAAACCTCAGCACCTAAAGCTCAAATTCTATTTGAGTCTTCAGGCATGAGTAACTACTTCCTATCCATAGAGGAGGTCCATGAAGTGCCTGTTGAAGCTCTTGAAGGTGTCAATTGGGAAATACATTTAGTTGGAATAATAGAAGAATTGGTAGAGTGCAATGCAAGTGTGGAAGAATCTCCACCTCTAAATGAAGAAGAATCCAAAGGAAAATTAGTGTTTAATGAGGTATAGATTCTTGAATTTGATGGCAGTTGCTCCTCTATCAGTTTAGGAGCCAGGGTTGTGCTGATATCTCTTTAAGGAGATATTTTTCCTTCATCTTACAAATTGCAATTTAGCAATACCAATAATACAACTGAGTATGAATCACTATTGCTTGGATTGAGGGTTGCTAGTGACAAAGGTGTCAAGCTCCTTCATGCTAAAGGAGATGATGAACTAGTGGTTTGTCAGGTGAGAAACCTGTATCAAACCAAAAACAAGAGATTGTGCCACTACCACAATCTGGTCTGGGATCAACTTGAATGCTTTGATGCTTTCAGCATCTCTACCATACCAAGGGAATTCAATGACTGAGCTGATGCATTGGCCATTTCAACAACTCTCTTAGTCCCTCACCTAGAATTCAAAGGAGATAGGTACACTATTGAGCTAGTCTTTTGACCAAGTGTACTTGATAATGTCATTCATTGGCAGGTGTTTAACCATGACAACCAAATCATTGCCTTTTTAGAACAAAAAGATAGCTTTAAATAGCTGCACTTTGAAGGTAGTGAACCTCAGAAGCTTGAACTAGCCCCTAAATGAAGTACAGATGTAGGTGATGATTTCCTACAGCTGAAAGGGAATAAAATCCCAAAAGGGTTGGTTTCCCTTGAGAAGATATTTGAAAAACATGATAGATTCATTAAATAGCAACAAATGGATTCAAGCTCCTCCCAGGATTTTGATCAGGTAAATTTGAGTACCGAGGAAGATCCCAAGATGGTGAACATTGGGAAATGTTGCACTCCTGAGGAGAGATTCAAGTTCACTACTTTGCTTAGCCAGTACATGGACATCTTAGCATAATCCTATGATGATTTGAAGTCACTCAGGCCTAATGAAATTCACCATGACATTCCTCTCAAGGTTGACTCGGTACCTTACAAGCAAAAATCTAGGTAGTACAATCTGAAGATATCAAGTACTATTCTGGATGAGATATAGAAAATGATAAATGCTAGAATCATTTTCCCAATCCATCATTCCACATGGATTGCCAATATTATCCTTGTGAGGAATAAGAATGGAAAAATTTGCCTCTGCATGGATTTTAAAAATTTAAATCAATCATCCTTAAATGATAACTATCCTTTGCCTATCATGGATCAAGTGCTTTAGATAGTGACTAGTTCAGAAATGTTATCAATGCTGGATGGCTTCTCAGGATACAATCAAGTTGAAGTTAGTGAAGTAGACCAACATGAGACTGCCTTCACCACGCCTTGGGGCACCTTTTCTTATCAGAGAATGCCATTTGGCCTTATTAATACTGGTGCTACTTTTCAAAGAGAAATGGACCTTGCATTTAAGGATGAAATGGGTAGGTTCATTATATTCTATCTTGATGATTTAACAGTATTTTCTAATCATCACCCAGATCATGTGCACCACTTGTAATAAGTGCTAGAATGTTGCCGCCAGAATGGCATTTCCTCAAACCCTAAGAAGTCTATTTTTGGGGTAACATAAGGGAAACTTCCCAGACACATTATGTCCAAAGGAGGCATAAATATTGACTCAGATAGAGTCAGTTCCATCCAAGAGCTTACTTTACCCACAAGTAAGACTACAGTTCACTCTTTCTTTGGAAAGATGAATTTCTTAAGAAGGTTCATCCCTGAGTTTGCTGAGAAGACTCGCCATATTGTAAACATGATGAAGGGAAATCCCATGTTTAGCTAGACTGAAGAAGGTAAATTGGCATTCCAAAATATCAAGATTGGTATTTCTCATGCCCCAATTTTGATTTGTCTAGACTATAATAGGGATTTCACTATATATAGTTATGCTTCCGAACACACACTTTCAACAATTCTAGTCCAACAGAACCAAGGTGTGGAATCTCCCATTTCTTTCATGAGTTGTCCTCTTAAAGCTCATGAGCTAAAGTACTCAAACATAAAGAAGCATGCCTATGCAATGGTAAAGGCAGTGAAGCATTTCTACTTCTACATCCTGAATTCACATGTCACTGCCTTAGTTCCTAACACCACAGTCAAATCCATATTAACTTAGTAGGAGTTTGGGATAAAAAGAGGCAATTAGATTGCAAAAATCTAGGAGTTTGATCTAGTCATCAAACCAATGAAGCTAGTGTGAGGAAAGGGCCTATGCCAATTGATTGTTGATAACCAACCAGAGCAAATAGAGTATGAAGAGTCAAAAGAAGACATGCCAATAGTCCTTTTTGTCTCCACCATGAATGAGTGGTATTTAAGTATTGCTTATTTCCTTACTTATGGTGAGTGCCTTGCTCACCTATATTATAAAGAAAAGAGGACTATCAAGTTGAAAGTTGACAATTTCATCCTCTGGGATAATGGCATGTACAAGCGAAGCCTTGATGGAGTGTTCCTTTGTTGCGTGGACAAGGAGCAACAAAGCCAACTTTTAAAGTCCTATCACAATCTAGCCTATGGAGGACATTTTTTTACTCATGTAACTACCCATAAAATTCTTCAGGACAGGTATTATTGGCCTACTCTTTTTCAAGATGAATATAAATGGGTAAGAAAATGTGAACTATGCCAGTAGTTTTTTGGGAGACCCAAGTTAGTTGCCTTGCCTCTCAAGGCAGTGGTGATAGAAGAGCCATTTCAGCAATAGGGAATCAAAATCATTGGTGTTTTAAACCCATCTTCAAGTGCTAGACATGATTACATCCTTACAGCCATAGATTACTTCACCAAGTGGGTAGAAGCAATTCCAACTAAGCATGCTACTTTAGAAGTAGTGTGTAATTTCCTCAAGGAGAATGTCATTTCTAGGTTTGGGGTTCCAACCAAGATTATCACTAATAATGCAGCTTGTTTCACTTCCCAGGAGATCACTCAATTCTATTTTTACTATGGAATTACCCTCTCCCACTCTTCAGATTGCTTTCCACAAGGGAATGGACAAGCTAAATCAAGCAACAAGAACCTAGTGACTATCATCAAGAAGCTGGTAGATTACAACCAAAGGATATGGCATAAAGCATTTGTTGATGCTCTATGGGTAGATAGAATTACACTAAAAAGATCAATTGGTATGTCTCCCTTCCAACTTATTTATGGTATTAATGTTGAAATACCAATCACCTTGGAATTGCTAGCATTGAAATTGGCTAAGGCAATTGAAGATCAAACATATGAAAGTTCCATTGATAAGAGGATCATGTGCCTGACTGAGCTAGAGGAGCAATGAACTATGGTGGTAGACCTAATCACTGAGCATCAAATTATGGTGAAGAAGCTCTTTGACTAGAAATTAAAAAACCATGATTTCCAAATTGGAGATCAAGTCCTATTGTGGGACAAAAGGAGAGAACCAAAGGGAATGCATGGGAAATTTGATTCCCTTTGGAGAGGCCCATTTAGTATTCATCAGATCCATGGTAAAAATAGTTTCTTGTTGAGATATCAAGATGGTACACCCTTTTCTTTGTCTCAAAATGGGTAGCATGTGAAGCACTTCAATTCTTAAAGTATCAGATAAGTTCACCTGTACATATGTATATTTGTATACTCTTTGTTTCTATTTTGTGTTGTTCATTTTCATTTTTTGGAGCCTTTATTTTTGGGTAGCATGACTCTGTATCCCAATGGCATACTTCAAGGCACTGGAGATTTTGGTTTCTACCTCCTTTAGCTGTTCCAAGTTTTAAACTGAAGGAATTTCCCCAACTGGAGCCAGCTATTGTTCCCCAAAATTTACCACTCATTTTTGGGACAACATGTGAACTATTTTGGTTCAATAGACCAAAATCCTCTCTTCCCTTTTCAAAAATTGTTATGAGCCTTCAAATTCTCTATTTTTCAAACTTTTTTAGCTAAGGGACCCTGCAGATAATTTCTACAGATTTTGCAAATAGGTTTATATAGACTCTGCGAGCTAGATTTCTATGAACTCCTTCAAGGTTCATTTCTACATACTTCAAGGCCTCAAAACTATGGACTCTATAGGCTTGATTCTATAGACTCTGCAAGCTTGAATCTATAAACTTTGTAGATATGTTTCTATGGACTCAACATGCTTGAAATTAGTAGGTTCAATAGGTTCAATGGCTTTAGTAGGTAAATTCTCTCAAAGGAGCAAGTTTCTAGCACTTAGGCATTTTTAGGATTGGTTTAATTCCTTGGTTCAACCAAAAGGGTTCATCAACAAGCTTCTAAGCAAGGATTGAACCATTAAAACATTGAACCTTGAACTGAAAAGGTTCAAGGGTTCAATGGGTTCAAGGTTCACTGTCTTCGGCAAGCTTCAAAGAATCAAGCACTTTTTCAAATGTTCAACAAGTTCAACCGCTTCACGGTTCCACGACTTCAAACACTTAGTGAAAAATAAAGGCTTTGAACCATTGAACCTTGAACCTTGAACCAAAAAGGTTTAAGGGTTCAATGGGTTCAAGGTTCACTATCATCAGCAAGATTCAAAGAATCAAGCACTTTTTCAAAGGTTCAAGAAGTTCAACTACTTCACGATTCCACAGCTTCAAACACTTAGTGAAAAATAAAGGCTTTGAACCATTGAACCATTGAACCTTGAACCATTCTAGTTCAATGGTTTAATGGGTTCAACAACCAAATGGTTTAATGCATTTGGTTCAAGAAATCAAAAAGACTTAGACAAATAAAGAGATTGAACCGATTGAACCATTGAACCGTTGAACCAAAGTTGGTTCAATCGGTTAGTTCAATCAGCAAGTTCAAGGGGCTGCTCCAAAGCCAAAGGAACAAGTGCCCTTACAGAGGGTAGTGAATCAAGACCAAGTGCCCTTATGGAGGGTAGTGAGCAAAAGTGGGCAAAGTTGGAATTCCTTTAGAAAATTGACTAAGGCCGAAAGAGAAGAATCATTTAGACTTTTTTCTCGAGGAAATGACTAAGTGAAGGAATCATTGGAATTCATTTGGGAAGATTTTCATCAGAAAAAGAGATAAGGCAAAGACAAATTCCTTTGGACAAAATGTCTGAAGGAATTCCTTCATACTTTTTACCCGAAGGAAAAGCCCAAGGAAAAATCCTGAAAGCCAAAGCCTAGCAGAAAAGACAAAGCCAAGGAAGATTTCCTTCAGACAAATTATCTAAAGGAAATCAAGGGTAAAGCCTACCAAAGAAACAAAAGCCCGAAGGCCATCTGAAAGATCCTAAAGGGTAGGTACCCTTGTAAGGGGCTCTTAGCACCAACAAAGTGGACCTTTCTCAAAGCCCGAAGGGACACCTTCCCTTTGGGGCGTTCCAAAGGTTGAATAAAGATGCAGAAAAGAGCCTTCAAAGACTTAGCCAAAAAAGGAACCATTGAACCATTGAACCCTGAACCAAATGGTTCAACTAGTTCAAAGGTTCAAAGGTTCAACCAGTTCAATGAAGATCAAAGGGCTTAGAAAGAACAGGAAACAATGAGACGAAGGATGAATCAATGAACCAATTGACCCTTGAACCAAAAGAGTTCAAAGTTCAATGGTTCAACAAGTTCAAACATTTCAAAGGAAGCCTCAAGCAAATAAAGAAGTAGCGAATAGATGATTCAAGAGATAGTTCAAAGGGATAGTTCAAGCAATAGAATCAAGGAACTAATAAAGACAAAATGAATCGATGAACTATTGAACCAATCAACTTTCAACATGTTCAAAGGTTCATGGTTCAAGTAGCTAGCAACCATTGATGGCCCCATGGATGTAAAGTTTAACGTAATGGAATATCTGTTAATATTTGAATATGGTATAGAATTTTAAAATTAAACCAAGCAACCAGCTAAAAAGAGAGCCTGAGAGCCCAAATTGCTATAGGGAAGAGAAGAACAATTCAAAAAGATCATAAATATCTTCAAAGGAGTTATTTCCAATAGGTGAAATAGTGGATCAAGTGTTCATCTGAGCAGACCAAATCAAGGACGTAGCCTATTTTTATTCCATGAAGTAATAGCAAATTGGATAGCTGCGTAGACATTAGAAAAAGGACCAGACAACTCATGGTAAGGAAGAGACATATAAGATGGATGGGCACACCATAGTTAAGGAAATTCATTGTTCCTAACATGGCCCTCTAGACAAAACTGAAGGTGCATTGAAGGCATTGACTACAGCATGGGCCGTCCCATGGGAAAAATCACCAAGCCTTGCTTGGTGGCTATACATTATAATTTCTCTCATTATGCAATGGAGATCTTTTTCATTTAAAAAAAAAACTCTACCCAAATTGAAAGGCGAATACTGAGACTTTGAGCTCAGATTGTTGTTCATATTATTTTATCTGAATGAGAAAGCAAGTTACTTGTAGACTTTATGTTGTTATAGCTTGTGCCATTTTAGGAGATTACTCTTATGTCTGTCTTCTAGATGCATTCCTGTTTATTTAATTTACCAGGTAGAACAAGTGGAAGTGATAAGGAAGATGTCCTAAAGTCAGTTACTTTCAGACTTTGTGCTGTTATAGTTATCTTTAGTGTGTGTTTTTAGTTTCTTTCTGTGTAAAAGGTTCTGGGATGACTTTGTGCCTCCATTATCTTTTGTGTTTCACTCTTTGGGCAGTTGAGGTGGAAATTTTGTGTTCTATTTCATCCTATTGGTTATTTCACCCTTTTGTTATCATTTTCTTGTCACTTCCTGAAAGAACTCCTGTTGTTTCCTACAAGAACACTTCTCAAATAAGAGAAGTGTCTTTAGTGTTTTCACCAGGATTTTATCCTCTATTTGTTAACATCATTTCTGAAAAAAGAGATATGGATGGTGTAGTTCCACCCCGAGTGTTATTTTATGCTTATATATATAGTATATAGCTCCTGTATAGTTATATGGAACCTCCCCTTGATGAGAGGAGAGATTTGTCCACCTCTGATGTAGTAAACCTGCACACTAGGCCGACCGATCTCCCTTGTTGTGGATGATAAGACCTATTTTTCTCATCAGTTAGCTGATTGACAAAATATTCACCCAACATATATAACCCTTATGATTCTCCTTGATGTTTCTCAACATTCTACACTCCATCCCAATAGCAGTTGTTCCACTTGCCTATCCTACTTTGATAGGTCTATGGTGACCAAGAGGTTTGTCCCTTTAGAGCTGAGGTGAAAGGTTGATTCATGTTAAACCATGTTCACCCTATCTCCCATGCCTTTATTATAGGCTATTATGATTATTCAATACTCTTTAATGTATTTAACACCTTCTTCATATGTCTTCATCTCTTTTGCAGTGCCTGAATGGAGGTTAGTCTCTCAAGAGCTAAGGATGAGAGTGACTTGGGTAAATAGTAATGAGGGACATGAGGAAAACATCAAATATCATGACTAAAAGGTGAAGCTCATGTGTGTCACTAAAATAACCTAGTAACTCTTACATATACCTTATTCTCATTTGTAAGGAATCACCCTATACATAATGCACATGGAAGTCATCTTGAAAACAAGGATTGAAGGAGTGATTTGATGACTTAGCTGAGTATTTTATGGTAGAGAAGGTTTTGAATGACTACAATAAACCATCACCTACTTAAAAACATCTGTCTTCAATATCCATGCCCTAAATGCTTTGAAACATAGATAAACTTGTATATAGTCTACAAATGGAGGAAACTTGAATGATTCCTTACTCTCACAACCTCACACATGTTAACTAATGGTGGAGGTTGATGGATATGGGTTGTGAGGACCTATATAAGACATATCCAAGTACTGATTGCAAAACCATTCTAATATTACACCAAAACTAATGCCGCTTTGACTCTTGCATAGATGAATAAGACCATTTGAGTGCCCAAATTATTAGTATTTGTTTATACAACATAGGTCATGAATCTAAAAATCGATTCCAAGAATGGATATTTTAAGATACCCCCTTCCTTTGCTTAAATTCTTATCTCCCCATTTTCTCTCTTTTATATAGACTGAGGAAAAACTTGAAAGTTTTCCCAAGTTTTCCAAAGAGCCTTATGGGGAAGTGGACTAGTTTTAAACTTGTCTTGCATATTTTTGTCATGGCACTCCTCTGAGACAATTTCCATGATCTTTGATGCAACCTTCTAACCTCCCCTATATGTAAATGATCGTACAAGTTTGTACAACCTACAAAAATACCTATAAATAGCTTGTTTCCTACATTTTCTCCCATGTTTAAAGCTTTAATAATCCATTGACAGGTAGGAAGAGGGAAAATATAACCCAAATATCATTTTGAATTTGGAGGTATAATTGGGGGAAGTTGAAGGGATGTACTTTCCCATGTGTGGGATCCATTTGGTGAGTGGCGAGTGAATTTGACCCTTAAAATGGACCTTTATGTATATGAAAACATCCCAAAATGATTTATAATATAAATGAATCCATTTTCGGACCCATTCAAATATAAAGTGGAATCTAAATGCCCTTTTCCTAAAGTTTCATTATGCATTATGACCAATATGAGGTGTTTAAAGGGTGATTGATGACTTTAGGGCTTCATGAAGGCTTAAAACTATATTGAATGAATGTATCATAGATGAAAACCTAAGATTACATCATTATACTTTCATATCATGAATTTTAACTATGTTTGAAACCATTACATCCTAACAACAAAGTTATCTCTTCAAGAAATGGCCTATAATAGGCCTAAAACCATAAGGATTAGCAACCTTATTTTCTCCAAAAACCTTAACTTCTGATAAAGATCCTTAACTTTGTCAAACAATGTTTACACCACCTTATATACCTCAAAACCATTTTAACACTCTTCCACTCACTCAATGACCATCATGATACCTTAACACACCCTTTAAATAACAAAACAATTATGACATGATGAGTTCACAAGAAGGCTCTAGTACATTCCATGAGACTTCTAATAGTGATAAAAAGGTTCAAAATGAGACCAATGAAGACATAACCATGCATGAGATCACCATGTATAGGATTGGGTGGGTTTCATGGGGATGTTTTTGATTGTAGGGTTTGACATTTGGCTGGGGAGGCCAAAATGTCAATAGTACCTAAGCTTAAGAAAAATCTATTATCATGTTCTCAACTTACAAATGATAATTTTATTATAACTTTTCTTAAGGATAAATATTCTATTATAAATCAATCTTGTTCCCTAATTGTTGAAGGTCTTCAATAGAATGGTTTATACATATTTTTTCTTCTTCTTTTGCATGTTGTCTTTCATCACATAGTAAGAATGAATCACAATTATGGCATGAAATATTAGGACATATTAATTTTAGAATTTTATATGATATGTCTTCTCATAATCTTGTTGTTGGTCTTCCTTATATTTCATCTCATCATGAAGATTGTGAGGGATGGTTACATTGTAATCAACATATTAACACCTTTCACAAGAATCATGATGCAAATTCCTCACGTCTTTTAGAGTTAATTCATAATGATGTTACAAGAACCCTTGAAGTTACATCTCTTTATGGTTTTTTATATGTTTTTAATTTTATTGCTGATAATACTATAATGATTTGGTCATATTTTATAAATAATAAATCTGAAGTATTGTCTAACTTCAAAGAATTTAAAGCTATTATTGAAAATGCTTCTAAATTTTCTATTAATATATTAATAATTGATGGTGGTGGTAAAAAAATAGTAAATAATTTTATTAATGTTTAATTAGCTATATCATTCAAAGAAAATTAACAACTCCCTACTCTCCATAGCAAAATGGTATTATTAAAAGGAAAAAATGCATCATTATTGAAATGGATAGAATAATGTTGCATTTTGTAATTGTTCCTAAGTTCTAATGGGCCAAAGCCATGAATATTATTCTATATATTCTTAATAGAGTCCCTAATAAATATTTATATCTTTTTACCATTTTATAAATGTGGTTTAATAATAAACCCAATGTGGCTCATCTTAGGATCTTTGGTAGTCCTACTTCCATCTTTGTTCCTAAATCTAAAAGAAATAAACTTGATCCTAGATCCTATTCATGTATCTTTGTAGGTTATGAAGGTAAAACCAAAGTATTAAGAGTGTATGATCTATTTAAAAGATAAATCATTGAGAATGGAAATTTATGATCTTTGAAAAATATTTTTGTGGGCCCTCTGTGGAACCCCCTCAAGATTCTTCATTTGATGAACTTGGATCTAATGTTACTCATTATGAATAAACATATACCCTATAGGAAGTTTATCCAATTTTGGATAGCTTAAGAGTCTAAGGAACCTTCTAAATTTCATGTTCAATCTAAAAGACTTAAATGGGTAGAATCCCTAGTCCAGTCTTATAGTTTTGATACTCTTAATAAATTAACTATAAGTCAACATTATTTTCATGATTTAATGACTATGTATAAATGTGAGCCTCAATATTTTGATGAAATCATTAAAGATAATATATGGAAAATTTTCTATGCAAGTTGACTATAATTCCTTAATTAAATATCAAACTTGGGATCTTGTTCCACCTCCACATAAAATACATTATTGGTTGTATGTGGATTTATAAAATCAAATATAATTCAATTGGTAAAAATGACAAATTTAAAGAAAGATTAGTTCCTCATGGTTTACTTAAAACCTGGAATTGATTATGTTAAAACTTTTGTTATTGTATTAAAAATGAGCACTGTTAGATTACTTATTGCTCTTATAGCTTAGAATGGTTGGATTATACACCACATGGATGTCAAAAATGAATTCTTGAATGGTGATTTAGAAGAAGAAATATATATGATTCAACCTAAATATTTCACTAACCCTAACAATGAGCATTATGGTTGTAATTTAAATAAATATTTGTATGGTTTAAAATAAGCTCCTTATGTTTAGTACTCAAAATTACTAGTTATTTTAAATAAATAGGTTTCTCTAACTATTATTCTAATAATGATCTCTTTGTAAAAGTTGAAAATGGTCATATTATCTTAATTATTTTATATGTTTATGATCTTTTTATTACTATAAATCTACTTAGTTTAATTCATAAATATAAGGATAAACTAAGTCAAATGTTTGAAATGACTGATTTAGTCATCATTTATTATGAATGGTTATATTTCAAAATAAAATTTCAATTGTTGTATCACATTCTCAGTACACACATTTTCTTATTATTAAGTTGAATGTACTTGATTTTATGTGTACATCTACTCCTATTAAATTTGGTGTTAATCATGATCCAAAAACCTACGTTTAACAAAGCTCAACCCACTATTTATTGGTAACTTATTGGTAGTTTGATTTATCTAACTATTAAGAGGCCAAATATTTCATTTGTTGTAGGTACTACTTTTAGATTCATACAAGATCCATATTTGGATCATTGTAAATTAGAAAAATGTATTATTTGTTATATTAAAGGAACAATAAATTTTGGTTTATTTTATTATTCTATTAATAATGCTAAATTATATGGTTATCATGATTTTGACCATGTTGATGATACTATAGATCGTAAATATATTTTTGGATATGTGTTTAAGTTTGGTTCATGTGCTACCACTTAGAGGAGAAAAAATCAACCCATTGTCTATATCTCTTATATTTAATCATATTAAATAAGTGATATGGAATTCATTAAATAAATCACATGGATGTGAAGGTTGTTATGAGAAATTCATTTGGATTTTTTTCATAATACCATCCTTCATTGTGATAATAAAAGTTGTATAGGTCTAGAGAAAAATACAATGTAACACCAATGAACTAAGCATATTGAAGTTCATGTACATTTTATCTTATAAAAATCTTCAATGGTGATATTTATTTGTAGTTTTTTTCTAAAAATGAATAAATGGTAGATATATTCATAAAACCACTTGGTGGTACAAATTTTTTTTAGTTTCATGTAATGTCAATCCTCTTAGAGTTACAATTGAGTGGGAGTGTGCATGATAATGTCAACTCCTAATGTCCATGTGTTTACTTCTTCTTATCTATAATTATTATCATTGTAAGGTATTATAGTATATCATGTTATGGGATTTTATTAAAATTCATGTGGAATTTTTAATTTTATACCCAATACTTAGAACCAAATATTGTTATGAAAGTCCTTATGTTAAAAAAGGCTCTAAATATGTTTGGTTCATTATTCATGATAAACTATGAGATATAGTCTCATGGTCATGCTATCCTAAAATTAATTTTAGTACTTTATGGATTATAATTCATTTTTTTTCAAAAGGTGATATTGGGATGATGAATGTTATAAATAAGTTTTTTGGAAAACTATGTCAAAAATTTTGATGCTCAATATTTTGAATCATCTTTTGTCAAATTAATTCTCAAACATTGAGTATCAAAAAAATTGTCACGGTTTTCTAAAAAACCTATTTATTACTATATGGACTATGAAAGAATCAAATATTTGATGATGAATGTTTTTAAATCCTTCAAATTTTACATAGTATAGCTCCTTTATTAAAGTGACTATAGCATATATCCCCACTTAACATAAAGGGGCAGTGTTGGAATAAATAATTCTTAAGTGGTGTTATTTACTCTTAACATTTTTACAATGGTTAATATATAAATCATTAGACAACACCTTATGTGGACTCAAGCCCCATGTATGAAAAGGTGTTTAGGGGACTCCCTTAGAGAGCCATTCAAACCTAGAATAAGACCCCTCAGTTATAACATGCATCTAGGGTAGGGAAAATAAAATTATCAAAGATAACTCACATGGCATGGATGGTGAGATAGGGTTGGGAGACCAATTTATTCACCTTTCATTATGAGTCATTTGGTGCAAGGTGTTGAGTTACACACCTTTGTCAATCAC
This sequence comes from Torreya grandis, assembly GCA_037957365.1. Lineage (NCBI taxonomy): Eukaryota > Viridiplantae > Streptophyta > Pinopsida > Cupressales > Taxaceae > Torreya > Torreya grandis. Next base: position 292,984 of record JARHVA010002237.1, read on the forward strand.
TAGTTATAGGTTTATGTGTTTCTTGCTCTTATTTGTGTGTTATTGAGGCCAATATTGTTTACAAACCTTAAAAAATTACACACAAACCAATTACCTAATCAAAATTTAAAATCCAATTCAAACTTATATCCCTTGTCTAAACTTTTATAGATAATTAGTATCTTATTTTATATTATAATCTTATTACCCATTATCATATCTAAGATTTCCTTAATCATCACCATCATTATTGTCCTATATCAACATTATCACTCATCTTAAATTCATCTAAGACCTATTCACCCCTTTCATATAGTCTAAAACCATCTATATCCTAGTCACTCTAATCATGTCAAAACACACTTGTAATCCATCCATGTGTACCTTGATAAAAATAGTCATTACCCTGAGTTATTCATTGATTTACTAATAAAATTTGGGTATCCTATCACTATATTGGTTTAAATTTAGCACCCATCATCATCATCTTGCTAGCACATATCACCTTACTTATTTTAACTTAGACCTATCATTATCTTATCACTTTATTTATGTAAACCTAGTAATCATCATCATTTTAATAGCAACCCATCATTCTACCAATTTAAATTTAGCACATGCCAATAGCATACCCTATCCTTATCCCAAACCAATCATACTATCTCAAGTATTCTAGGCCTATTAACTAAAATATATACCCCATCTAGCTTCTAATCATCACTCACCTAAAGGTAATCATAATATATCATCCACCTATTCAAAACATCCATTCACATAGAACCTTTCACCCATACACAAAAATTAAATATTGGAAAAGCATAAAACCAAACTGATGATATCCTAAGGAATTTTGGTGAGTAACCTTTAGATCATGAAGAGAACCTTAGTGACATGCATACCCTATGAGGTGATGAAGACACCCAAAATTATTTCTTGAACAATGACAAGACCAAATCCAAATTTGAACAATATATCTATGATAATTGAGAAGTGTTATTAACACACCTTATTGAGATAGGGACAAAGATATTGACTAAATTTAATCAATAAATTTTTAAATAACCTTATCTAAAGTCTTGAATGTAATAATACTAGTCAAAATCACAATCTCAAAGTCAATAAACAATAATTACATGACCAAGAAACTAATGATGAGCTAGAAGAGGATGATGAACAACCCTCAACTAAAACTACCAATTCTAACCAAGTTGAGGCCAATAAATGGAAATACATTTTGAAGAAATAACCTGAGGATGACTAAAAATGAGCCATGTTATATTGTTTAAATAAAATCACCCAAAAATTTAATTCCCTCACCCCATAAATAAAGTCTGAAGCACATAAGCCTCACTCACCTAGGAATCCTATCAAAACTTCCTTATGACATACTTATTAGGACCAATAAATTAATAAACCTAAATCATCATCTACATTTACCCCTTGTCTGATCTTTCATTATCACATGAATAATAAGCCACAAAGGATACTCTCCAAAACATGGATGCAAGATCACATGCCAAGAAATATAAGTTCAAATAATTTTTCTCCTACCCTCTAGATATGGGCATCCTTCATGTTCCTTTTCCTCCCCATTTTGAGCCTCAAAAGTTTGAAAATTATAAAGGAAAAGGGGATTCAAAGGGACATGTTAAGGAATTATTTATGTCATGCCATGAATTCACTTATAGTGATTCCTACATGCTTTGGTTTTTCCCTAGAATTCTTGGTGGACCAATTTAAGAATGGTTTGTGCAAATATCTAAAGGATCCATCACATCATTTGAGGATTTGACTAAAAATTTGTGAAATATTTATCCTATAATTTCAAGCATGATATTATTGTGTTATACATATATAATTATAATCAAAATAATGGATAAATTCTAACATCATTCCTTTAATGATCCAGGCAACAATTTAGGTGATAATTCAGGTGACAGTTCCACCCCAATTGATGACGAAAATTCTGGGAGCCATAACTTTTGCACCGTAGCTCCAATTGACTCATCGTTTGAACCGTTGGAAATATAATAATGAGTATAACATCATGAAATGGAATGTATATTTTCTTGATGAACTTTTACCCCTGAAAACCCAATGGAAGTGCCTCAAATTTCAATTTTAATAGTGCAGTCTAAAAATAGTAAGTTTCTAAAAATAGTAATTCCTCAAATTTTGTATTGTTTTAAATCTTGGAAGTCAAACCACTTAATTTCAATTGATATTGGTGACCTTTCACATCCTCCCCATGCTTTAAAAATGTGTATAAATGAAGAGGTAACCTAAAATGTGAAGACAGACATCTCTTCCCAGAGATAAGCATATATTTGTATTGTGATCTTGAGTAATACTACATCTCTTCTCAGAGAATTCATTGTTACTGTGTTATTTCTATGCTATTGAGATATTTATCAACCAAAAATTTTGATTTTTGGATCATTTAACTATGGAGAATACATGTTAATCAATTCCCTTGCTCGATTCTTGAGAAAGAACTAGTGAATATCTTCATCAATGATCTCAACAACGAATTGGACTATCAATTGAAATTACATTATGCTTCTACATTTGATGATATTTTCAAAAATTGGATCCATATTGAAAATGACCTAATTTAAAAAGTGGTAATCAAACTATATTCTAATAATTACCACCATCAAAATAATACCCCTTTTGAATAACTAAAATTATTCAATAAGAAAAAGAAAGTTGTTGGGGATAATGTAACCAGCATTAATCTTGTCAAGACAATCCAAGGTACTAATTCCTCTTCTAACTCATATAATAAATCAAACATCATTGTACCTAGAGGAATAAAAAATACTACTACAGAGAAGAAACATTATATAAATCTAGGTAATCTTGTTGAAAGTGTCTTAAAGAAAATCATAGCTAAAAACATGATCAATTTTCTTGAAATCAAACCTCTTGATGAAATTAAGCCATTTATATATTATATTAAATAAGATGAATATTTCCATTATCACTGCATCAAGTGCTAAGATACTTGGAGGTGTATGTAGCTTCAAAATTATATTCAATACCTAATTGAGAAAGGTGAGATAGAAGTGGAAGGTGAAGAAATATCTTCTTCTAAAAATCAAAAACTGTGTATCTACAAAGATCATTTCCCTAAGAATGATCAAAATCATAAAGGTATCACAAGGTACCAAGATCAATTATCTTCTTCCAACCATATTGACTACCACTAAATACCCAATCAATATAATCACCATGTATCCACCATCAATATTAGGGCCAAGGAACCTGAAGAGCCACTAGTCCCACAACATTTAGTAATCAAAGTCAAAGGGGAAACTTCTAATGATGTTGATACTATTCATCATGGAATTATTACAACACTAGTTTAATTCTTTATACCCCACCTCAAATGGGTCCTCATAAACTCAATATCTCTAAATATTCCTCAACCACTCCTAAAGGAAACTATGACATTATCCAACAGCTTGAGAATATTGCAACACAAATATCAATCACAGACCTTCTCAAATCCTTTTCTATCCATTGTGATATCCTTAATAAAATCCTTCAAAATTCAAAATTTCCTATAAACATTGATGCAATCTAGTTCCAAGCCCTTATTGGCCACCTATCATCCTCATAGAAAATCACTTTCAAGCCCTAAGACATGCCACCAATTGGCCTTAATAAAAACTACCCACTCTATATCAAGGTATCCATCACAAATCAAAATATCCAATGAGTGCTTGTATATGGAGGATCAGCTATGAATCTCTGTAGCATAAATCTAATTAATAAATTAGGGAATTCTAAATCAGCACTTGGGCCCAGATCATTATAATCAAGGCTTATACCAATAATGAGAGATAGTCGATTAGAACCATTTACCTCCCTATCATGGTGGGACTCATTATACATTAGACACGTATCCATGTAGTCAATTTTGAGTTACTTTATAACATCCTCTTGGGCCACATTTGGATCCATGAAATGCAAGTTGTCCCTTCCACTCTCCACCAATTCTTAAAATTTCCACACTTAGGATGAAAGTCGCTATTCCAGGGGATTTCCAATTCTTTTGTAGTTGTCAAACAATGGAAGGCCTTGATCACAATCTATATTTTTTATCACTAAAATCATCCTTTATGATCCCAAGTCTAAGAAATACGTCCATCCTAATTATTTGACATCCACATCTTCTAATCCACCAACATCCACTCACATCAAAATAACTTTCAAGGGATGTGGAGAGTATGAATACCAAATATTCAATGTTGGTAATCTTCCCTTATCACCTCATAGCTATGGGTCTCCCACCATGAAGGAGCATAAGTTGATTTATTAATTGTTTAAACCCATGTCATTTTATACATCAGGACTATTATCAAAATAGTAACTTGAAAGATAAGATGATTCATGGTTGATAGAAGAGGGTTTTGTTACTTTTTTCCAAGATCTAGAATATCCAAAGGTAAATCACATGTGTAAATATGGATTATAAAAAAAAAGGATCGGGCCTTCATGAACAAGGAATCCTCAAACCAATCCCATACAAATGTCATAAGTTATATCAATATTTGGGACACAAACCACCGAGTGGTGATCCCTATGATGTCATTTTGGATACTTATTCAATTTTTGGGGAGCCTTCATCTAAGGAGGATGTAAAAATAGGTTCCAATTATGACCTTTTTGAATTCCTTACTTACACAAACCTTTTCATGAAAACCTCCATCTACACCATCAACATTGACCTTCTCTATACATCCTTATTTAATGGCATTAGCAAAATGAACCTTATTTTGATATATTCCAAAATGAGTAATTCATTGCATAATTTATGGGTGTAAGAGACCATATGCCATTAGGAGACCATAGAAAATGGTTCAAAATAAATATATAACCTATTGCATATTTTGGGAGAAGCCTAAATCTCTTAATAAAATAGAATCAAAATAATCAAAATAAATTATAGATAATTTGTCTCTTAAAAATAGCATTGGTGAATTAGAACAAACCCTGATTCTATCCTCTAAAAAATCTCTTAGTCTAAAATAAAATAAGTCATATGATGAAATATTAAAATAATTTCTAGACATCTTTCAATTAATGGAAGAATACTAGTTGTCTTCTCCTCTATCTTATTTATAGGACCAGTCTCCATCCCTAGTCAAAGAAACTATTGATGTCAACATTGGCACTAAATAAAACCTAGGATCATGAAGCTTGGAGTCAATTTAACCCCTAATGAAAAGGAGATCCTTATTTCTCTTCTCAATTAGTTCATTGATATTTTTTTTTCAGCTATGTGGATATGCCAAGCCTTGACCCAACATTTTTTGTTCACCACTTAGTGTTCCATCCAGATGCCAAATTGATTAAGTCAAAACTTCATAAAATACATCTAAAGGTAGAACTCATTTTAAAATAAGAGCTTCAAAAGTTCTTCAATTAGGCTTCATCAATCCAATTGACTATTCTATTTGGATATATAACATTGTGCCTATTGGTAAGGCTCAAGGAGGAATCCACAATTACATTGACTTATGAGACATTAATAAGGATTTCCCTAAGGATGAATTACCATTTCCTAACATCAACATGATCATGGATTCCACCACTAGTTATGATATGCTATCAATCATGAATGAATTTTTTGGTTATAATAAGATTCACATCATGCTATAAGATCAACATAAGACTAACTTCACCACTCTGCAAAGAATATTTTACTATGAATTCATTTATTTTGGACTCAAGAATGTTGGTACCAAATATCAAAAAAACATGATAATTATATGTAATTATAATGCATGGCATAGTTTAATATTTTGTTGATGATATCTTATAAAAATATAAAACACAAACTGAACATCCAATAGTAATTTATGTATGAAAAAAAAGGGTATATCTAAAACTTATCTGACTTAGTAAAATCCATGATTAGATAAGGTAATCAACTAGCATCCATTGTAATTCATGTTTATATTAGGATCATGACCTAATTGGATTTTCTAAACCTAACCAAGGGATATCTTACCATACAATACCAAAAGAGAGGGTTATAAATCCTCTAGTAAAATGACACTATGAAATAACTCTAACGAGGTCTAAGTACATAAAATAAAACTAATATACTACTCACTAAAGTTTGTGACACAAATGGATATAGTTAAATATAAATAAATAATCAAGGGATCATGGTAGGCAAATGGGGCCTAGATCAACTAAAATGGAAGATAGAAAGAGAATAAAACCCTATATCTATACTAAGTGTAATCATAGAGGTAATCTAATCAAGGATTTATAAATTCAACACATATTACTTATACAATATCTATCTATAAAATGAAATAATAAGAGTTAGGAATACTTACCTTGGGTGAACCTATCAAGTCTCAATATAAGCCTTAGCTAATGGTTATTTGAAAGAGGTTGTTATGGATTATAAGGATCACAATATAGAAATAATATCTAGGATAAAAGACTCTTAATTTGTACCAAAGACTTCTCATAAGACAAGTAATCTTCTATCCAAGGCAAAACCCTAAGCAATGGCTCTTTCAAATGTAGATTTAGCAAAATTATGAACTGTAATGATATAAAAATGTATGTTCTTCTTTATTGGATTTAAATTAACCTTATATTTATATAAATGAATAATCGTTAACCTTCTCTAATTTCATCCAACAAGATCAGCCAGTTTGATCTCATTAGTTGGAAAAATTTACCTTTAGGCCTCAAACTAATTTTGCCAAGTTGATTTAGTTCCATAATGTGTATTTAATCTTTCCTAACAAGACCAGCCTAGCTAACTTATTATAAAAATGGGTAATTGTCTTAGTTTAATGTTATTGAAAGGATAAATGCTTAGGTAAATGTATGAGAAAGTTTTGTATTGCTTGGATAGTTAGATAAGTAGGATTTGTAATGGGTTTAGGTAATTAAATAGTTGAAATTTTACAAATCACTAATGTTATGCCCACCCCTTTCCTGGTGTACCCTTTAATGCATGCACTTAGAGAGATTAAAAATTTATAGGTTCATAAAAGAGATAAATCATCAGTAAATGATAAATTTTAAAAAAATTATGTGTATACAATTTGAAGGACATTTGAACCTATAAAAAATATAAAGTCAGACTCAACCCTTAGAAGTGTGTTTTTAGAGTCACATTAGGAAAAATTTTGGGTTTTAATGTATCTCATCAAGGTATTTAAGTTGACCCAAATAAATTCAAAGATATTACATAACTGGCTCCACTAAATAATCTCAAGCAACTCTATGGTAAACAAGGTAAGTTACAAACCATTTATTGTTTAATTTCAAAAACTAGCCGACGTGTGTCAACCATTCACTCTTCTCCTAAAGAAAGCAAAAAATTATACTAGAGTCTTAAATTACAAAAGTATTTTGAATATATAAAATATTATTTACTTAAGCCTCTAGTTTTGACACTATTAACACTTGGGAAAACATTTCTTGTATACATCTTAGCAACTCAATATGCTTTGGGAACCCCCTGGCTCAACATGATGAGAATGGAAAAGAATGGTCTACTAATATCTTAGCATGAATTTAATTTCATATGAGTTAAATTATAATATAATTGAGAAGGCCTATTTGGTATTCATTTTTTCATCACATAATCTCAGTAACTACATGCTAAATAATTAATTCAATCTCATTACTAAAATTAATCCTCTCAAGTACTTACTATCAAATTTAGCCCTTACAAGAAGAATGGCTAAATGAATCAAGATCCTTAGTGAATTTGATATTGAGTACATTAGTAAAAATGAGATTAAATGTTAGGTCTTTGTAGTATAAGCTTATATGTTTGATACAACACCATTGGCCACAACATTTCTAGATGAATCAATCCTAACAATAGAAGAATAACCATCCTGAAATCTCTATTTATACAGCTCTTTCACTACCCATGGCACAAGATCCAACATTATCCTCATAAATAATCAAGGTTAACTCATTACCAAAGCTTTTAGGATTATTTTTTCATATACTAATAACATTATGGAGTATGAATCTCTAATAGCAGGGCTTTAGATAGCTTATCAATGTAATATTCAACATTTGCAAGTTTATAGTGATTCTGAATTAATAATCAAATAGGCCAAAAATGATTTTCAAAAAAAGGATGATAAATTACTCCCCTAAAAACAAATGGTTGACAATTTAAAGGCATGGTTTTAGTATATATCTTTTGATTAAGTACCATACTACAGTAATAAATATGTAAATATTATGGCTATTATTGGTTATTTGCCTTAAATGACCCAAAACATGCATGAAACCAATTTTTAGTAGAAAATTTATTATTACCAACCCATCAGACATCTATATCTAAAAAAGTCTATGAAATCATTGATCCTAGTCCTCCTTGGTACTAATAAATCTATTAATACCTCTATGACAATATATTTTCCCTAAATCATTATTGTCACCACCACAAAGCCATCATCTAAAAAGGTTATTATTACACCATATTTGACATCATGCACTATTGGAAAGAGTGTGATATAATTTTTTTAAGATTTATAAACTCAGATAAAGCTACTTTGGTAATCAAGGAAGTCCATGATGAAATTTGTGGGACCTATACCAGTGGGTTGGTCCAAGTTAAAAAACTCCTCTAAGTTGTATATTATTGGCCCACCATGGACCACAATGCTTATCAATATGTAAGTAAATGTGTATATTTGAAAAATCATTGGGATGTAATTCATTCTCCAGCTTGAGAGTTACAACCAATAACTAGTACATGGTATTTTTCCACTTGGGTATTAGACCTCATGGGAAATATCAACCCTTCCTCATCTGATGGCCATAAGTATATAATTATTGCCACAAAATATTTCACCAACTAGGTGGAAGCCATGACACTCACTTATGTCATTGGTATGTAAATATCAAATTTCATTCTCAATCACATCATTTGCCACTATGAAATCCCCTCTATTTTCATATCAGATAATGGCCTTTAAGAATAAATATGTCAAGGCCATTTTGTCACCAATTACATGTCCAACATAAATTTTAAGTAAGTAATTAATAAAACCCTTATCAAGATCATAAATAATATCATCAATGATTATGGATATAATTGGCATCTTTAATTATATCTTTCACTATGCATTGGGATTACCATAATAAAATTCATATTCCAACTGGTGTGGCCCCTTATGAATTAGTCTGGCATTGAGGCCATCTTGCCAATTGAGGTTGAACTCCCATCTATTTGTATTTCAATACAAGTCATAATCAATGAAGAACCCTATAAGGCTACATGATTATAAGAGCTAGAACTTTTGGATGAGAAGAATCTACATGCCCTTGATCACTTACATATTATTAGAATATGATACATAATCAATACAATAATAAGGTCCAATAACTTGAGTTTAAGATTGGAAAATTAGTCCTTAATAAAAACTATAGAAATAAAAATGCATAACAAGATAAAAAAGGCAAGTTCAAGCCTAATGAGCTTGGACCATATGTCACTTTCACCAAATTTAATTTATAATCTTACAAATTGGCCACCCAAGAGGGTCAAAAATTGGATTAGCCAATAAATATCATGCATTTTAATAAATTATATACCTAAACCTAAAATCAATCCTTGTAAATTATTGTACATAATAATATTCCAAAAAATCCTAAATATCATAAAATTCAAAAAAAGTAACTCTTCATCCAATTGCTAAAACAAAGTTTCTATCACCTTGGATAAGCACAGTGATGAAAATTAGTTTCTAACATAAATTATGATAATCCTTCATATACAAATACCTCATCATAATACCCCAAGTACTTGGGGGAAACTTATAAATCTCATATATTAATTTCATTCACCTCACAACCTCATCTGCTTTCCCTCAACCTTGGTCTCAAAGTCATATATGTGTAGCATGATTTTGGGGAATAATACATAGTAGCCTCTTGAAAAAAGGAAATTAAGAAAGTCAAAATTGATAGGATTAGAATATCCTTAGAGATTTATCCAAATCTTCCCTTCCTTTCCCCCATCACTTATCCCTTATCACCTTAACAAATAATCACTAGTCAAGTCCTCATGTCTTCATTACTCCATATGGATTCCCTTTTACACTTAAATGTCCCACATATTCATATATATCCCTAAGCATTGATCTTACACCTATTTCCACCTCAATTCATACACATAAATCCTTTTCTTCATCATACAACATCAACACATCTCTTGTCATTATTCAATACCTCATTATGGTGTCTCCAATTTAACTGAGGGGAAACAAAAGTAATGACATGGATACCTTAGAATCATGGGTTTCTCACCCTCTTCCTATGTTGTAAACACTTAGTGCATAAAAAAAAAATTGTATATACTTGTGTTTTATGTACTTTGTACATGTTGTGTGATTATGTATACTTATTTTTTATTTAGGTCCTTTATTGATAGTTTCTTCATGAATATGTCTTATTTTATTATCTTTTTATGTCTCTATGGAAATGAACATAACTCCATGATGAGACCTTGGCCATGTCAATGCAATTGGTGTATATTTTGAAATGTCATTTACCCATTTTATTTTTTATTTTGTGTGTGTCAAGTCCCTCTATAAACTTTTGTACAATGTCATCATGACTCCATAAATGTCATGGTGCATACTTCCTAGTGTAGCATTAAAAAATATTGTTGACTTATACATGGCTCAAGACTTCAACTATACACATATCCATATATTATACTCTACCATCTATACAATAGGATTACAAGCAAGTTATTTCATTCATTAGTAAGGAAAACCAATAATAAGCATAAATAACCTAATACGCTAAGCCCACTCCCTTGAGGAGTGATGTCAATGAAATCAAGAAACTAATTAGGAAAGAAAGACAAGAAATACCCTCCCACAATGGCCATCCTTTAAATATATCCATAAACATGTTTGTTTCCTAATGTGGTGTACTAAGTCTTTGTCAATGCGGTTGAACAAGTGCCTCTATTATCTTTTAAAGCACCAATAGTTCTGGCTCCTTGATTGGTCAATTTAGATGAAATGGTATAGCTCTTATAGAAATATTTATGCATAGGTTATTTCCACTAAAATTTTGGTCTCTCTCGAATCTATTTAAGCATAATAACATTGCATAACTAAAGCTTAAAAATTATAACTATAGCTCACATATTTATAGCTTTTCTATAAATGTTGAGAATCAACCATGACCATCCATCTTGAGATCAAGATGTGTGGCCAAGGATTAATTGTATTTTGGAGGACAAAACCATTAATACTTTGGAACAAGGGAACATTACTAAGGCATGGGTGGTCTTAAACCTAATATTTATCTCCATTAATGCCTAGTGTTTAACACCCATTTGATGATGTCATGGGTGATGTCATTTCCTATATATTTTGAATTATGAATTTCCAATAATAGATATTCAATAAGTTTCCATAGAGTTTCCACTTAAGTTATTAATCTGATTTGATTTGTTTAATGTTTTTCCTTAGTATTTTGCAATTCTTGTAAAATCTGAAGTGAAATTAGGAAATGATAATAAAGTGGATGTAATGGAATAAAGAATTATTTGCTAGTCTTGATGATTTCGTAAAATCTGAAGTGAAATTAGGAAATGATAATAAAGTGGATGTAATGGGTAAAGGAGTAATAAATGTTTTGGCAAAAAATGGTGAAATAAGATTTATTCCTGATGTTTATTTCATACCTGGACTAAAGCATAATCTTATGAGTGTTGGACAGTTAGTACAGAAAGGTTACAAAGTATCTTTTATGGATAATGTTTGCACAATACTAGACAAATTCCCAAATGATAGGTTGATATAAAAAGTGGAGATGACCAAGAATTGGATGTTTCCTCTTCGAATTAAGTGCATCCAAGGAGAAGAGGAAACCCATTTCAAAATCATGCATTTAGACCAATCATGGCTATGGAATTTAAGGTATGGACATTTACATTTTGGAGGTTTGATTTTGTTACAAAATAAAAATATGGTGAAGGGATTACCACCAATATAGCAGCTAGGAAATTCATGTGAGAGTTGCATTCTGGCAAAACAACATAGAGAGAGCTCTCCAGTAGGAGCTTCATATAGAGCAAGGGTATTATTGGAGCTAGTTCATAGTGTTTTATGTGGACCAATGCAAAATCCATCATTTGGAGGTAGTTCTTATTTTCTAACCTTCATTGATGATTTTAGCATAAAGACTTGGATATATTTTCCCAAGGAAAAGTCTGAAGCCTTTGGAAAATTTAAATAATTCAAGGCTATGGTTGAAAAGTAGAGTGGTCTTTACATCAAGGTACTTAGATCAGATAGAGGAGGTGAATATATGTCTAATGAATTTCAATATTTTTGTAGATATCATAGCATTAAAAGGCAACTGACTACAAGGTACACACCACAGTAGAATGGTGTAGCAAAAAAGAAGAATAGAACAATCATGGAGATGGCTAGAAGCATGTTGAAGGCCAAACATTTGTCAAATGAATATTGGGCAGAAGCAATATCATGTGTAGTATATATTCTGAATAGAATCCCAAAAAAGAGTGTCAAGGATCGAATTCCACAAGAAGCTTGGAGTGGTAAGAAGCATAGTGTACATCATTTCAGAATTTTTGGTTGTATCGCATATTCTCTTATACCATATAAACTAAGAAGAAAACTTGATGATAGAGGTGAGAAATGCATTTTTATTGGCTATAGTGAAGAATCAAAGGCTTATAAGTTGTATAACCCCATTTCAAAGAAAGTGATTATTAACAGAGATGTGGAATTTAAGGAAGAAGAAGCATGGGATGGAAGCATTGATAGACCCATCACAATTGGAGCACTAATTCCCCAAAATGAAGAAGAATCTGAAGAACAAACTATTCAAGGTGATCAATTTTCTCCACAAGCAAGAAAAAACACTCCAATAACAACACCTAGGAGCTTAGCACAAGGTGAATCATCTAGTCATGCATGTCATCCTACTCCCAATTCACAAGTAAGTGATGAATCAGATCCAACTCTTGCCACTTTAAGATCAAAATTTAAAGGTAAGAAAAATGAGAAACTTGAATGAGATTTATGATCAAGAAGAAGATAATTTAGATTTGTGTTCAAATTTTGGCTTTTTCTCTCATGATCCTATGTATTATGAAGAAGCAGTTAATGAAGAACATTGGATAAAAGCAATGGATGAAGAGATGAATGCTATTGAGAGAAATCAAACATGGGATCTAATTAATCTACCTAAAGGTAAGTATTGCATAGGATTCAAATGGGTTTATAAGACCAAATTTAATGCAGAAGGTAAGGTTGAAAATCACAAGGCAAGGTTAGTAGCAAAAGGTTTTGCACAAGAACATGGAATTGATTATAATGAAACATTTTCTCTAGTTGCTAGACTTGATACTATTAGAATGGTTTTAGCAATAGCTGCACAAAATAATTGGAAAGTATATCAAATGGATGTCAAATTATCTTTCTTGAATGGTTTCCTAGATGAAGAAGTGTATGTGAAATAACCATTAGGTTATGAAGTGCATGGACATGAAGAAAAAGTCTACAGATTGAAGAAGGCCCTCTATGGTCTCAAGCAAGCACCAAGAGCTTGGTATAGCAGGATTGATTCATGCATGAAAAATAATGGATTCATTAGAAGCAATAGTGAGCCTACATTGTACACAAAAATCAACAAAGAAGGTCAGATTTTTATTGTGTGTTTGTAAGTTGATTTGATTTTCATTGGAAATTTGTCTATAGACACATTTAAATCAGCTATGAAGAAATAATTTAAGATGACAGATTTGGGATTAATGAAATATTTTTTGGGCATTGAAGTTGTACAATCAGAGAAGGGAATTTTTATTTATCAAACTAAATATGCAAAGGATGTGTTAAGGAGGTTTAAGATGTTGAATTGTAAATCAACACCTACACCAGTTGCTACAGGGACCAAAATTAGCAAAGAAGACAAAGGGCCTAATGTTGATTCTACAACATTCAAAAGACTAATTGGTAGTTTGATGTATCTTACAGCTACAAGACTAGATATCATGTATGGGGTCAGCTTAATCTCTAGATTCATGGAGTCACCAAAAGACTCACATTGGCAAGTTGGAAAGAGGATATTGAGATATGTGGCAAGAACAACAAAATACAGAATTTTATATTCCACAACTAATGATTTTGGTTTAATTGGTTATATTGATAGTGATTTTGTAGGTAGCATTAATGACAAGAAGAGTACTTCTAGACATGCCTTTCATTTTGGAACAAGTGTGGTCACATGGGCATCCAAAAAGCAACCCATAGTGACACTTTGATTAGCTAAAGTAGAGTATGTAGTAGCCACATCAGTAGCATGTCAAGCAATTTGGATGAGGAGAGTATTGACAGATTTATTGTAAGCACAGAAGGAGTCAACACTAATATTTTGTGACAACAAATCAGCAATTGCATTGTCAAAAAATCATGTTTTTCACAAGAGGAGCAAGCACATTGATACAAGATTTCATTTTATTAGAGAGTTAGTGAACAATGGAGAAATTCATTTGGAGTTTTGTAGATCTGAAGACCAATTGGTAGATATATTCATAAAGGCATTAGCAAAGGAGAGTTTTGATTATCTAAGACAAAATTTAGGTATTGTAAATGTTGAAATAGTTAGTGGTAGAAATTAAGGGGGAGTGTTAGAACTACAGTTCTAATTTCTCCATTTCACCTGGTTAGACTCCATCATGCAAGCAGTTTGCATGAACATTAGTTTCAGTTAAAGTAGTTTAAATGAACATTAGTTTCAATTACATCAGTTTAGTGCATGAATAAAAATTAATTTAGTTTATTTTTAATTCTATATATGTAGATCCTGATCGCTATTTTTAAAAATAAAGAATTAAAAAAAGATTCAATAAAAATTTGTTATTGTTGTAGCAAGAAGGTCTGTGTATATTATTTTCTATTTTTTTTATTTGTCTCTGCTCTCACAAACTGGTATCAGAGCAAATAGGAAGAAGTTCATGTGACCTGAGTGATACATCAGTAGAAGACTAGATTCCATAGCAACATAATTGCTGGAAAAAGGACGTAGAAGTCCTGGGTAGCAGCCAAATTACCAAGAAAACCTACGCAGTAGTTTGACAAAAGGATTAAGGTGCAGTGACTTAGGAGAAAACAAAACAACCTAGGAAAGAGTTTGTGAAAGCCAATATAGCCAAGAAGACTGGTGGATGCCTTCATAGCCATGCAGCAAGAACCTGCCAATATGAGAAATGATGCAACAATAGCAAAATCATGTAATTGTAGATCATGACAGAATGAGCTTTCTAAGTGGAGCGATCTAAATAGAAGGGAAAGGCATAGTAGATGGATAGCATAGCCATTGGTAGAAGAAGTTAAAGATTCACAAATTAATCATTGAGTAGAAATTTAAATAAGTTGTTGTCCTTTCTGAAAAGTTTAGCTTGATACATGGCAACAAACAACAACATTTCTTAGCCCTAGATTCCCATTTTCAATGGTAATAATTATAATTTTTGGGAAATTAAAATGAGAACATTATTATTCTCACAAGATGTTTGGGATTTGGTAGAAAATGGCTTTGAAGAACCACAAGATGAGGCTGCTTATCAGGCATTAACTCGAGCACAGAAGGAAGAGCTTTAAGAAAAAAAGAAAAAGGATGCAAAAGCTCTATTCTTAATCCAACAAGCAATGGATGAATCCATTTTTTCTAGAGTTACAGCAACAACGAGATCCAAGTCGACATGGAAAATTTTAGAGACTACCTATAAAGGTAATACAAAGGTGAAAGTAGCTAAATTGCAATCCCTTAGGAGAAATTTTAAAAATTTGCAAATGAATGATTCGGAGTCCATAGACCAGTTTATGGGTCAAGTATTGAATATTGTGAACCAAATTATATCTAATGGAGAAATAATAATAGATTAAAAGATCATAGAAAAAATTACCAAGAGTTTACACAGCAAATTTGATGCAATAGTTGTAGCTATTGAGGAAACCAAGGATTTGAAACATTTATCAGTAGATGAATTAATGGGATCTTTGTTAACACATGAATCCAGAATGAATAGGAATAACAATAATTGTTTTGAGAATGCTTTCAAGTCTCAGGTATCATTTGGTAGAGGAAGAGGAAGAGGAAGGTCAAACTTTAGAGGAAGAGGCAGAGGTAGAAATGGAAGGAACAATCCAGATCAAGGTGAAAACAATAATCAAAACTACAACAATAGAGGATGTGGCAACAATCACTTCCAAAAAAATTCACAGAGGTTTGATAAATCTAATAGTCAGTGTTATTACTACAAAAAATATGGACATTATGTAAATGAATGCAAGAAGAAACAAGGAGATGTGGATAAGCAGAATGCTAATTACACAAATGAATCTAATTCTAATTCTGGAAGATTATTCCTCACTTGTCATGTTTCTCAAGAAAATGCTAGAGATATTTGGTTTTTAGATAGTGGATGCAGTAACCATAAGACATAATTAAAAAAAGATTCAATAAAAATTTGTTTCTGTGTATATTATTTTCTCTTTTTTTATTTGTCTCTGCTCTCACAAAAAAATTGGTCGCACATTTAATCAAAATGGTCAAAAATGTTAATTTACTTGGTTATAATTTGATTGGAGTTATATTAGAGGATGATAACATTTGTGAATGGTTCATTTCCCCATTAAAGGACACCTATGCACAAATCAACACTTGTGATGTGCGCAAATAAATTACAACATTTAAATTATCTAGAACAACAATTTTCTTGGTGTTCTACTTGATGCCATGTGAAATCAAATAAGATAATGATTGCATAAAATGCACTACCCCATTTAGGGATATATGAGCATAAATCATCACCTTCACATGACATGTGTGAATGAACTACAATATTTTGGTGATTTTGGGCCAAATTATGTGTTGTTGTAGAATGTCATTTAGATTTGTAATTTTAGCACAATAGATGATAAGAATTGGATTTCTATAATTTTCCCCTATTTGAGAAAGCATGGTGAGACATTCATTCAAAGAAACAACTTTTCAAAGAATAAAAAAGTTGATTAAAATGACTATAATTAGAAGAAATAATTTGTTTCCTTATTTTCACTAAATTTTGCATGAGTTATGGAGAAAAAGTATTATGAAAATGCCCTAAATAGGATTTGTGTGGCCCATGGTGCCCTTAGAGGAGAGGATAAATTTATTTGAATATTTGATGGGTTGACCCTCGATTAAAAGAAAAAATAATCATGTAATTCAACAAAAAAATGTTGAAAAATAAAGCAATTAGAATAAAATGGTTCAAAAAAGTGATAAATGGGGCAAAAATGAGCATTCTAAGAATATAAATGGAGGAACAATAAGTGTAAGGGTTAAAATTTTGAAAATTCTACTATATGTTTACCTTTGGCGGGGGGGGGGGGGGTAAAAATTAGTCATTTTCACCCTCCATTACTACAAGCTAGACCTCTAATATTTGTGTAACACATGAGAGAGATGAGCAAAATGGCTAATATATTATACCATCAACACATTGGGGAGTGTGTATGAGAGTACCAATGACCATCAAGGAGTGGAGCATCAATAGCTACATTTTTTAGGTTTTTAATTTTTGCATTGAATGAATTTAAAATGGCTAATATCTTATACCATCAACACATTGGGGAGTGTGTATGAGAGTACCAATGACCATTAAGGAGTGGAGCATCAATAGCTACATTTTTTAGATTTTTAATTTTTGCATTGAATGAATTTATTACTAGGTAGACGTAGGTTATTAGGTGATCCATTCACTTGTTAAAATTTTCAAACAATAAGGTTGCCATTAAAAATAAATATTTTGTCACAAAAAATGATGATTTTATCAGCTCTTTAGTATATTTGTGGGTCAAAAAAGTGAGGTCATGCTAAAATTAGAGACTTCACCAATTTTGAAACAAATCATCAGTCAAATGGTAGGGTTGATAAGTCAAATGTTGACATCACTAAAAATAGTGAGGTCACCTTGCCAAATGATGAGAATTCCCTACATATTTATGATTTTGTAAACCCAAAAAGTAAAATGGTGGGGTTGATATATGAAATAGAGATATCAACCTAATGAGTGGCAAGATCCTCAAGAAAATGGTGAAGTCACTAGAAATACCAAATGAAGTAGAAGAAGAGAAAATGTGGTTAACAAAAGATTAGTCTAGGCCCAAAATTAAACTAAATTAGGTAAATTTCAATTAATTAGAGGGGAAATGATTGAATTATTTCCTTGTTTTTTGAATTTTAGGATCAATTCAAGGTCATTATAGTGCATGAGCAATGATCCCAAGTTCTACGATGATAGGGCATATAGATAAAGGAATTTATGGGCTTGCTAGAGGTGGTAGAGCTATATCACCTGGCATGGTTACTAGTGATTTGTGCATATCAATCCTATTATTTGGTGCTTTAAAAGAGATGGCACTTTTAGACATTAAATTTACATTTATTAATTGGGGAGGCCACCTTTACCTTATAGGATGTTCATATGATATTACAAAAGCCTATGCAGGGTTAGATGATCACTTAGATGTAAACAGGCTGACTAGTTGTGTTAGAGGATTTATTGGGCATTATGAACCTTGAGGTGGTTGAGGGGACCATAGATATTGATGTATTAGAAGACCTGTCTTGTCCCCTAAACCTTGGAGTAAGAATAAAAATGACAAGGTATCTAGTAATGGCACTAACACAAGCATAGGGGATAGTTCCTCCAGATGTTATTATTTTGATGGCTCTTGTCAGTCACCTTTTGCTGCTACACAAGAGTGGTTATTTCTTCTAAATTGGCTTGATTAGGATGGTACAGGGCATATATATGATCACTCTACATTATTTTCATGGGGGCCATAATTCTAGCCTAGCTCTATCAATATTTAGATTTGATAGCCTATCATAAAGGGTAGAGTATCAGGCATAGTACACTACTCTACATCTAGGTTTGAGAGTTTGTAGTGATTGAATATCCATTAGGACTAATATATTAGTAGAGACCTAAGGATCTAGTGGCATTTGGGTGATATCTCATAGATCCATGCCTATAAGGCCACCTTGGGGACCTACATTTTTACAGATGGACCATAGATGAGATGGTTGATGGTGACTTTATTTGGCAGTCATACATGAAAGCACCATTTTATTTGATTGAGTAACTATTTATCATTGGGTTCATTATTACACATTACTATATCATAGGCCACCATGAATTTATGGTAAAAATATATAGATCAAACTGAGTGTAGAGATAATTTAGTTTATAGTAAGATATTCCTGAGAGTCCACACTTCTTTTCTCATGTGACCTAGGAGATTAGAGAGTGGGGGCTAGTAGTGCCCCAAGACTAGGATATGATATATTTTGGTAGAGTCTAGCATATACTATGGGACTATAGAATTGTGATAGTAGATGCTAGTGTGATGTATACCTATACAACATGGTGGGCTAGTGCCTAGCCCATTTGATTGACCAAATCATAACCTTAGCATCCATTCCTATATCAAATATGGGTTAGATAGAGGAGAGATGGGAGTTAATCCTCAATATATGGATAGTTTTATGTGTCAATTTATTTGATGATACCATAGGCTATCCCATTATAGGTTATTCATACGTAGGTGAAGGAGGGCTATCCAGGGGATACAGAGATGGTTGAGGTAGTAGGTGGCCAGGATCTAGAGATAAGTGAGGCACTAGATGGTGATGGGGGCCATAGGACAAGGAAAGGAAAGGATAGGACCTCTAGTATAGGGATATATATAGGTATAGGTAAAGGGGAGGTAGGGCCCTTTAACACATGGAGGTTCATAGATGACTAAACTTTGATTCATAGGTTGAAATGTGAGGTTATTACATGATTATAAGAGATTATAGGCCTATAGAGTGATATTTATGGATTGTGTGTAGATTTATCCACTACACAGGGTGAAACTACTCAACTACATTGACTAATTATATTCAAGGATATTGATATTACTACACTAAGGGGATAGGTGGTCTAGCTAATAAGTGTACAAGCCTAGTTAGCTACTTGAGATATATATCTCATGACAATGACCAGTAAGTGAAATAGAGTTTGAGGTGATTGGGAATGGTTGATATATAAAATAGAGATTTTGAATGAGGAATGGGATGAATCTCGATGAGCTTGTACATATGGTAGCTCATTTAGAGCCTTGGCTAATGTGATTATAGCCAAGTATGATGCCTTATGCATGAAGGATGATATCCTACATGCTAAAAATGAGATAACATACTACCATAAGTTATATGAGGTTGAAGTCTTAGTAAAGAGGAGAGATCAATCATTAAGATCCTACTCAATATCATAGTGGACTATTAGGACCTCTAGGTCTAGGCATACAATCAATTCAGAGTGTTCAGTGGCATAACTAGCTTCACAATGGGTAGTGATGGGTCTACCACCACCACATCTACCACCATTTCCATCATTAGGCATGGGTCAAAGTTTTTATAAAATTATTCCAAGGGATGTCCAGGATCATATCTGATTTTTTAGCTCTATATATTATATATGAGATGTATAGATATTCTCTCAATGTATAAAACATGATTTTGAGAGATATATATGATTCACTTTGTTAGAGGTATAATCATTGAGAGGGGGGGATGAATTAGTGATGCAAGATAATCCAATTCAATTATCAAATCTTAAACATTCAACATACATCAAATTGATCAAGAAATATAAGCATGCAATCACATACATCCAAAGCATACATAAGAGCATATATCACATGAACACATCATATATGTGGGAAACCCTCTTGGGGGATAAAACCCATTAAAAATTGAAAGATAGACTAAATTACTATAAGACAAGATAAAACATTTATATCATCATCAACTAATCAAGTAACACCCATCCCTTAGTTTAGTGAGACACCAATCCCATAAGGATATACTTCCCCTATCTACCTAAGCACCTATAACAACTAGACCTTTAGCAATATTTACCTTGAAAGGAGGAACCAACCCCCTAATAAACCAATAAACCACTCACCTACCTAAACATATCATCTTGAACACCTATTTATACTCGTAAACTTATGATGATCACCTTTGTCTTCACTCTTCACCTCCAATCTCTCTCAAGCTGCCTCTAGGGCTAACTTGTTCAAACTACCTCTTATAGGTTCATTAGGTTTAAGGACCTATGTGTCCTCCTACATCAACTTGATAAGATAAAAAAAATTGATAATTATCACACAATTATGGTCCTAACTTACACGTACCTTATCTTTCTAAGGTTCTCTTCTTTTCTTGGCTCCATGCTTTATCAACTACTCAACTCTACACACACTAGTCTAGAAGCCATCACCTTTGTTTTCACTCTCTATATAATCTTAATGAATATTATATTATTGGTATTCCATAATAATTTTATAAACCCCTAATACTTGTATCATGATAATACATATCTCAAATCCATTCCTATAGGTTAGCCATTACCTCATTAGCCCCAAACCACCATTAGGTCTTGGTGATACCTAAAGCAATTAGGCCTTCATACTCACATGTTACATGTGAGACTAATTGGACCAATTTCAGCTTCTAAAAATGATTTGAACATATAAAATATATATCCAATATACCCTTGCTTACTCCCTCATGGGTTTATTACACCTAGAACATAATCTCAACATTCAAACCTACCAATTAGGTATCCTAACTCTTTAGGCCTTCAAACACAAAAAACATAGTCTCAAACTTCTAAACCAAAAACTTGAGTATTTCACATATCCATATTATTATATCACATGGGAGAAACCTATAGGACCTATTCTATACCTCCAAGTACTTTATACATTTCAACATAGGATCTAAGCACTCAAATCAACTCTCTCATGATGATCATTCAGACTGGTCACACATAGTCAAATATAGTTAAACCATTTTGACTCTCCACAAATAAATATGAATAACATAATACTTAAAATACCTTATCATGAGCCTTTTATATTTTATTAACATCTTAATATTCATTTATTTCCTCAAATCTACTCAGAACACCTTTAACTTATCTCTATAAATTGGTCGCTCAAACTGTCAATGCATTCAATAAACATAGATAACTTATAAGTCTTTTTTCACACTAAATATGAATTGTTAAAACATAAAAAAATCACATATATAGTATTCATGGAGTATAAAACACTCTCCAATATTTATTTCATCTTGAAACATCAAATCACTATCAAGAACAACTTAATTATCCTTCTTAGGTCACTTGCAGAACATGGTCAAACACACAGTCAACTTTAGAGATCAATATATTTGATCGTAAATATATTCACACCTTATAACTCACTTATATATATGTTCCTTTAATTCCTCTTCAACTTTTATTTTTACATTAACTTCAAATTTATCTTGGATCAAAAGATATTAGCAAAATACTGAGCATTGATTATCCTTCACAAATTTGAATATTCAAATTCCAATGGTCACTATTCAAACACTTAAACATCAAAAACTTTGTCATCATCTCATTCCCTCACATAATTTTATTAAATTTTTTCCATCAATTTACTTAATAATACCCTGGTATTTACCTTGTAATGCTCATTGTTGATCTTCTATCCTCACTTCCACAATTAAGACACTTGGCATCCTTGCATGCCTTCTGAGCACATTAACTATTTGAATCCAATGAACTTCCACCACTTGGAAGCCCCTCATGTACCATAATTTTAAATTTTGACTCAATACACTCCATTGGATCATAAATTCACTATCATGTACTCACTATTTATCTCTATCTAATAGGTTTCATGCTTGTTGTAGATCTATTGCTCAAACTTCATGATTGTGACACATCACTAGCGTGTGCAATCTTGACTATTTGAATTTGAACAACACTATTGGATCATAATGAAAATATAATGTGCTCTACTGTATCCTTATCTATTCATAATAAATTATCAATATTATATCTATGATCTGATTAAACACTCACTGTAAATCTTTGATAATGCAAATTTGGCTAAGTATGGGAACTTAATAAATTCTATCTAAGAAACCAACTTTGCACATCAATAAATTTTGATATGATCCATGTCTATACCTTAAATTTAAACTATATTATCTTCTCACATATTTAAATCTATAAATATATCAATATACTCTTTAAAGCTTCACATGTGTGAAATATGATGTCATCAAACTACTTACTCAGCCTTATCTATCAAGATGACTACTTGAGCTTAGACATTCATATGACTATTATAATGAGTTTCATTCACTTCCATAATCACTCTAATAACTCATTACATCCCATAGGGTATATAAAACATTTTCATACCATTAATATCATCCATCAATTTTCTCACCAAGTCAAACACTGAAGAATCATGCAGGAACACTAAAGCTAATTAAAGCACACTTTATCATTGTCATTCTAAAACACATGACACCTCACAAAAATACTTGGTCACCTTGGAGACATCATTTAAAAACCTCAAAAAATATCTCCTTTTGTCATTTATGTCAAAAACCAATACAAATCTTATGTTCAAAATCTATCTCTCTTTACAAGTACTTTCTCCCCCTTTGACACAATGACAAAGTGGGCTCAACTCCTGATCCTACAAACCTAAAAATATTTCAAGAACCAATAATAGGAAAGGACCACCTATGAGATTATACAGACTCCCTATAATATTGTGTATACATCATCTTACCTTGAACTTCTTAATCATGGTCCATAACTACACTCTTCTTTGATCATACTTTACTCTATAAAGACAAAACACACATGAACACTAGCAACTGCATGATCTCACCTTGAAAAACATTAAGAGGGACTCTCCCTAAGTCACCTAAGCTTAGGCATCCTTTGAGCACCTTTAAACCATCTCAAACCATGATGTAACAATACACTTTCCTTCATACCTTCTCACTTCAAGCTACCTCCATGATTACCATCAGATAAACAAGACAATCTTCAAATAGAAAAGATGCATAAAAAACAACTAACAAACTCACTCAAGAACAACCATACCTTTGTCATTAGGATAAAATGACCAAATACCACTCTTTTCATCACTAGCTTTTCTTAGAGGCCTAGTAGCCCTACTTGAACCTTGAAACCCCCATATATTTTTATGTATACACCTTCAAAACTTAAAATTTCATATTTGAAGTACAGTCATGTGCCCTCTCATTCATGATAAAAAACATCTTCTTCACCATAGATCCTCCACAAACTTACTAGCTAATTATCCTTCCATTTTCACAAATCCTCATCCATGGAAGACACCACACACTTTTAGATGACTATGAAACACTTTTTGACAACCCATTTGGCTATTTCAATATATCAAGTAACCTCAAACCTCAACTCTCTTAAGAAAAAAACTAACCAACATGGGCAAAAGTACTAGATTTTCAAATGAAACTTATTCAACTCACCACCTTCTGATCAACATAAGAACTTGAAACTTATCTCAAACATAAAGGTTAATAAAACACACTTCTAGACCAATTTTTGTGATCACATACCTTGAATAACCCATGAACCTTCGGATAGGTTTTGACTTGAGATCTCTTAAGTCAAAACTAGGAAAACCTGAGAGCACTCAAAAATATTCAACTTGCACTCAAAAGATATTCAAATCATAAAATCACCTATAACATACCTAAATGGAGTCAACACACCTTTATATCCCACTAGGACACCTTAACAGCTCATCTTCCTTGATAAAATACCTAGAAAGTTCCATTCCTTGCTTGTAGACCTTATATACACAGATTCATTCTTCACCATATTGACCAACCAGACCATCCATCAAAGATTGACCAAAAATTTGACTTTAGGATCACTGTCCCTAAATATATATTTTGAGACATTCCATCACAACATTTTGGAGTAGTTACATAAAAATCATTTCTCCCCCTTAAGTAAGCACATCTTTAACCTCTTGTCCTCAATAGGACTGATAACCTTCTCAATATTTTTCACTTGTAAGATGACTTCTCACACACCTTAGAATCAAACCAATTAAAATGAACATACCTTTAGCTGAGAAACTTCACTTGAACTGATGAAGCATACCAAACAACATAAGTTTATTTAATTGAAGTATCTCACAAATGCTCCCACTTTGATCATGACCACATAACCAAGATCTGCTCCTTGACACATCTTGCTCACAATAAATATGTCAAAACATCATATCAATCTCTTAACTTCTTGGACCCAAAATACCTTCATGACTTTCTTTGTTATACAACATAGCCAAAACCTAATAGGCATCCACCATGCTTCCTCTTTCTATAAAGTGTCTCCTTGAAGCTTAGATAGAGACACCCCTTTGACATAGTGAGACTAAAAGTCCCAAAACTCAAGAAAATCCCATATCTCCATACTCTCTTTTGACTTTTAGTCCTTCCTCATCACCAAATTGACTTTGAATGGATCCTTATTCATTATTTACTTCAAACTTGTCCATAAATGTAGATAATATAAACTCTTGGCTTTCCTTCATGTCTATCATGGCAAACAAACCATCTTTGGTCTTAGTCTAATATTTCCTAATAGGTTTACGTTTCCAAAACCATTTGTGACCTCTTTCTTTCTTTCCTTTGAAAAATCATTCAAATTTTTCTTACAATATTTAGCAATGTGACCAACTCCATGAATCTAAAACAAACAAGATCATTCATACATTTTTCTTGATTATGATTATGATCTTCCTTTGAGTGATAGATTCTCCTCTTGCATTCTTTATTAATGTGGCCAAACTAATTACACACATAATAATGATCCTAAGATGAATATCTCTTTGCATTGATATATTTATCTTGTCTTCTATCTTGCACTTTAGGAGCTTTATTGAACTTATCTTGACTAAATGGTTCTTTCTTGCAGAACTTAAAAATGTGACCAATTATTTGACAACTATAGCATACAATGTATTTCATGCCTTTTACTTGAATATGATAGTGATCTCCCTTTGATTGATTACTTATTATTATTTAGTTTTTTTCTCTATACCAATAAGATGACAAACAAAACAATGGCCCATAAAAAATTTGGCATACCTTGAAGCATTTTGTTGTTTGATTGGCTTCTTCATTTTACTCGTGACTTGATCTATTTTGTTGACTTTCATGCTACTAACCTCTTTGTCAGGTCCTAATTTATTTTAAACTTTATCAAGTTTACCTATCTTGACTATGACCTTTTCATGCTCATCCTTTAGGAAAACAAAATTAGTCTTCAATTGAACACCTTCATCTTCTTTATCTATCATGCTAAAACTTGTAGCCTCTAATTGAATTCTAGGATCTTTGATGGTCTCCTTATCCTCCTTAACTTCTTTAGCCATGCCATCCTTTAATCTAGATGTTTGTTCTTCCATAGACTTGATCAGTTCTTGATTTTCCTTTTCCTCTCTCATGGACTTTCCTAACAAACTCCCTTCAAGAGACCTAACTTGTGCATCAAGACCTTTGATCATATTCCTCATTTTATGATTCCTCTTCTTTTGCTCCTTCAATTCACCAAGTGTACTCATGAGCTCAGCTTCTAGATCAACTTATTCTTCCTTGTTATCATAGAACTCTTCTTCTTCTCTACTATTATGGTAAACTTATTCATCAAACATGATGATCTTTTCTTTTGAACAAATTTCCTTTTTACCCATATTGTACCTTGGATCACCTTCAAGTGGTTAAACTTATACATAAGGTCCTACTCTGATACCAATTATTAGAGGTACAATCACTGAGGGGAAGGATGAATCAATGATGCAAGATAATCTAATTCATTTCCCAACTATTAAACATTTATCATACATCAACTTGATCAAGAAACATAAACATGAAAGCACATACATCCAA
This sequence comes from Torreya grandis, assembly GCA_037957365.1. Classification (NCBI taxonomy): domain Eukaryota; kingdom Viridiplantae; phylum Streptophyta; class Pinopsida; order Cupressales; family Taxaceae; genus Torreya; species Torreya grandis. The sequence continues at coordinate 319,870 of JARHVA010002237.1, forward strand.
AGCATACATAAAAGCATACATCACATGAACACATCATATATGTGGGAAACTCTCTTAGTAGATAAAACCCATTGAACCCTACAAGATGAAATACGGTCTTATAAAATAAGATATAAAATTTATACTAGAACCCATTAATCAAGGGACACCCATACCTTAGTTTAGTGAGGTACCAATCCCATAAGGATTTACTACTCTTATCTAACTTAGCACCCACAACAACTAGACCTTTAGTAAGCTTTACCTTACAAGGAGGAACCAAACCCTGTAGAAACCAAGCACCTAATTAGCTACCTAAACATATCACCTTGAACACCTATTACTACTCTTCAATTGATGATAATCAACTTTGTCTACACTCTTCACCTCTAATATCTCTTAAGCTACCTTGAGGGCTAACTTACTCAAACTACCTCTTCTAGGCTCATTAGGTTCAATGACCTATATTTCCTCCTATATCAACTTGATCAGATAAAATTGTCTAATCTTTCTCATACACTGATGGTCTTAACTAACCTGTACCTTCCCTAAAAAAGTTTTTCTTCTTTTCTTGGCTCCATGCTCTATTAACTGCTCAACTCTACACACACTAGTCTAGAAACCATCACCTTTACTTTCACTCTTTATAGAGTCTTCATGAATATTATCTTCTTAGTTTGCCATAAGACTTGTCTTGACCCTTAAGAATTTTATAACTCTAATACATAGCTTAAATCCATTCTCATATGTCAGACATTGTCTCATTAACCCCAAACCACCATTAGGTCTTGGTGAGACCTAAGCAATTAGGCCTTCATACTCACACGTTACATGTGAGACTACTTGGACCAATTTTAGCTTCTACCAATGATTTTAACATATAAAATCTATCTCCAATAAACCCTTGACTAATCCCTTATAGTTACATGCCACCTATAACACCAACTCAACATTCAAACCTACTAATTAGGTCTCTGCACTTTTAGGCCTTCAAACACAAAAAATGTAATCTTAAACTTTTGAAGAAAAAACTCTAGCATTTCACATATACCTATGATTAGATCACATGGGTAAAACATTTTGGACCTTTTCTACACCTCCATATTCTTTAGACATTTTAACATAATATTTAATCACTCAAATCAACTCTCTCATGATGACCACTCAAATTGGTCACATACAGTCAAAATATAGTCAAACCATTTTGACTCTCCACAATTAAATACGAGAAACATAAGACTTAAAATAGATTTTAATGAGACTTTGAGAATTTTTTGACATCTTAATATTAATTTATTTCTTCAACTCTACTCAGAACACCTTCAACTTACCTCTTCAAGATGGTCACTCAAACTATCAGTGCATTTAATAAACACATTCAACTTCTATGTCTTTGTTCACACTATAGATGGATTTTTCAAACCTATAAAATCCACACATATAGTATTCATGTAATATAAAACACACTCTAATATTTATTTCATCTTGAAACATTAAAATACTATCAATAACAACTCAATTATCCTTCTCAAGTCACTTGTAGTACATGGTCAAAGACATAGTCAACTTTGGAGCTCAATATATTTGATTATATAAATAGTCAAACCTTTTAACTCACTTCTATGGATGTGAATTGAATTAATATTCAAATTTTATTTTTACATCACTTTTAAATTATTTTTGGATCTAAATATATTACCAAAATAATCAGTACAAGTTATCCTTCATAAAATTGAATATTCAAATTCCAACAGTTACTATTCAAACACTTAAACATCAGACACTTTGTCATCATCTCTTACCCTCACATAATTTTTTAAAATACACTCCATATATCTCCTTATGAGTAGCTTGGTATTTACCTTGAAATGCTCACCATTGATCTTAGATCCTCACTTCCTTGATTAAGACACTTGGCATCCTCGTGTGCCTTCTAAGCACATTGATTATTTGACTCCAATGAACTTACACCACTTAATAGCCTCATGTGATTTTTTGAACATATTTTTAATTTTTGACTCAATAATCTCCATTGATTCATAACCCCATGATCACATTCTCACCATTGATCTCTATCTGACAAGTTTCATGCTCATCATAGATCTACTACTCAAACTCCATGATTGTGATACATGTCACTAGTGCATGCAATCTTAACTATTTGAATTTGATCCATGCTATTGGATCATACTAACAAGATCATGTACTCCATTATATCCTTATCTAGTCATAATAAATATTCATTATTAGATATATGATGTGATTAAATACTCATCGTAGACCTTCGATAATGCAAATTCAGCTAAGTATGGGAACTTAGTAAATTTTGTCTAAGAAGCCAACTTTACACCTTAATAAAAAAAATTATGATTCATGTCAAAACCTAAAATTTTAACCATATTATCGTATCACATATTTTAATCTATCCATATATCAATCTACTCTTGAAACCTTCACATGTGTGAAATATGACATCATCAAACTACTTAGTCTTATATGTCAAGATGACTACTTGAGCTTAGACATTCATATGGCTATTCTAATGAATTTATTTCACTTTAATAAGCACTAAAAACACTCATAACATCCCATAGGGTCTCTAAAACATGTCCATACCATAAATATCATCCATCAATTGTCTCATTAAGTCAAACATTGAAGAATCATGCAGGAACATTGAAGCTCATTATAGTACACTTTTTCATTGTCATTCTAGCACACATGACACCTCATCAACATCCTTGGTCACCTTAGAGACATCAATGACAAACCTCCAACATGCTTTTGGCTCATAATTACTTATAATGGTTTTTTAATATTCTTTGTGTGTCATGATGCTTTGTGCTCTTATTATGATATGATGGTATATGTTAGTGTTAGGATATGCACATCCTTAAATATCATGTGGATGTTGATTTCATTTATTGTTGTATTTTATGTATGAATATATGCTAGTGTATTTTTAGGAGATGCACATTCTAAACTCATCATAGAAATGCCTAGTATGACTCAATGTGTATTCTAGGAGATGCACGTCCTGCATAGAGAGTCTTATTTATTTCCAATATTTAGCCTCCATTGTGTGTATAATATTTTAGATATACCCTGGAAATGGGGGATAGTGCTATTATATATTTTTTTTTTGGCACCACATTGGCGCTTAGATTTGGATCACTTGGTGTTTACTTTGGCAAATTAAATTATGCATCATAAGTATGAATAACCTATAATAACATTGTATTTTTTATTATGAATGGACTGATTTAAATGTAAATATTTATAACTAAATATAATGATAAAAAAATATGAAAAACCAAAGCTAAAATTATTTACATTTGAACAAAAAATAAAGTAAATAAAAATTAAAAAAAGAGGTGTTAAATACAAAATGTAACCAACTTGAAATCAAGATATGAATTATCAAGACTTAAGTGGGAATAAGAATGTACAAAAACATAAAAAATATATAACATAATTCAAATACAAACGTAAAAAATTTTAAGCCCAAGTTAAGGCCAAACTCAAAAGGTTTACTAAATCTATTCAAATAAATTAATCAAACAAGCTAATAACTAAATAAGCAAAACACATAAAAATAAAACCAATAAGTTAAAGCAATCAATTAATTATCATGTATGTCTATGAAGTTAAACAAATAAAAATACAAAAAACCATGTTTAATCATAATATTAGTATAAAAAACAATAAATTAGTCATGCATGTATAATAGAGGTGTTACACTCACGATAAGGTGACCCCTAAGCTAGGTAATAACAACATTGGTACAAAAACACAAGGATAATGGGTACAAAATTGCCCCCTGGCTATAGGGAAACAACATCACAAAACAAAAAAAATGGGGGGAATAAAAGAAAAAGAAGGGGTAGCCAAGATGACTCTAGATACACTAGGCAAGTGGATGTTGCCTACATAGTTCCATGGACACAAGGTCCAACATGAACTTTAGGACAAATGTAGTTCACCTAGGATATGGGATAGAATAAAATTGATGGTAAGGAAAACATGATTTATGTATAAATGAATATGAGAATGATCTCATAAATTGGCAAGTGTATGATTCAAACCAAGGCTGCAATAATGAATCTACTTCAAATAAACAATTCACACAATGGTGACTCGCAAGATGGTGAGAACATATGGCTAAGGCCTATAAAGATGAGGAACTAAATGAGAATCAATTACTCTTTAGATAGTTATAATTTCCAAGATCCTTAAGGTAAATATGTGGTCAAAAAATAATAGAAGGTGTGGCTAAGCTATCCCAAGATACTCCATGTATTCAAACACTACCTACATAGTCCATGCAGACCTCAAGCCAATTTATTTTTCACTTAAATGGGAGGAAACATACCAAGGTGGTCTATATATAAATTTAACAAATAATACGGCCCATAATAAAATTTTGGATGGCTTTATATCTCAAATGGAAATTCTAAGCTAATTTTCATGATTTTGTGATTTTTAAGATTTTCTATATCTTTTACAAATGTTTTTTAAATTTTCTACGTGTTTCAACTCAATTGAGAATCAAAAGAGACTAAACATTCCAACTCTTAAAATGGTGAGAGCATGGCTTAGGTTTCTCATAAAATGACAAGAGATTAGGAACTTAAATTTCTCACAAAATGGTAAGAGCATTTAGTATTAGAATGTCCTATAATAAAAGAATAAAATTGATGATTAAAAAAATATGAAACCCAGCCAAAAGATAACATGTCTTTATAACTCCCATGGAAATTGTAATCCTATCTTCACAAACTAGTAATGTTTTTGTTCTATTTGTTTTATCATTCTTTAATGTTTTTGTGTTTTTGGGATAAGTAATGAAAATATAATATGAACAAAGTACAAGGAACCACTTAGTCAAGGAGACGCACTTCCACAAGTAACGTTTAAAATGACAGTTAAATTGGTACAATGAGTGGTAAATAAATGACCATATTAAGGTAGTAGGAAATACCAAGGAGCAAAAAAATGAGAATATAATAGAAAACAATGCAAAATAAGTCCAAAGGAACCATCAATTAGGGAAAAACCATGTGTTGACATACCCTGGTATACTTGTCTATAAAAGAAGTTGTGGATACTGATCAAGCAAAAATGCCTCATAGAATGGTCTCTAAATAGGTACATAATAGCAATGAATCATAATCATAATCATAATTGGTTAGGGGAATAAAATTAGAACATCATAAGTAACAATGATCTAGATACAGTGGGATAGAAATAGTGTCGGTTGTAATGGTCTAAGTTACAATGATCTAGGTTTTAATGGTTTAAGGTAAAATGGTTCATGTTATAATGGTCCAGGATACAATGGTCTAGATTATAACTATCCAAATTATAAATATGATGGAAAATAAGCAATTTTAGCATAGGGTACCCCCAATCAAGATCTATAATAGGTAATGGTTTGAAAGGTTTCAAGCATATAAATGCTTAATATGTACAATTTTCATTGGTTCTATGAGTTCTTTACCATTTAGAGTAGCCAATTAGTATGCTCCTGAACCACAATTTGCTACAACTACATATGGGCCTAGCCAATTGGGCTAAAACTTACCCTTCTTTTTGTGTTCAACATTAGTGTTCTTTTGATTTTATTTTAATACCAAATCACCATGTTTAAAATCCTAAGGGAGAATACATTTTTTATAGTTATGATTCAACCTATTCTGATATGCTCTTAAATTATCCAGGGCATCTAAATTCTTTCCATCAAGAAGTTCTAACTCTTGCAACCTAAAAATTATATAGTCTTTGTCATCAATAATGTGTTGTAAATATACCTGCAATGAAGGTAACTCAATCTTGATCAGGATAATATCCTTTGTGCCAAACATTATGGAATATAGATTGAATCTTGTATGGGTACGATGACTAGTACGGTAGGCTCAAAGGGCGTGAACTATTTACAAGTGCCAATAATAGCCAACATCATTAATAATATTCTTAAGGATTGTAACAATGGTTTTGTTGGATGCCTCATTTTTAGAATTGCCTTGTAGGTTGTATGGTGTGGATTTATTATGTTTTATTTTGAATAGGGTACAGAGGGTTTTATCATCTTTATTCACAAATGAATAACCATTATCACATATGATTCAAGTGGGGATACCATAGCAACAAATGATATGGTAATAGATAAACTTAGTGATTCACTTCTCAATTATGTACGTGAGATGAATATCCTTAATCAACTTAGTAAAATACTCTATATTAGTAATAATGTGTTTGTGACCATCATAAGATGTTGCATTTATTTTCCCAAAGAGATTGAGGCCCCGTGTATAAAATAGCCATACTGTAATAATTGGTTTTAGTGGCAATGAAGGTGTGTGTATCACATTACCATGTTGTTGGTAGGAAACACACTTTTTAACAAATTAAAAATCATATATCTCCATAGTAGGCCAATAGTATCCTATTGTGAGGAATTTCTTGGAAAGGACTACACTACTAGTATGGGCCCCACACATTCCTTCATGGACAACTTTAAGTGCCAATGTTGATTCTCCTAAAGATAAATAATAAATAAGCTTTCCATCTTAATTCCTACAATAAATCATATTTCTAAGGATAGTATAATGGGTGAGGCGATGAAGGAATATTTTGTGGTGATTTTTTGAAAGGTCAAGAGGAAGACCGTGCCCATGAAAATAGTTATAAATGTCTTGGTACCAGTGAGGTTTAGTTGGGAAATTGACACCAACAATAGTAAAAACCCTATCTGAATCTAGTAATATATGAGTAAGGTATACAAGGTTCTCAATGAGAAATTGATACTCTTTAACATTGATGGTGACTTGTACCATGGATCCAATTATTGTCATTACATTAGTGGAATGGTTATTGACCCATGGTATATATTCAAATTGTAGTGACCTAAAATGTGATTGATATTATCCACTCTATGTTTGTAAGGTACAATATTTTCATCTCTAGTATGATACTCATTTGAAATCTGATTAATGATTAACTAAGAATCCCTAAAAACCTTTAACTATTGTATATCCCTTTATATTACAAAACCAAGTCTTATAATATGGGATTTGTATTCTACCATGTTGTTAGTGAAGTTGAAGCTAATATGAAATGCCTTGGGGACGAGGTCCCCTTGGGGTATAACCAGTACAATTTGAGCTCTAGATATATGCAAAGTGAATGAACCATAAAAATATGATATATAGTGTCCAGGTTCATGAGCTACTTCTGCTATCATCGTGAGAGTCATCTAGAAAATCAAATGTGTATGGTTGAGTATATATGATAGGAGCTTCATCAATTTGATCTGTGATGACTTAACACTTAATATATTTATGATTCTAGTACTCAAAATCAAATTCACTCAATAGCATAACCCACTTATCCATATGGCCTATAAGAGTTGCTTTAGACAATAAGTACTTGAGAGGGTCCACCTTAGTAATGACAATAGTCTTATTATTCAACATGTAGTGCTATAACTTTTGGAAAGCAAATACCATTGCCAAAAAATATTTCTCAATGGGTGAATAATTATGCTCATATGTTATGAGTTTTTATCTCAAATAACATACCATGTGTTCTTTACCTTGGTCATCAAGTGGGGCTAAGAGTGCTCCCAACGCATATTATGTTGTTGATATATAAAGAAGTAATGGTTGGCTAGCTATTGGTAGTCTTAATATTTATGGGTTGGCCAAGTATAGATTTATTTTTCAAATGATTGATGACATTCAGGATCTCATTAAAATGTGGCACCTATATTTAAGAGGTGCATAAAAATATGGTACTTGTTGGCTAGCTATGATATGAACTTGTGAATAGATTGAATTTTACCCTATAGGTTGTAGAGTTGTTTCAGATTAGAAGGTGGGGGCATTTACATGATGTCCTTGACCTTATTAGGATCCAATTTGATCCCTATCTATGACACAATTAACCCTAGTAATTTTACCAAATTAATGCCAAAGATACACTTCTTAGGATTGAGACGAACCTTGTATTCATAAAGACTCTCAAAAATTCTCTGTAAAATGTTAGGAAGTCTAGAATAAGTTCTTGATTTCATTAATATGTCATCAACATAATCCTCAACTATATCATGCATCATGTCATGGAATATGATATTCATGGCATTTTGATAAGTGGGACCAATGTTTTTCAATCCAAAAGGCATGACTTGGTAACAAAATGTTCCCCATGGCGTGGTAAACACAGTCTTATGCTAGTCCTTTGGGTCTATCTTGATCTAGTTATACCCATAAAATTCATCCATGAGGGACAACATCTCATACCTTAAATTTTGAGTAAACAATCATGTTTATTTTTGGTATAGGTAAATTGTCCTTAGGACATGCTTTGTCGATGTCTCTACTATCTATACATAACCATATACCCTATGGATTTTTACTAATTGGGACTATATTTAATATCTATTCAGAGTAGTCCAATAGTATTATGAATTCAACTCCCAATAATTTCTATATCTCTTGTTTCACTAATATGGAAATATTTAGTTGCATTTTTCATAGTTTATATTTGATCATTTTAGCATCTAGATGTACTAAAAGTTGATGCATGACTAAGGTGGGTTCCAAGATTGGCATGTCTAAGTAATCCCATGAAAATATATCAATAAAATCCCTTAGATTAGTGATAATATAATTACATTATTTGTTAGTGATGGATGCACCCAAATAAATGATCTTAGGATCTTCATAGGTTTTAAGGTTTACCTTGATTGTATTCTCTACAAGGAGTGTGAAACCGTCTTCTAGAATAATAGGTAATGTTTGATACTAATCCTCCTCTTCATTTGTTTATTGTGAGTCCCAAGGCTCACCCATGGGATAATGAGAGGAATATAAGTATAATATTCTAGTAATGGCCAAGTGACAAATTTCTTATGAAATTTGAGAGCAAGATGCTCAAATACTTTATTTTATTTAGAAGTAATAATGAAACTGGTTGTAAAGTTTAGACTTGGTGAACATTGTACTTCCTATGTAGGTGAGAAAACTTCCCCATTAAAGAGTGCCAAAAATAGGTTTTAACTCAAGGGATTATCTTTATCTTCACTATTTTCTTGACCAACAAGCACATCAAATAGGTTTTCACCCAAAGATCTTGATGTTTTATCTATTGTATAACCAAGGAATTTTGATTGTTCTCCAAAGAAGGTGGCAAGGTCTAATGAGAAGTTGAAACCTTATTTGTGATTTCCAAGTGGAAATCCATATCTAAATCTAATATACTCTAAAATTTGATTTCTCATTTTAAAACTCATCTATAGGTATAATAGAATTTTGTTGGTCCTAATTGATAAGGTCAGGATGGCAAAGGGTAAGTGGGTAATGAGATGTCATGGTCATAATGGAACTAGAAATAAATAGGTCAGTATCAACTATCTCATCATAGGCACTGTAATGGAATTGTGTGTCACTATTGATAATTTATTCATTAGTTCAGAAAGAGGAGTCACTTTTAGAACACATGAGGTCATGCCTATGTAGTATAAATCTGAGGCCTTGGTTCATAGTAGGTTTGTTAGTAGATAGAAGTTCTAGAATGCCTTACTCACATGGCCCCAAGCCTTTACTTGTATAGTCCAAACTACCCATAATTAGATTATGGATAGGGTATTTTGAATTTTTAAATTAATTAGTGATGTCATCATCATACAACCAATCTCCTTCAACAATGGCCTCTTGATCCTAATTTACATGTCTAGTATAAATACCATTGGATACCTATGTTGAGGTATGTTCTTCTTCTATCAAATCATGTTGAAACTTTTAGGGTTTTTTATGGTTTGGGTCTTACATAGGGCTTGGTAGATTTGAGCAATTTTCCTATATGAAAAGCATATTTTATATTGTATGTGTAAAATGTTGGCATCCTCAATAGTAAAATGATTTGTAATGGATATAGGAAATGGGTCGATCAAATTATAAGTAAGATCACTAAGATCAATATAATTGGATTTAAGTAGTTCAAAAACTATGGATTTGTTCTTCTTATACACCAATTTAGAACTAGGCAAATAGTTATAATCCTTGTATCAGCCTCTAGGTGTTTACAATATTGGTATGGCTATAGATTAGCATAAATAGTGACCTCAATTCTAGAATGAGTGAATTTTAGGTATTGATGCAAGGTAGAAGGGATAGGTCATACTTAATAGATCCAAAGATGAACAAGAATTAAATTATAAGTAAATTAAATGTCTATGACATGGCATAGTGTATCATTGGTTACAGGCCCAATAATGATTGGCAAATAAATGGTCCCTAAAGACTCTCTTTCAGTGTTGCCATATGCTTTGATAGTGATTGTTTTTGGTTACATGTCTTTGGTAGTATATCCCAACCATTGTATCAGTTTTAGAGACACTATATTTAGACTTGAACCATTATGTATAATAACCCACTTGATCTTGTGATGTGTTATAATGACCTTGATATATAAGGGATTATTATGGCCAAGACCAAGGGAAGACATATCTCGTTTATCAAAGGTAAGTTGTTGACTTGGAGATAGATATCCCACGAGTGTTTGGATTTGGATAGGGTTAATGTCCTTAGTAATAGTGAACTATTGGAATAATTAATTTAATATGGTCTTGTGAAATTTTGATGTACATAAGAGATCTAGGATAGAAAGTTGTGCAGTTTTTTTACTTAATTATTCACTAATACTATATGGTTTCTCAATGATGGGGAGAGAAGATTTGGCCTTAGCTTGTACCAAATTAAATTTAGAATTGGAAGGCATAGGGTTAAAATTGGATTATTATTGGATGAATTAAAATTACCTTGAAGGGTAACTTGATAAATTCTTAGATGTATACTCTTATGTAACCCTCAATCTATCAACTAACTTGTCAAATCTAATTCTTGACTCAAATTAAAGTATATGATAGTCAAACCTTTTTAGTAGTTGTAAAACTATATAAATGAAAAAATACTATATTTATGGGATAAATTTTTTTATTAAAACACCAATAATTACCTCTTATAAATACAAAACCAATCTAGTTATTGGTTTTGTAAAGTACTTTAGCGAACAATCTTAAGCCCTATTTTGTCAAGAGGCCTAATTATTGATCAATTAGTTTAAATTATTAATTAAGGAATTAAAAATCCAAATTTAACTTTAAACATGTTTTTATAAACATTTATCAACTCTTATTTTTCATTCCAAGACTCAAATTTGAATAAACTAGACTAATTCCTCAACTCACTATCAAGAAAAATTTAAGAATTTTGCATTTGACTGCACACATTCAACTCGTACAGTGTTTGTACACCTCAAAATGAATTAAAATCACCTTAAAATATTTGGGGACATTATTGAAAATATTTCACAAAAATTTGAGAATTATCTAAGGGTTAAAAATCAAGTTACGGTTCTTTTTGGTATTCTAAACCCTATAATTAGGGTTTTCTTGAATGTGATAAACCGAGAGCTTGTTAAACATAGTTCATAAAAGACTAAATAATTTTTAATTAAACAAATAATTTTAATGAGACTCTTGTTTACTATATTAAACCTTTCCACTCATCAAAATGAAACCATGCATAAGTTTCTGGACCAAACAAGGACTAAAAAATATGTTTTTATGCAAAACAAAACATTTGTGATAAAAAAAAGGTTTTAAAGACTTTAAATTAACTTTATTAGATTAAATGAGTTAAAATACATTTCAAATATGATATTTAAAAAATTATACAGACTTATCACACTTCCATGCACTTCTTTCCCTTATAAATTATGCCAAAATATAGTATTTTCCACACATAGAATGTCAAAACTAGACATATGCACACTCTGTAACCTATGTATGAGAAATTTCAAAGTCTTTTAGACTTTTATATCCCTTGGATACATCATATAAGTTATATACCTTATTTATCCTTAAGTGGTTTATTTCTCCAAGTTGTGTATGTGTAACCATGCTCCAAAATTTGTTGTATTGACCAGCCTATTTTAAGAATACATACAACAAACAAAATTTCTCAAGCACATATTGTTATCAAATATGAATTTATATACTCAATATTGGTCATATGATATGTGGATAAGATCCTATAATCATTACTCTTACCAAACTCTTTAGAGATTAGACCATTACCTATGTTTTTTACAACTTGACAAGTTTGAAAATTCAAATATGAAATAGGTTGGAAACCACCAATTGAGTATTCCAAGACAATATATCATCTAATAAGCACTCTAAAATACTTATTAAGATCTAAATTAATTTTCATATCTTAATACATTTTCTAATACATATGTACAATATCAAACTATTCATTTGCATGATGCTCTTGCATCAATCCACCAAAGTGTAAAAGAAGTCAATCATGTACCTATTTTATAATCTATTCAATATTAGGACCATGATTTTTGATCCAATTAGTAGCCATCCAAGTTGAATATTCAATAAGATTATATTTACAATTTATGAGGTATTGGAAATAGTCATTGTCTCTTGTCCTTTTGACCAATTTTTTTATCTGTGATGCTCTCTGGCTAATCTATTGGCTTCCTTGGTAGTTGTTTTTCCCAATGAATGGTTTGTTAGTAACATTAGTAGCTGGTTTTCCTTTATTTTCCCCTTCATTTTATGGATAAATACTAGATACATTAAATATATGAGAAATATCAATATATTTTAGAAATTCTATTTCATCTGCATTGGAAGAAAACTTTGTAAGGACCTTGTATGGCCCTATCTTTCCCAGTTTCAGTTTTTTGCACTCTCCCCTTAGAAACCTTTATTTTCTCAAATAATCAAAGACAAGATATGAAACCTCAAATTAAATCTCTTTACTTTTAAAATCTACTCTTTTCTTGTACTTGTACTTATTTCAATTCTTTATTTTACCTATTCTTGCATCTCTTTCATGGTTGTTACAAAATCCTCCCCTTATGCATTGCCTCTTTCTTGCCAGTCTAAATTTATAAGTTCATAAAATCCCCTAGGATGCATATCATAAACAAATTGAAAAGGATTTTCACCTATACTCCTATTTGGAGAGTCATTGAAACCAAATTCTGCCTATACAAGTATTTGATCCCATTACTTAGGGTTTTCACTTACCAAACTTCTTAGAATGTTTCTAAGGATTATATTCACCACTTATATTTATCCATCAGTTTAAGTATGATAGAAAAAACTGAAGGTCAACTTTGGGCTAATATTTTTCATAAGTGTTCTCCGAAAATTACCCACATTTTTTTTGTCTCTATATGAAACAATACACTTAGGTAATTTATGCAAATTTACTATCTTCTCAAGGAACATATCATCTATATGATTTTCATCACTTAGATTATAATAAGGTATGTAATAGACCATTTTATATAATCTATCAACTACCACAAAAAAATAATCATTAACTTTTTGTGTCCTGGGTACTCCAAGAACAAATCCATACTTATTGAGTCCCATTATCTATCAAGAATAGGTAGGGGCTGATATATACCTGTGTTTTGAATTTTTCCCTTAGATTATTCACAAATCCTACAAACTTCAACATATTTATTCTCATCATTTGTCATATTTTTCCAATAATAGAAGACACTTACTTGAGCTAGTGTCTTGTCTTGTCCAAAATGACTTGAAACTCTCCCACTATGTTTTTCTTTGATGAGATTCTCTCTCATAGATCCTTTTAGGATACAAAATTATTTGTCTTTGAATAAGAGACTTTATTAAATCATATAATCCATCCAGTGACTTATATTTTGACCAGTGGGATCTTTACATACCTTATAGGATTCTTTGAAAACTAAATCCTCTTGGTATAATTTCATGAGATCATCAAATCTCATAACCTTCACTTGCATTTCTTGTAAAATAAGACTTATTATACTCAAGGCATCATCAAAATTATTATTTTGTCCACTTTTATGCTTAATCACAAAATAAAAACTTTGTAAAAATTATACCCACTTTTCATATATTTGATTTAACTTGTGTTGACTACTTATAAACTACAAGGCATGATTATCAGTGAATAAAAATATAGCCACTTTGTATTTATTCAATGCTTTCAAAATGGTGTAGAATTATTGATCATAGGTTGAATATTTTATTTTGGCTTCATTTATCTTTTTAGTAAAATAAGCAACTGGCTTACCTTTTTGGATTACTACTGCTCTAATGGCTATCCCATTTTGTATCACATTGAACTTGAAATAATTCACTGAAATCAAGTAATGCCAATATGGGTTGATCTATAATTTTATTTTTCAAAATATGAAAAATCTTATTAGCTTCATCATCTAATTTGAATGGATGCCTAATACCCTTAATAGTTTCTACCATAGGTGCACAAATAGTATTGAGATTCCTTATGATTTTTTTTGTAGAAACTTGCAATCGCATGAAAACTCCTTGCCTCAAATGGACCCCTTGGTGTAGGCCATTATTTTATTGAATTTATCTTATCCTTATCCATATTTAGTCCTTGTGATATAACAAATCCCAAATAGATTAGTTTAGTTTTTGAGAAAGTACATTTGTTAAGGTTTATAAACAACCTTTCTTCTTACAACTTCCTTAAAACCATCTTCAAATACTGAAGATGTTATATATTATATCTACTAAAAATCAAAATATCATCAATGTACAATAACAAATTTTCTTTTGAATGGCTTAAACACTTCATTCATCAATCTCATGAAGGTATTGGAAATATTTCTTAAGCTAAATGGCACTACCGACCATTCATACAAACCATCATCGATTTTAAAAGTTGTTTTCAATTCATACCCTTCTCTAATTCTTATTTAATGACATCCACTTTTGAGATATATCTTAGAAAATTATATAGCACCACTAAGACAATCCAATAAAATATCAATTCTAAGTAAAGTAAATATATACCTTATTGTGATCTTATTGATGGCTCTTGAATCTGTGCACATTCTCTAACCACCATCCTTATTTGGAGCCAATGTTATAGGAACTACACATGGACTTGAGCTTTCTCTCAACAATCCTTTGTCTAACCATTCTTGTACCTACTTCTTAATCTCATCATTTTCCTTAGGATTCATTCTATATGTAGCTTTATTAGGTAAATTAGTGCCATGGATCAAATATATATAATGACTTATACTTATTTTTGGAGGTAATTCAATTGGTAGATCATCTACCATAATATCCATTAATTCACTTAATAAATACTGAATTTCTAAAGGTAATTCATCAAGCTTAGTAGAAGTGAAAACCACTTTGGGCTTACTAATGAGATCATATAACCTCTTATTTCTTTAATCAATGTAGAAATTCTTTCCCACTAAACAATAGTACCTTTGTGTCCTCTTGTATAGCTGGATCACTTTCTTTAATAGGTGTGAGAACATGTTTTTTACCATCCTTCATAAATGTATAAGTATTAAGCTTACGATCATGGAAAAATTGTCTATCATATTGCCATGGTCTTCCTAAGAGAATATGAAAAACATCCATTGGCATCAATTTGATGACCCTAATTTTGAAGCACTAAGAAACATTGTAGGGACTTTGTAGGATGGCTTACCTTGTTCAATTGCAAGTTGATTACCATTTTTGTAGACACCAAATTATCAGTGTTGCCACTATTAATGATCACTTGGTATAATTTACCCTTTGCCTTGAATATGTTTTTGAAGAGTGTTTTTATTTGAGATGGTTCTTTAAGCTCTTTGGTTGGTTTTAGCAAAATTATCTTCATCAATACTGATTCTCCTTCTTTTAGAGCATCTTCTTGGATAGGAGTGCTTACACTTTGTTCATCTTCTACTTGAGTGATATGAGAGCTTCCTTTATTGGTAGATGGATGTTTTGGACATTCATGTGATCTATGTCCATATTTTTCAAACTTGAAGCACCTACCACTAAATGCACCACTTCTACCTATATAAAAAGGAATTCTTCCTCTAAAAGGAGACCTACCTCTTCAAGGTGATGTTACTCTTTGGAAGCAACTAGTTTTTCCTTGATGAGATTGAAGTTGATTCCTTCCTCCTTGCTATTCTCTACCCCTATAGGGTATTAATCTTCCTATAACATGTGTAGGTTATCTTATTACAAGATTTTATTCTAATTTCAAGGAATATTTCTATGCCTCCTCAACTATTTAGGCATAATAAGAGTGATCTCATCTTGTATGACAAATTTCAGACCATTCAAATATCTTTATACCTTTTCCAAGTCTTCCTCTATGTGACTAGTCCTTATAGTCAACCTATGGAAATCCTTTATGTACTTTTTTACCATCATGTATTTTTGTTTTATATTCTTAATTTATTTGAAAATATTGGTTTTATAATCCTCGAGCATTAATTTCCCTTTAACTTTGACACCATTCTATCCTAGCTAGTTATTTTTCCCTTTCCTTTCCTTCTCCTCTCTATTTTCACATTATCCCACCATAAGGAGCCATGGCCTTTCAGCTTTATCACTGTAAATTTAACTTTCATCTCTTATTCAAAATTATCATATTTGAAATATTTATATAAGGCACTAATCCAATCAATTAAATCTTTAACATTCAAGTTTTCATCATACATAAATACATCTACCTTTGGTTTGGAGGTTGTTCCCACTATTACCTTCACAAGCCTCTCTTAAGCTCTATCTACCTCTAATACTAATAGTTATTCTTCATCTCCTTCATCTTATTTTTCATTGATATATCCAATATCCAACCCTATCTATTTTTCTAATTCTATTACCTCAATTCTAGTGTTAAGACTTTTGATCTCTTCAAGTAGTGTTGCATTGGTTACTTGTCTCTTTACTCCTCTTTCTCTAGACCTTGCTACCATTTTACCTTATTTATCTAACCTTGGAAATTTTATTGTGCACAATATTTTTATCTGATACCAAATATGATACACTCTCAAATGTATACTCGTGTAACCCTCAATCTATCAACTAACTTGTCAAATCTTATTCTTGACTCAAATTGAAGTATATGACAGTTAAACCTTTTTAATCCTTGTACAACTATATAACTGAAAAAATATTATATTTATGGTCTAAAAAAAGTATTAAAACACCAATAATGACCTCTTATAACTAAAAAACCAATCTAGTTATTGGTTTTGTAAAGTACTTTAGTAAATAGTCCTAAGCCCTATTTTGTCAAGAGGCCTAATTATTGCTTAATTAGGTAAAATTATTAACTAATGATTTAAAACTAAAAATTAAACTTTAATAAGGTTTTTTTAACCATTTAAAACATTAATCAACTCTTATTTTTCATTTCAAGACTCAAATTTGAAGAAACTAGAATAACTTCTCAATCACTATCAAGAAAAACTCAGAATTCTGAGTTTGACTACACATAGTTGACTGGTAAAGAATCCATACACCTAAAATTGAATTAAAATAAATTTATTATATTTGGTAACCTTATTTAATAAATTATCACAAAAATTTATAATTTCATAAGCTTTAAAAATGGAGTTATGGATCTTTTTGTAGTCTCAACCCTATAACTAGGGTTTTCCTGAGTGTGATGAACTCGAGAGCTTGTTAAACATAGTTCATAAAGACTAAATACTTTTTATTTAAAAAAATAATTCAATTATATTATTTTTTACCCTAATAATCCTTTAAAATCATAAAATTTAAACCATGCATACCAAACAAGGACTAAAAAATAAGGTTTTTATGTAAAATATAGCCTGCGTGACAGAAAAGAGGTCTTAGAGACCTCAATTTCACTTTATTGGATTAAATGATTTAAAATAAAATTAATAAATTATATTTAAAAAATTATATAAACTTATTATAGTTCCAAAAAATTATTTCCTTTGCAAATTATGTGAAAATATAGTCTTTCTTCACATATAGACTGTCATAACTACATATATGCACATTGTGTAACCTATGTAAGAGCAAATTAAAAATGTTTTATAGTTTATTATACCTTATATATATCATATAATTTAGGGTAATTATTTATATTATTGTTTTTTATTTATCCAATTTGGGTATGTTCAACCAAGCTACCAAAATTTGCTCCATTGACTTGCCTATTTTAAGAACACATACAACAAACAATCTTTTTCAAGCACATATAGTTACCAAATGATAAATATGACCTTATATACTAAAGATTGATCCTATAATATGTGGATAATATTATAAAATCATGAATATTACTACACTCTTTATATATTTTACCATTACCTATTATTTCTACAACTTGACAAGTTTGAAATTTCAAATAAGAAATTGGTGGGAAACCACCAATTGAGTATTCTAAGTTGAGATATCATCTCCTAAGCACTATAAAGTAATTATTAAGACCTAAATTAATAATTTATACCTTAATACACTTGATAATACATATTTATAGTATAAATTAGTCATTTACATGATGCTCTTGTATCATAACTTGTGAGCGTCTAGTTACGATTGTGCAATTTTGAGTCAGCGAGGAGTTATCACAATTAGAAGAATTAGGTAGTGGTATAGAAATATAAACCCATTGAAACTAAAGTGAAATATAATTTCTTAAAATTGGTGATGCCTTACTTGAGGAAGAGGGTGATGACCCTGAAATAGAGGGACCAACACTCCAAGAAGCTTCAGATGGTACATGGGTTTTGACTATAACTGGTGGCAATGTGATTATCAAAAATATGCCCCAAAATGTTATTATAATCATAAAACATAGTATTATAGCATAGTTTATTAGCTTGGGTATCATGATCCTGATTATGAAGATGATGATTATGTTTCTAACCTTATCCTTACTGATATTGGCCCTATCCTTGGTTATGATTATTCCATTATTGTTGTTTATTGTGTTTGTAATATGGGTCTTTGTAAATTCCCATATCTTGATTGATGTTCTATGTTCCTTATTTTAATTCAATTTCTCTTCTCTAAAGCAATTCCTTAATGAGATGCCTTAATTTTAGACATCGATAAATGGCATGGCCAATAACATGATGTAAATTACATACCTCATCATCACGATACCAGTCAGGTTTGAGTTGATCTTTATGAAATGGTTTCAGCATATGTTGTATGATTAAATTGGCTACAACTAGCTTCTAGAATACTACCTCAATAGGTTCTCCTAGCTTACTAAATGGTATATATTTTATAAATCCTCTGCATGGAGGATCTCTTTATAAATTGGTTAGTGGATTAGGTTGTACATTTTGAGTCGATAGATCCTACACTATTTACACATGTGATTATTATATTACTGCATTACCTACCATATTCTTTTTTTTATTAAAAGCTTTAGCTTTGTCTGTAGTATTAGCTTGAATAGGTGTTTGAGTCTGATTGGATGTCTGAGCCTATGAGTATATTTTCACTAGGCTTTTGGTAAAAAGTGTTTTCTCAATTTGCACACCCTTCTCAATGATTTATTCAAATGTGATGGCACAAGTGAGTCTTAGATTATGGGCCACCTCGAGGTGCAAGTTCTGTACAAAGATATCAGCTAACTACCTATCTAGAAAATTATGTTGAAAGTGACCAACTATTTCTCTCAATCACTGTATATATGCCACAAATATTCACACAAGTCAACCACTATTAATTCATTATCAGTGTTATAATAAAAATGATTGACAATTTTTTCTGATAAATCATTGAAATTTGTCATCGATCTTTTAGGTGATTTTAGGAACCAGTCTAATGCTTATATAGCCAAGTTACATGGAAACAAGTGTAGTAAATAAATGATATTATAAGAAACCTCTTGGAATGCCATGAATAAGGCTTAAATATGTTCTCTAGGGTCATCTTTACATTTATATTCATCAAAATTTGGTGAATCAAAATGAGGTGAAAAAGGTACTTAAAGAATGCTCAAGTCAAACAGATAAAGGACTTATCTCATAAAAATTGTATTTTTTGATATAATTACTTATTTTAAGCCTTGTGACTATCTCCTTCATTGAATTTCAATCTTGCATGTTTTTTGAATTTGTGGATGCAAGGTAGTTTTGATAGGAAGGAATGTATGCCCCTCTATATTCCTATTAGGGATATGGACCCTTTACCCAGAATTTAGATTGGTTCATCCTTGGATATGAATAAGTCTAATGTTGTTGGTTAAAAGTATTTTTTTGCTGATTCATAGATGCTTGATACTAATTCCTAGGAATATATTATTGTGAACTATAGGAAATCTACTAGTTTTATGGTATTTCTTGGTGTTTAACTAGAGGGCATTGCCATTACTGGTTCATAAGGGGAACTTGTGTTTGAGAAGAACTTGGTAAAATGTTTTTTAAAATACCCCCAACTTGTGGTTTTGATGGGTCGTTAAAAATGTGTTATTGTGATTGGGAAAGATTCTCCTGATGGTTAAATAAAGTGTGATTCATATCAAGTGGAACTTGTTGTGAAGTATCTGTAGGTTTATTTTGTTAGCCACAAAGTCCACATCAAATGTAGGATTGGCTAGGTCTTATTGTCTTTTTTATAATGGTTGTTCTTTCTCCATGAAAGCAATATTATCAATTAAATTCATAGCTAAATATGTTAAGTCTATGATGAGTTAATCATCATAGCATTGACTAATTTGTTGTATTTTCGTCACAAGATCTTGATCAATCAAGGATCCCATAAGTGGTCCTTTCCCCTTTCTAGTGGAAGTAATTTTTGGTTTTTTGATATGAGTAAGAGGTTGATTAATATTTTGTTCCTCTACTTGAATAAGTGTATGTAATTGCTCCATTAGGAAATTAGGCAAAATCCTAACTCCTAATTCTATCAACCTTAGGAGAGATTCATCTTTATCCTCTATAGGTTTCTATTCAAAGTAACCTTGCTCAGATCCAACCATAGATGGGACATCATCAAAAATGATAGAGTTTTCTTCCCCATCATAAAAATTATGTTCCTTGTAACTAGGGTTGTAAGAAACCCCACTATGAGTATACCTTTTCATGTTTAAAAATTATTTTCTAGGTGTGTGAAGTGTTTAAATTTTGGTTTGCAAACATGAAAAGGTGTTTGGATTTTAAAATAAATTGGATAAAAGGTGGACTTGGGTCTAAAATAAAAAACAAATGGCATGTTTCCTCATAATTATAATAAAATAAACAAATCCTGATAATACTTGACCTTGGTTGGTCGAAATAGTTATTAAAGTAAGGTCAAACAACCTTGGAGATTAGGGTCCAATCTAGGACAAGAAAACCTAAGTTCAAAGTATGTTAGTTCTATAAAAATTTGAGAAAAACCATGGTGGGTCATGATTAGAAAAATTATAAAAAGGCTCAAGGGATCTAATAAGCTAGGAGTATGCTAACATATGAAATCCTAAGTCTAAAATAAAAAATAAATGGGCAACACAATGGTGCCCAATAGAAAAAAAGGTCAAACGTTTATATAAATGAGAGAATGAGTAAATTCAAATGCAATATAACCTAAGTTTGAATAATAATATAATGAGAAACATCTAGATAAAAGGATTTCAAACCAAATAAAAAAATTCACCCAAGTTACTCAAACCAAGTACAAAAGGTAAACCACCTAAGCCCAAGTTGTAGGCAAGACTCTGATGTAGTCCAATCATGTTTTGGATTAGAAGTTATAAAGGTAAATTTTCAAATTTGGGCTAAAGGACCTTATATCTCCAAGTGGTGAATAATCTAGACCTAAATACACAACATATTGATATTCTTTGGATACATGAGCACAAATGTTTTGATTCATTTTTAAACAAGGTAATTTATTTTAAATTAATTTGACTAGCATAACACCTCTTTATTCAAAATGTGGTGTATAACAAGTGTCTTTCTTTAAACATGCATTGGATTTTGTTTTTTATGTGGCACACACACATAAATAATTTTTAGACTGAAAATGTTATGCAAGTAAACAAGAAAAAGAAAACACCAAAGTGTTCATCCTACCCTAAAAACTAAAAAGGCTGATTTGTACCATTTGATTTTATCAATATACTCATTCTTGAGAGGAAATAATTTGTTAATCTAATAAATTTAGATGCACATGAAAAATAGGGTTGTTTAAACTCCCTCTTATCTCAAGAAATCATATAATAACATGAAACTTAAAGCTACTCACCCTACACCAATACTACCCCATATTAAATGAGGTTTATTTAAAAACTATAAGTTTTGATTGATCTAGATGGTCCCATATGTATGGTTAACACTAGATTGTAACATGTCATTTGGATCTAATCTAATTTAATTGTTTTAAAAAGGTCTTGTCCTTTTTACAACCACTACATCCATCAGATTGCTTAGTGTACTATGATGTCTAGATTAGGCCATTATTCTAAGGTAGATATTACTAATGGTGTTAGTTTAGCTACTCAAACTAACATCCTAGTAAGTCACCCTCAATATGTATTCCCCACTATGGAGTGGGGTTAAAACTATGTTTGGATGAAATCTTGGGTCAACGTTTCCCTAAATAACTTATGGGGAGGTGATGAAATCCTACCCATAATCAAAGTGCAAATGAAATAAAAATAGGAATATAAAGGGCATTTAGGACTACCTTTGTGACATTCATTCTATGCTTGGACTAAGTGATAAAGTAATGAACAAATCACTTTTGGTCACTTGAGTTCTCTAAAGAGGATGGGGGAGAGTATACGTGATAAGTCTAGTTTGCAAAAAATACACAAAAAACAAAAACAATGAACAAGAAAGCTATTAATAGCACTTAGTCTAGTATTTATGTTCATTTTAAATCACTAAGTGAAATGTGAAGACAAATTTATCCCCTTGTTGTAAAGATTAAACTATCAATGTGTCTCAATCCTGGAAAATAGAGTTGTTAGTAGTCAAGCAAGGGTGTAGGATACCAAAAGGAAATTGAAGCTTGTTGTTTTTAACTCACTATATTTTGACAAAGGGCAACCTCATTGTTTGATAGATCGATCCCTCTATTTCACAAGGCAATACTGTCATTCCATAAATCTATTCCACTATTTCATAGAAATACAAACACACTATGGCAACCTCATAAATTAGCAGGAAGACTTCACCAATATGTAATTAATCTTAAAACATAATAGTTACCCATAATTTTGGTTTAAGATGTTCTCATTTATGATTAAATTACCCCGTTATTCCATAGGTTGATATTGCTAATACGTAGGTCCATCTCACTGATCTATAAAAACACATAGTGGATATAAAATCACAACTATCAATCTCACCATTTGTGCATGACTTCATTATTTATCAGGGCAACCTCATCATTCCATAGGATGATCTCATCAATGTTCAAGATGACCTCATCATTTACAAGGCATCCTCATCATTTTGTCTAGAAGATAGAAAACATGAAAATTAGAAGAAAAAAAGTAAAACAACATCAAAAGATGGTTTGAATGCACAATTAGAAGGATAAAATGGTACATGAGATGCATTGTCCCATCGAGCATGCCAAAATATAGAGCATGATTATAAATCAGGTTAGTTCATGCATTAGTAAGGAAAACTAATAATAAGCATAGATAACCTAACATGCTAATTCCACTCCCTCAAGGGGTGATGTCAATGAAATCAAGAAACTAATTAGGAAATCAAGACAAGTAATACCCTCTCATAGTAGCCCTCCTTCAAATATGGTCCATAAACGTGTTTGTACCCAAATTTAGTGCTCCAAGTCTTTGTCAATGTAGTTGGAAAAACACCACCATCATCTCTTCTAGCATCAATGGCTTTGGCTCCTTGATTGGTCAATTTGGAGGAATTGGTGAAGCTCTTCTATCAATATTTTTTCATAGCTTGTTTGCACTAAAAATCTTGGTCTCTCTTGAAGCTATTTATGCATAATAACATTGCACAACTAAAACTTAAAAGTTATGACTATGGCTCAAGTATTTATATTTTTTCCATAAATGTTGAGAATCAACCATGACCGTACATCTTGAGATCAATATGTGTGGCCAAGAATTAATTCAATTATGGAGGATAAATCCATTAATATTTTGGAATAAGGGAACATTAATAAGGCATGGGTGGTCTTAAAATTGATATTTATGTCCATTAATGAATAGTGTTTGACACCCTTTTGATGATGTCATGGGTGATGTCATGGCCTATATATTTTGAATAATGAATTTTCAATAATAGATATTCAATAACTTTTCATGGATTTTCTAGTTAAGCTCCTAATCTGATTTGATTTATTTAATGAGTTTACTTAGTATTTTGAAATTCTTAGAAAGTGGTCACATGTTTAATCAAAATGGTCAAAAAGTTAATTTATTTGGTCATAATTTTATTGGAGTTATATCAAAGGATGATAATAGTTATCAATAGTGTATTTCCCTATTTAGGTATACCTAGGCATAAATCAACACTTGTACATGATGTGTGCAAATGAATTAGAGAATTTAAATGGTCCAAAATGATAATTTACTTGGTTGAAAACTTGATGTGAAGTGAATTAGAAGAAGATAACAATTGCATAAAATGTACTACCCCATTCAAGGATACATGAGCATAAATCAGCACCTACACATGGCATGTGTAGATAAATTAAAGCATTTTGGTGATTTTGGTCCAGATTGTGCATTATTATAGAATGCCAATCAGATTTGTAATTTTATCACAATAGTGATAATAATTGGATGTATACATTTTTAGATAGAAATTACAAAGCATACCAAAATGTAGAGCATGATTACAAATCAAGTTAGTTCATGTGTTAGTAAGGAAAACCAATAATAAACATAGAAAACCTAACATGCTAAGCCCACTCCCTCAAGGGGCGATGTCAATGAAATCAAGAAACTAATTAGGAAAGCAAGACAAATAATACCCTCCCATAGTGGCCCTATTCAAAAGATGGTCTATAAATTTTTTTGTGCCCAAGTTTGGTTCTCTAAGGCTTTGTCAATGTAATTGGCCAAGTGCCTTCATAATTTATTCTAGGATTAATGGCTTTGGCTCCTTGATTGGTCAATTTGGAAGAATTGGTGAAGCTTTTCTAGCAATATTTCTACATAGGTTGTTTTCACTAAAAATCTTGGTCTCTCTTGAATCTAATTATAAATAATAACATTACACAACTAAAGATAAAAAGTTATGAATATGGCTCACTTATTTATAGCTTTTCTAAAAATGTTGAGAATCAACTATGACTATCCATCTTGAGATCAAGATGTGTGGCCAAGGATTAACTCAATTTTAGAGGATAAATTCATTAATATTTTGTAAAAAAGGAGCACTAATAAGGCATGGGTGGTCTTAAACTTGATATTTATCTCCTTTAATGTCTAGTGCTTGACATCCTTTTGATGATGTCATGGCCTAGATATTTAAAATTATGAATAACCAGTAATAGATATTCAATAACTCTCCATGGATTTTCCACTTAAGCTCTTAATCTAATTTGATTAGTTTAATGAGTTTACTTGGTATTTTGCAATTCTTGGAAATTAGTCACACATTTAACTAAAATGGTCAAAAATGTTAATTTACTTGGTTGTAATTTGAATGGAGTTAGATTAGAGGATGATAATAGTTTTGAATGGTGTATTTCCCCATTCAAGGACACTTAGACACAAATCGACACTTACACGTGACATGTACAAATGAATTAGAGCATTTAAATGGTCTAGAATGATAATTTGTTTGGTCATAAACTTGATTCAAAGTAAATCAAAAGAAGATAATGATTGAATAAAATGCACTACCCTATTCAGGGATACATGAGCATAAATCAACACCTACACATGATGTGTGTAGATGAATTAGAACATTTCATTAATTTTGGTCTATATTGTGCATTGTTGTGTAATGTCATTCAAAGTTGTAATTTAATCACAATAGTGATAAAAATTAGATGTCTACACCATCTAAATGTATGAAAAAATAAGATAGATCTATAGCTTATCAAACTTAGTAAAATCCAAGATCAAATAAGGTAATCAACAAGCATCCATTAAATTACATGTTTATATCAAGAGCATGACCAAATTGGATTTGCTAAACCTAACCAAGGTGTTGTATAAAATTCAAGTTTTAATTCATTTATTCATGGAGTTTAGGTGCTTATCTGGCTACCCAAGTCAGTTTTAGACTCATTATAACTAGGTGCAAACATAGTATCTTCCCATAATGATTAATATTTATCACTTGACTGCACTAACATCAATTCACATAAGGATCAATACTTATGTGCTCACCCAAAGCACAATAGAGAAAGAATTGGGGCCTGTATTAGGCTAGTTGTGCCATGGTGCAACTCATTACTAATATGACTTGGTCAAGGCTTTGGTAAGTTCATTGGCATAAGCCTTTTTTGGGGTGATTAGTTTTGGTCATAGGGGCATAACCCTGTATTAGGTTGGTTCTATTGTCTCAAGGGCACAAGCCTATGTTTCCCTAGGCTTAGCATCATTCAACATTTTAAGGGGACAATAGAATGCCTTAGATTAAGTTCCTATAAGGCTTGTGCTTCAAGCAAAGATATCATCATTGGTAATAGGATCTTATCTATACTTAGGCTATTCCATAGGGTATGTTGATGTCATATATTACACAGGGATGCCATTAATGATCTGAACCAAAAGCTTGCTTAAACTTAGCATTCATATATTAAAACTACCCATTCTAACTATTGCAGTCATTGTATAATTAAATAATGAAGGAAAATACATTCAATCAAAGGACACCATGTATTATAATAACCATTATTCTTCATTTACTTAAAGCTTCAAATACAAATAATAATTCATAGTATGAAAAATAGAGTACATAAGGTATAGTACAATATTTACTAAACTAATTATCTACCCAAAGGCTCATATGTGAGCTTGGGCTTCCACCAATGGATTCATCATGGAATCCAAACTAGTTCTAATGTTAATGGTGACCATTATATATAGGGCTAATTCTATAGAGCTTCACTGCATCTATTCATGTCTCTTTCTTTAGTAGTTTGAGCTCAACTTTATAACACAGGAGCATCTCCATGCCAAGGTGAAGAGTGCACACCTGGTGCTAAGTTGGAGCCTTTGTTGATCATTCCACTGACTCCATTACCTTACATATTTTACACTATTATTACCACATTTATCCACTCATGAGGATACCCTAAAAATTTAGGTGCCAATTAACCAATTATCAGATGGTGTAAGATGTGTATCGATTCCTCTAGCTGGCATAAAAGATACCAAAATGGTAATCATACCAAGTGATTACCTTACACCAATATGTTTTTTGAGTTGGTGTGGATCCATACTTAAATGTAATTTGGGCCCAACATTACCCCATACAAAATTTCTATTCTACCCTCAAACTAGTCTTTCAAATATTTTGGTGTGTATAACTCAAGCACACTCTCCTTTAACTCAATGCTAAAGTCCTCAAATCCCTTGATAGCAAGCTTGAGTTCTTGAGTGGCATTGTCTATCTCCATGGAGGTAGCATTGAGCACGAGCACATCTATCTTCTCCAATTCCTTCTTGAAGGACTTGAGACTTTCCTTGGCTTTTGTCACTCCTCCATCCAAGATTTCCCCTTATTCATAGGCCTTAGTTTGCAAGGCATGAAAGACTGCTTCCATATTTTATTCTTGGTCTTTGATCTAGGTGCTTAAGGCATTGATTTTCCATATTATTTGGGTACACTCTAAATTTATTTCAATGTATACCTACACCATCTTCTCCTCCTTCTACCCCTTTACATATTTGAGGCATACATCTATGACTAACACCTAGTTGGAAAAGCTATAGAAGGTAGCATCAACTACATCTACACCCTCTTGAAGTTTTGTGAATAGGTCTTCTACCTCTTCAATATTTTCAGCTAGCTCCTTTTGTAGCATAGAACATAGGTCTTCCTCTTCTTCTTGCTCTGACTCTGCCTTCAACCTTGGGAGCATATACTCCACTATCACACATACTTTGTCAACCTTTAAGAGGTTTGATGTGTCAACGTCATCCAAGAGGGATGGCTCAGTTGTCTCTATATACTTGGATAGTTGTTGCAACTTAAAATTCATGTCTTAATTTTAATCCTCTACATCTTAAGAAATTTTCTTCCATTTCTTTGCCCTAACATCTATGATGATGTTTTTTCACATGAATTCATTAACCACCTATATGAGTGCATTTTTAGACCTAACTAGGTTCATGGTATGGTGATTTATGATAAGGGAATCATGTCCTTTAGGTTTATCCATGCCTAATATGGCCTTTTGAGGTACCTCAAAGTGAGGCTCATCCATGTAGATATCAAATGTAAATAAACATTTTTGGCACATTCTAGTTGTGGTAAATTCAAAGGGCATGTATTAAAACATGTAGTAATCTAAGGTTCAGCTCTATGCCTTTTTATTCTATGATAGCCAGCTCCATTTTCTCTTCTTCCTCTTCATTAGTGTTACCATTCTCTTTGGCACTTTCCTTTGAGGTTTCTTCTTCCTATTACTATAAGGGTTATTTTTTTGACTTTTCCCCTTTGTCCACTTCTTCTTGTCCCTTGGCACTAGCTTCACCTTCCTCCTATTCTTGTTGGGTCTCCATTGCACTCTCCATTTGTTCTTTCAAGGTGCTAGAATCACCTTCCTTATCTCTAGGTGCCCCTTTTCTGCTTGGGCATGCCTATAATATATCTTGGTATGATATGTTAGTGGGGTTGCTATGCACCTTTTTTGTCACTTCCTCATTTGGTTTCACACTTGTGGCAAGTTCTTTCTCTTACTTCTCTTTCTTGGCCTTTTCTTCCGCGACCTTCTTCTTTTCCTTGATCTTTCTCTTTTTCTCCAGTGATAAGGCCTTTTCTTATTCAATCTTATTTTCCTCAACCTCAATCTTCTCAATCTCCTCCTGGGTCATGCCTTTTTCCTTCATGGCATCCCACTTTTTTTTTAGCACCAGTGCCATTAAAATTTCTTGGATTTTGCTAAAAGCTGAAAAATATACAAAAATTCATCACCACATATGCATTTAATGTGGATTTTTGAGCCTCTACCATCACCTCATTAAATTATTTAAATGTTATATTGATGAAGTGACAAGTATTTTCAAATAGTCACTTCACACTTACCATTGGGTGGATGCCATCTTATCTTGATAATCTTTCTTATATACTTTGTCTACCTTAGTATGACCTTTACCTTCCTTATGATAACCTAGGGTACAATGTTTCACATGCACATGATTTAGCCTCCATGGTTTCATCTTATCATCCTACCATGCTTTCATTTTAAGTGCACTTTCCTATCTTGGTCAATTTCTATGCACTTTTATCTCTTGCCTTGCCCTGTCCTACCCCATACAAATCCCTTACACTAGTCCTCTAGTGCTTCATTATCTAGGTGTCTATTGCACTTAGCATCCTTTGAACCTCTCTTTAATATTATGTACACTATCATCCTATGCACCTCTCTTCATCACTTAGTAATAATATTTTCAAAGTTTGACAAGTTCCATTCACCCAAAAACTTAGGTGTCTAGTCTTAGGTGCTTAGAAAGCAACCTCACTTGAATCACCAGACTTGTATTGTAATCAGAATAGTTCTCTTTTAGGCCTAAAAGTGCCTCATTTATTCATCTAATATGAACAATAAAACAAACCATCACAAAAAATAATCAAACATTTTGCTTATGACAAACATTGTTCTAGTCATCACAACATAACTGACTTGTGACAAAGAAGTTAGTGTCTAATAGTGCAAGTACCATCTTATTGCCTATAAGGCTTTAGTTAGTTTCCATTGAAATTCCTAGGGGTATTTCACCAAATAATGTGTGTAGCTTACATGTGCTAGTTTCCAATATACTGTGGATGACATATGGGCCCACCTACCTAATTTATAACTTTATTGGGTGCTTGAGGTACTTGGAGTCATAGAGTAAGACCAATATTCATTTAGTCAATATCATGAGATTAATATGCTTATCATGCTAAATCTTATATTACACCTTCTCTATGTGTTGAATTCATCTTAATTGGGCATGCATCTCATCTAAGCACTCCAAATCTTCCAACCTTTTGCTCGATTCTTGGTCATCTAGTTGACCAATATGTGTAATGTGCAATGATTCCACCATGAACTATGTAAAACCACCTTAGTTCCAAACACCAATTGAAATGGTGTAGCCTTGTTTAGGAAAAACACTTTCTTAACCTTCTTCCTATTATAAGGGACCCATCTTTTTGAAGTGTGATCAATTTAGACCCAGCCAGTCCTCATAAGATTTGGTGCCTTTGTACACACTAAATGACACCTCCTACTTATGATTTCATAATCTTCTTTGACCTATCAATCACAAGAAATGTCAGCGGTTTCCAAGGTTCACCATCCATCTTCCCAAGAAATCACTCTTTGATTATTGGGGTTGAGAGTCTTGGTGCCTTGTGTTGTGATGTTATATATATGGTTGATCTCATCTTCAAGATCAATACTTTCTACATAGAAGGGTCCTTTGTAGTTTGAGAGGGGGATCACTACCCTCTCCTTAGAATTTTCAAAGGTCATATAACAACTTTTGAAACTCATATTTATGCTCTTTTCATAGTACCATGGACTTCTTAGGAGTATTAGATAATTGTCTTGTTCTACCAACTTGATCACCTCAAAGTCAATGTAGAACATGACACCCATTATATCTACAATGACATTCTTCAAAATTCTAATTGGTTGAGCTTGAGTCTTATTGGCCATAAAAATAACATGGGGAAAAGGCCTCAAGGCTAGCCTACCCATCTTATCCCATGCATTCTTGTCAGAATATTGACCTTAGTTTCTATGTACATAACGACCTCACATACTGATCATCCATCAATAGTGGAATTCACAAGGATTTCTTGATCATAATCAACATTTTATGTATGCCTTACTTCTCATGCTCACTCCATGTGGGCTATAGTGACTTCAACTAGCTTTCACCCTGTATACTCTAAGAGTAAATTCTTCAATGAGAATAACATTCCTTCCATATTTAAAAGGCAAAATATCTCTGTTAGTTCTTGTATCTTAGCTTCCTAGTTATCTTTCTTCTTGCAGGAGGTAGTAACTTGCACCTCTAGGTCTTGCACCATTTGGAGCTCCCCATGCAAGTTTTGAATCACACTCATAGCCTATTGTAATACATCTTTCTGGCATTTAGGGTCTAGGTAAGGCATAGCTTTGGGTTTATGTTATGTTATGCACTCAGTGTGGCTCTATTACCCATATTCCAAGTACAAATCTAGTACTATCACAACTAGCATCTGAGTGGTGAATCCACTATGAGTAATTATCTACACTTTAATTGGTTATGTGTGGGTTAGTTGTACCTTTACATTCCACTTATCCATTTTTGGCTCACATCTGATCATTCCTACACCCTTGTCTATAGTAGGCCTACCTTGGGTCAATTTAGTATGTAAGTCAGGGCATTCCATGACCTCGTGTGTTCCTTGACAATACCCACACATTAGATGTGTAGGGTAGTTGTATTGATAATGCTCTATCAAACCACACTTATAACATGAGTATGGTGAGAATGTTCCTCTACCACATCCTCCACCTCTCCCTCTAGTGCCTCTTTACATCTCATAGCCTAAATTCTACTAGTTGTAACCTTCATTTCATTGGTTAGTTTTCCCTTTAACTATTGAAATTGCCTATTTTTCACCTCTTTCCATATTTTTATGCATCTCATCAATCATTAGGTAGTCAGTTGTAGTATGAGTGTAGGCATTGCACAACCAATAATAGATGGTTGTATTAAACTTACTAGCATATTGTAACAAAGGGTAGTTATGAACATCATGCACCTCATGATGAACCTCATAGATGAGAATCAATGTGCACACATTACTTTGAGGGTATTTATTCCTTTTATGGCCTTACATCTTGTAGTCAATACACCATAACCCACTTCAAGAATATTACATTGAACTAGTGGTCAAATTTTAGATTTAGATAGCCATAGATGTAATCTACACCTCCATGAATGGACTAATTCTAGTATCGATGCTCTTGACTACCTCAGCTCTAAATGTGGCTTTAATCACTTTATAAGGGTCATTGAATGTCTTCATGGATAGTGCTCTTCAAAATGATACTAGTAATCCTCCAATGAATCATTATGCATGTTGAAAGGGGTGAAAATCATAAGGAATCTTGGAAAGAATTTTCTTGAATCTGAGATCATATAAGTGCACACTTTTAGAGAAACCTTGGTTTATCTCTTTGATCATGATTATGTTGTGTTATTCAAACTTGGATATGTCAAATTCCTTCAAAAATGCTTCTTTTAAGGTGTCATAGTCAATCATATCCTAGTTAGGATCAAATTTCCTATACCAAGTATGAGCACAATCAAGTAGAGTTGTCATGAATTATGTTGCCTTGTGATCTAATTGGGTGATACCCTAAACATGCCATTGTATTTCACACTTTAGCATGTGCTCTATAGCATTCTCCATGCCATGATACTCTAGAAAGTGCATGGCCATTTAATAATAAATTTATGGTAGGGGGCAACTAGCATCTGAAGTGTTTATCTTCCTAGTACTTCTCTTGGTATTAGGCCCTTAATGCCTCCAACCAGTGGGTTAGGCATTAGTCCTATTATTACTACTAGTGCCATATATGATGATGGTATTGTACTACTGACATGCAGTACCTAGCCACTTCCTACAAGTTGTTTCCCAATCTATGAAGCTAACATTGGTTGAACTAGTGCATTTGAGTTTTCTTTATGTTTTGGTGAACTAAATCCCAATGGTCTAGAGGTATCCTCACTCAACTCCTCATAAGGAAAAACTTGTTCAAGTACAAAATTATACTCCAAATTTGTAAAATGGTCAAATTTTATATGGACAATAGGGTTAGTTATCACTCTTCTTTCTTTGCATGGGGCATATAGTGCATGAGCTTACACCATAGGTTTAAATGGGGTAGGTGCTTCTGATGTATCTTCAATTACTAAATTCTATATGGACCTAACGCATTCTTCACCCATCAGGTCTTGAGCTTGATCTATGGCTTCATTGTTTTTCTCCTCGCACTATTGCATTCAATAGATCCTTCTCGATGCCCTTCCTAATCACTACATGTTCTCTCAATAGTTTTAGGCTCCATATCTTCCATTAGACTACACCTTATCTTGTTATAAGTCTATTTTTTGAGCTCTCCAGTGTCAATCTACTCATCCCTTTCTAGTATGCTTTACCTAAACATCCCTTTCTTCCCTATTATGTTGATCATATATAAAAGGACTTTAGCCTTCCATTCTAATAGTTTTAAAGTTCTAATCCACCATTAGATTATTAAGCTCTATGCCAAACTCTTTCACAAATGTACCTCTAGGTTTGCATAAAAATTGATACTTTGCTTCCTTAAGGAAGGAGTATATTGACACTACAAACTCAAACATGTAACTATTCAGCATTCCTTACCACCATTTATCTACAAATCTATTCCAAGTGGCATTTAGGTTCTCAATCCTCTCTAAGAATTCCTTCATCCACTCAAAGTGTTATCCATAGCTTCACCTTTTATGGGTCACATAAGCAACCAACTATGAATACACATGATCAGGTAGTTCATAAAAAAAGACCTCATATAGATCATCATACATGTTATTCTAGACCCACTTCCTTAGCCTTTTTCCTTTATAGGATGGATGCTTTAGCATGAAGCTATCTTCCACTTATTATAGCCAAAGCTTGATGCCCTTGAGGGAGATTTAGAGCATTATTCTATCATACCATTAAAAAATTAAAATTCAACATGGGTCCCAAAAAAAAACCAAAATGTCATAGAAAATTTAGGTCTTAATTCATTTATTCATAGAGTTTAGGAACTTATTTGGTTGCCCAAGTTAGTTCTAGACTCATTTTAACTAGGCATAAACATAGTATCTTCCCATATCTCTCAACATTTATCATTTGACTATGTTGGCATCAATTCACATAAGGAATAATCCTTATGCACTCACCCAAAGTGTAGTAGAGAAAGAACCCAAGCCCACATTGGGCTAGTTATGCCATGGTATAACTCATTACTGATAGGATTTGGTCATTTCCACAAAGGCTTTGGTAAGTTCATTGGTACAATCCTTTTCTTGGGTGACTATTTCTAGTCATAGGGGTAAAAACCTATATTGGGTTAGTTATATTGTCTCAAGGGCACAAGCCTATGTTTCCCTAGGCTTGGCATCATTTGACACTTTGAGGGGATAATGAAATGCCTTAGATCAAGTTCCTACTAGGCTCTCACTTCAAGCAAGGATATCATCAATGGGCATAGGATCTTATCTATAATTAGGCTATTCCATAGCATATGTTGATGTCATATCTTACACAAGGATGCCATTAATGATCTAAACCAAAATATTGCTTAAACTTAGCAATCATATATTAAAACTAACCATTATAAATATTGCAGTCACTGCATAATTTAATAATGAAGTGAAAGACATTTAATCAAAGGATACCATGTATTATAAAAACCATTCTTCTTTATTTACTTAAAGCTTCAAATATAGAGCATAGTTAATATTATAAAAAATAGAGTATATAAGGTAGAGTACAAGATTTTATAAACTAATTATCTACCCAAAGGCTCACATGCAAGCTTGGGCTTACACTAACGGATCCATCATGGCATCTGAGCTAGTTTTAATGTTAATGGTGACCATTATATCTATGGATAATTATGTAGAGCTTCACTAAATCTATTCTTGTCTCTTTATTTATTGGTTTGAGCTCAAATTTATAGAACACATGAACTTCTTCGTGCTAAAGTGGAGATTGCATGTCAGGTGCTAAACAAGAGCCTTTGTTGATCAATCTACTAGCTCCATCACCTTGTATCCTTTATGTTGTGATCACCACATATATCCACTCATGAATATGACCTATAAATTTTGGCACCATTTAAATTCCTTCTAGTTGGCACAAGATGTGCATCGATTCCTCTAACTAGCACAAAAGATACCAAAATGGTAATCATATCAAGTGATTGCCTCATACCAAGATGTCTATAAATTTGGTACGGATTCATACTTAGATGAAATGGGGGCAAAACACAAGGGATATCTTACCACATAATACCAAAGAAGAGGGTTACAAATCCTCTAGGAAAATGACACTATGTATTAACCCCTTCTAGGTCTAAGTACATGAAATAGAACTAACCTAGTGTTCACCAAAGATTGTGGCACAAATGGAGACATTTAAACATAAATGAACAATCAAGGGATCATGGTAGGTAAATGAGAACCTAGATCACCCAAAATGGAAGATGGAAATCAAATAAAACCCTATATCTATACCATGTTTAAGCATATATATAGTCTAAACAAGGAGTTATACATTCAACACATATTACTTATACAATATATATCTATCAAATGAAATAGCAAGAGTTAGGAATAGTTACCTTGGATAAACCTGAAGAGTCTCAATCTCTCCCATGGCCAATGGTGTTTTTCAAGAGGTTGTTTTTTTCTGTAAGGATAATACTATAGAAATTAGGTCTAGGCTAAAAGACTCTTACTTTGCATCTAAGTATTCTCAAAAGACAAGTAATATTTTATCCAAGTAAAAACCCTAAGTAATCACTCCTTCAAATGTAGATTTAGTAGAATTGTGAACTATAATGATGGGAAAATGAATGTTCTTATTTATAAGATTAAAATGAGATTTGTATTTATGATAATGAATAAGCCTTAACCCATCCTAAATTTTATCCAATAAGATCTACCAGATTGATCCTGTTAGTTGTAAAAATCTATTGTTAGGCCTCAAACCAAGTTGGCCAAACTGACTTAGTTCTATAATATGTGCTTAATCCTTTCTAACAATACCAGATTATATGACTTAGTATAAAAAGGGGGTATTTACTTATTTAGGGGCTATTGAAAGGATAAATTATTAGGTAAATATATGAATGACATTTGTATTGCTTGGTGAGTTGGATAAATAGGATTTGTAATGCGTATTGATATAGTTAGTCAATAATCTTTCAAAGCACCAATGGTCTACCCACCACTTTCCTAGTGTACCCTTTAAGGTTTGCACTTAGAGAGATCAAAAATTGATAGGTTCCTATAAGAGATAAAGTATTAGTAAATGATAAATTTAAAAATATTATGTGTATATATATGCCCCACACAAAACTCTTCACATGTCACACATTTGTAACATGAGATGGTACTTCAAGAAATAACATAGAAACACACAACTTTGATCTAATAAATTTTAGTTGAAATTAAAAATTAAATAATTTTTTAAATATATACATTTACTTACCTTTTTTATGTTTAAATAAGAGTTACATGAGAAGTAGATGGTAGAGGTGTCCAGTGTGTGGAA
This sequence comes from Torreya grandis, assembly GCA_037957365.1. Taxonomy (NCBI): domain Eukaryota; kingdom Viridiplantae; phylum Streptophyta; class Pinopsida; order Cupressales; family Taxaceae; genus Torreya; species Torreya grandis. Next base: position 356,149 of record JARHVA010002237.1, read on the forward strand.
CAAGAGACAAACTTAAAAAATAAGATAAAATTCAAAGATTTGTAAAAAAATTGTAGTTAGTACTAAAAAAATATCTATGTTATTAGGATTCTAGAACATATTTTGGTTTGTCAAAAGAGTTTATAATAACAAAATTATGAATAAAATAAAAAATTTAACATTAAATAATTGAAGCCTTAGGGTTTTTCAAATTTAACTATAATAAGCAAAAACTATTATTCATTTGTGTATTTTTTATTATTGAATATTAGAGATCTAAGCATCTTAGTTGAGTTTAGAGAGAGACAATCGAAGAGTCAGACATTTTGGAGGATAGGTGGGAGGACATATTGTGGTTGCTATGCAGATAGTCTAGGTATGAATTTTTAGTATTTTAAGATAAAAATGAATTAGTTTAAGAAAAGTGAGCATTAGGGAAAATATATGTGACAAAATTTTCTCCATAAAATTTGGTAATAGATTATAAATTATGAGGGAAAGTGAATAAGAACCAGACTATCAAAAATTAGGTCTAGAGAATTAACTATAATATAGTTAAAAATTACCACACAGTCTGAATGGGATTGGCCTAGCTGATCTAGTTGGTTTGGGTTATTTTTAGTAGGTGGTTAATTGTGAAATAAGTGGTTGATCTAGTAGAATTTCAAATTAGATGGCTACATTTAGGGTGGCTAATTTAGTGAAAGGATGTAAGGTGGTTGATGGTGTATGTTGTAGCCAATGCAGTTTAACAAAGAGGTAGTTGATCTAGTTTAGATGGTGGTCAATGTAGTTATTATACATAAATTTATTAATTGTCTGTCATGGCTAATTGTGCAAAAAATTAAGTGGTCGACTTAGTAGAAAAAATGGTGATCTAGTGGGATATGAAAAATGGGTGTTTGACTTAGTATAGAAGTTGGCTAACATAATTTGGAAAGGTAAATAAAATGATAAAGAGGTTGATGAAGTAGTTAATTTTGTTAATTAATTGTATTTTGAGATTTTTAGAGTATATTTGGTTATTATTTGGGATGGAGAGTTGATTAATGCTTTATTGTTTAATATTTTATAAAGGCAGTGGAAATTTTGGAGACTTGTGGATGCAGTTTGGTTACCAAATCTACTTGAGAGGATATGTGTAGTGAATCAAACTTAGTTAACTACTTTGGGTTTTGATAGGGTTATGGAGATGTGGTGGATTATTATTTGTGTGTATTCAGTCATCATGTTCTTAGGAACATGGGAGAAACTAACTAATACTTTTAAGTGGGTGGTGGATGGGGATACCATTGAGGTGGGTATCACCCTAGAGGATGTCTATGCTTTATTGGGACTCCTAATTATAGGTTTTTTGGTGTTATGTGATACAATGGATATAAATAAAGATAAACAATCCTTAGTCTTATGGGATACCAATTTTTAGGTATATACATAGGCTAGATTATGAGTTTTCCTATTTGATGTATATATATATCAACCATTCTATATATCTAGGAGGCCATTATTAGACTTTTGATATCTCATGTGATCTATCACAAATCATATGTGAATGTACTTATTGACCAAATTTGACTTCTATTCAAATTAGATCAACCCCTACTATTTTGAACTTTTGAATAAGGTTTCATGTATCCTATGGGGTCTCTTATTTTCCTATATGTCTCACTTATCCTTCCCCTATTTCTTTTTGAAGCCCATCCTCCTTATACTAGGCTAGTCAACTAAAGTCAACTTTGGTAAAACCTATTCAAACTTAGTAAAAGTATCAATTTATTTTTAAAATGTGTTAATATTCTCTTTTATTTGTTTAAAGGTGTCTAAAATTCATAAATTGATCACTTGCTAGGTTTCATGTGCAAAAAGGTCATTTGGCCACTTTTTTAGCCTATTAAATGACTTGTACAGATGGTGGAGTTAGATTATTTGTCACCAAAGTGGATCTGAACATGGATGAGGTTAGATTATATTAGAATCAGTTAGATGGAAATTAAAGAGTTAATTACGTGCAGAAAAAGGGAGTTTCTCCTTAATTTTAGGCCCTTTTGGGCACGTATATAGACTCCTTGAGTTCACCATCAACTAAAAACATGGGTGGAATGACTCTTCACATACCCACACTATTTTATATGATTTTTTTTAAGGATAATTTTAAAAATTCCATATTTAACGTTTTTCTTCCATTTTCTCTTTGCAAGATAAGGAAGGTCATTTTTAAGTGCTTGGTGTGGACCGTACAGGTGGAGTTGGGAAGAATGGTCTTGATGGGTGAAATTTATATAAGTGAACTTAAATTTAATATTAGGATTTCTTATATTGGTGGATACTTCTTTATGAACCATTGCTAACACTCCAAGTAGCTTTTTATGCACTTGCATCCATGAGGGGGTCACTATTTGCACTTGTTTTAGTTTTTATTAATTTGGTTTGATGGTTTTGTTTATTCCATGTGTTTATATATTATTTCAAAGAAATTTTCATGGTTCTCTTGGTTTTTTAAAGCTCAAGTGCCTAAGGAAGCCTCTTCTAGGCTTATGTATGCTTACAACTAATCTTTTTCACACTTACATCTATCTTAGGCACCATGAAGAGATTTATCACATTAGATGAAGCCAAGGGATGTTGTTTCAAATGTTTGGATCCATGAAGGATAATTTTTAGGTATTGGTATAAGTTGAGATCATGAAATTCCAAAACAATCCTCAAATAATTATGTCTCCCATCATTGTTAGCCCTCACAGTGATATGCATTCTACAAGTGCCCTCTTCAACATAAGTCTATTGAATCAAAATTATATCCCAAAAATATCCTTTTCAATTAAAATAATCCATTGGTAATCCTCAATTTAGGATTGGAAATCAAATATAGGTCTAAGATGCACATGGCTAACTTATCTCCTTTACTACATGCACATAATGAGTGATCACCTACAGGCAGTCTATCAAAGAATTGGATATCCTTTTCAAGTATGAGACATTTTTTTGGATCTCTATGAAATATTGATATGAGTAAAATATCCTAACATGGCTTGTCTAGGAAGTTGGATTGATAAAATTTTAAAGTTCACTCTTAAAACATAATTGATTGTGTTCAGGGTTATTGTACTCTAAAAGTTGCAAATAGAGGCCCTTAAGCATTTTGTGGAGGGTATATGATAGGGCTATATGAGGTTTTGATAGCTCCTAATGATCTTAATTAATTTTATATAGTATATATAATGACCTTGAAAAGAAATAAGTCAAGAGGGTAAGTGGAGAGGAGTGTTCAAGAGGATCAAAGTCACTCTAAAACATACTAAAAATGTGCAGTGGTGTCTATAAGCTTGTAAGGTTTCAAATGGATTTTGATGTATAAAGAAAAATGAGGCATACATTCATGTTTGGAGTGGTCTCTTATGGTTTAAATAACATTAATCACTTATAATATCATCAAGGAATTGGATGATCTTTGATATACCCTACATAACCATCTCACAGTTTGTACATATGCTTCCAATTAGCCACCTACATCTAAAATAGGCAATGGAGTGAAATAATGGATCTTGAGGAGGTTCCAAGTAATTTTAGGTTGAGTATGTGTCAATTTCAATTCCTAATGGATTTTAAGACCTAAATAATGTTCTAAGGAATGAATCAAGACCTAATTCATGCTTATGACCACCTACAAACACCTATAGGGGTCAAAATAAGGACTGTTATAGTCAAGGCAAGGGTGTCCTAATCAAGAACCTAAGCATAGAGTTGAAATTCATTTGATGGCTTTTAATTGAAATAAATACATTATTTGAGTCTCAAGACAATCTTAATATATCCTACCACACCTTAATCAAATTCTAAATGGCCTATAATCACCTACAGGCAGGGCATACATAAGCACAGTCATGTATTCAATAGGAGTTGATCAATTTAAAGATAATAAGGTGAATATTCAGATTAAAATCTTTGCCGAAAAGTGATATAATTTCAAATAAAATCATCAAACATATTCTCCAAGTCCTAAGGTTGTTGACCCCAAATCACCACCTATAGGCATGTATGAACTGAGATAGGAAATAGACTAAGACATGGGTTTTGAAGAGGTTTTAAGTTACTTTCAAGTTGAGGAAGGGGTAAAATCAAGGATTAATATATTAAAAGGATTAAATAAGGTTTAAAAACATCATTTAAGACCTATTTCCATGCCTATAACCACCTATAAACACAAACAAGGGTGTCTCTTAAGGGAAACATAGTCATGTTGGACATATAGGCAGGAAGTTGGAAGCAAGGTTTCTTGGTACCAAATGATAATTTATTGATGGAATTTGACTTATAAAAAGTGAAGAGTGATCTCAAGAGGCCACAATTGGTATGTTAAATCCATAATTAAATTACATTACACTTTGTCTTTGAACATTGAATACAAGTCTAATTCTAAGTTATGAACATTTTGTCCAAGTGTGTGAGTGATGAATAGTGGATCCAATTGATACTATCATCCTTACTCCCTTTATCCTTCATGTTTAAGCAAGATTTATGATTTTAACAAGTCATGTGAAGTTTACTTATTGTACTAGGCTCTCTTTTAAGTAAACAATTGTCTCTATGGTGTGCAATCTACCCTTAGATCAATTCTCTTGTTGATTATCTCATATATGATACCTTCACATTGAATCAATTATGTTAGAATCATTAAATTCATATAATTGGTCTTGGAAATATTTTTTTCTTATAAGTAATTTTTATACTCTATGGGATATGTCTTGGTGGATCACCTCTTTAGCGGAGTTTCTATTTTATGCAAAACTTCTAGCTCTTTTCATGAACAAGCATTAGATTTGGTGATAGGTATCTAAAGAAGAATCTAGTGAGATATCCCTCATAAACTAGAGATTAATCTCTTTTAAAATTTCACCACAACTTTAGATATGATTCAATTTTGCATCAAATTTTATGATTTGAATAGAATATCCTAGGGTGCACAATTTGATGCCAATAGTACCTCTATATATTTTTGTGTTGTATTGATCCATGTTGGAGTAGGGCACAATGTATGATTTAGGATCAATGATCTAGGTGTAGTTGGTACATGATTTTTAAAATATTATATCTCTTTGGTATATGACTATATGCCCTATTATTTTTTTATGTAGTTATATTTATGAGTGGTTCCTAATGTATTAGCCTACAGAGTTTTCACATTTAGTTGATGTTTCCTTACCATGTGTGGTGATGAGCATAAGATCATACATTGTGTGTTTTACCACATGACCCAATGTTACATATGATAACACAAGGAGAGATTATTTAGTATTCATATATGGGCACAAAAAATATTTTTTCCCATGTGACCAAGTACATTTTAGGCACGGGTGTGAGTGAAGATTATTAGGCACTTTCTTTGGTGGGAGGAGCCACATCTAGTGATTCAATTACCAAGATAGTTTTAGTTACCACACTCACTATTACCCATATTAGTGTCAGCATATTTTTCACATCATGGTACAAAGGGTATAGGAGTACTAACATATGTTCCTATCATATGACCATGTCAATCAAGGCATGGAGGATGAGGATGATGATGAAAGGGATGAGATCTATTGGTAGCTAGAGGATTAGAGGATGTGATTTTTGTTATATAATATAAATTATTATATTTCCCATGATGATTATAGATATAGAGGTAGGTTTTATTGCATCGAATGACACCATTATGTGCACCAGTATAGGTAGAGCCATGAGAAGAGCCACTGAGAGACCCATAGGGAGATGTCATATCATAACCTATGTTGATTTGGCCAATTTTGAGGTAGATTTATAATGGTAAAAATCATGTGCATGTGATTCATCTTGGGTATTATATATGCTTCACATCACCATGGAGTCATGTTGTGCAGGATGTACTAGGTGATCGAGATAATGGGGTTATTATTGGTAAGTAATGTGTATTGTGTTGGGTTTTAGATATATTTATAGACATGCTAGATATATATAGTTATTTTGGAGATTTATATGTGAGATATAATGTTCATTTGGTTTGTGTTTTACATATGTTATAATAAATGAGGTGATATGGTCCTCCATGGGTGAGAGAGCACATCATGATATAGTAGATGATATATTACCTGATCCTGATATGAATTTGATGATTAATCTAATGGTCCTTCAACACCAATGTATTCTATCTAATTTTGGTTGGTTGGTGTGGTAAATAATAAATGAGATATAAAATGTGTGAAAATGAAAGTAGGATTAAGAATGAAAAACCCAATCTTAAGGTTTATGTTAATCAATCATATAAAAGATTAAAGTTATCATGTGACAAGTCATGGTACATAGTTTATGTAGAGGAAATGCATATTTTTTGGATGAATGCATGGTCCTATACGAGGTTTTATATTGAAACTCAAAAATAAATAATCAAGTGGTATTTTTGTATAGGAGAAAAGGAATTTTGTGAGGAAGGCCTGGTCCTATCCAAGGTCTTACACTAAAACTCACAAAATATTTATCCAATGAGGTATGATCAGTGTTAAAAGAAATATGCATTAAGGTAAGTGTAGGAATGATTTTATGAAATAGGGAAAGTGAATCTTCTATATAGGTTTTGTAACAACCCTTAATAGAAATGAGACATACTCAACAAATGTACAAGTGTTTAAGATTTTATTTGAACAATAAAAGATTAAGATACTCCTATTGGTAGACACAAAGTAGTTTACTAATGAGTCAAGTAAATATATCATCTTATGAAGGTTATTTAAATAAACATTAAAATGAGCCTACATCCCCATTATGTGTTTCATGTTCCTGAAGTCCCCTCACAGAGTTATCAGTCTATTGAGAATATTGGGTATTGCAAAGATTGGGTACCTGCATGAGAAATTAGGTGACACAAGATATAGTAATGAGACCTCTTATCCCATTCTAATGGCCTATCACACCCCAATGGACCTTGACTCTATTATGAGGCCAACTTTGGATTTTGATCTTCAACTAGAGTAAGAGATGTGCTAAAGAAGTATCATGTCTTTTGGTGTGATTTTGGAATTTTGAATATTTTATTTTTGCCTTTTGATCATTGCCTTTTGTTTTAATGATTTAGATTTTTAATTTTATGGATTTTATTTATTCCTTATCCATAGTATTTATAAAACCAAACATGAGAGATGTATGTAACTAACATAAAGAATTGTATACTTTGGTTACAAGAAATAAGTACTTAAAGCCTATGTTGGCATTGAAAATGCTTTAAACTTTCCCATAACTAAATATGCAATCTCAAGACTAACTGTATTTGTGCTTAAGATGTGGTATATATAGGGGAAAGGGGGGATCATAATATATCTTTTTAAATGGTACAATGATGAATATGCTTTGTAGTTGATCATAGGGAGAATAGGATAGTGTAGGGTGTGATCTAAGTTCTATGTCACATGAATGAATATACTATTAAATAATTACTTTAAAAAAAACATTTATATAATGAAATATCATCTTCAAAAAGTGTGTACAAAGTATATAAAGAACTGAAATTAATGCATAAAATTTAATTACATAAAAAATCAAGAGATGTAAAGAAAGAAGTAAGAATGTAAAGGTAATTATGTATAGATAGAGAGAATAAATAATATAACAAATGATGAGGAATACATTACAAATTCTATAATGAAGTGCGAATATCAAAAATCAATCAAGTATTAATATGAGGCATAAGATGCCATGACATAAGAATATCTTCATAAATATTGATAGATATCATGACGTAAATAACATATGATAATTCATACTGTAATTGAAATCTATCTTTGATCATAGTATCATCTATATTCATTGAGAGACATTTGAGGACTTATTGTTACACTATCTCAATGGATAATGTAGGGATGTTAGAAGAAAAAGGTTATATATATGGCATCTTTTGTGAATGGTAATCAATGAGAGGAACTGGTGATAGAATGTGAGTGAAAGATTTTTATATTTGGGATGATGAAGGTGGTGAGGAATGGTTAACCTTTACTTGTGAATGATCATGTGTACTCTATTGAGCAGGTAATGGTGTAGGCCATGGAAAATCATGAAAGTGTTATTGCAAATCTCTACACCTATCTATATGATGTGTATCACACTAATGCCAAATGAAATAAACCTCCCCATGTTTAAGGATGTATTATAAAAGGATCTTATGAGAAGGTATCATATTATTAGTAGATTTTTCCTTCTCTCAATGAAGTGTATCAATATACTATCAAATCTATTGATAGTGTGTATAAATATGCATGGTTGTATCATGAAAATAACAAGTAAATATAGAAGTAGTTGACTATGGAGGTATATTTTTTGTAATAGGAGTAGAACCTAAAGATTATTATTATGATAATAACCTATAATGTGCTCAATAATTATTATCCCAATGACCTAAAACATTATGGAACTCATAATATGACTCATATATCCATCATGTAGGTAGAGTGTCAAGCTTAGGCAAAGGTATTATGACATCACCATCAATAGTAAAATTATAAATAAATCTATGCTAGGCTCAACAATTATTATAGATGAATGTTGGAATAATGTGGTTGACATCTCAGGAGGGAGAAAACATGAGGGCTCATAAAACTTATAAAATTGATATGGTCCCATCATGGTGTGATCAAAAAGTACGATTGAACAAATCTCAATAGTGGCTAGGTGAGAAATTGTGTGTGTGTGTGTGTGTGTGTGTGTGTGTGTGTGTGTGTGTGTGGGTGTGTGTGTGTGTGTGTGTGTGTGTGTGTGTGTGTGTGTGTGTGTGTGTGTGTGTGTGTGTGTGTGTGTGTGTGTGTGTGTGTGTGTGTGTGTGTGTGTGTGTGTGTGTGTGTGTGTGTGTGTGTGTGTGTGTGTGTGTGTGTGTGTGTGTGTGTGTGTGTGTGTGTGTGTGTGTGTGTTCCTTCCCTAACCTATGAACATGAATTTAAGAAGAGATAGTGTTAGGTTTAAGAAAAGAGGAAGTAACTACATCAATAGAACTAATACTATGAAATGAATGTTGTAAATAAGAATGATATCTAAGTATTTCAATTTTTTTATCTTGAAACAATATAGCTAAAAATGGGTCTTCTAATGAATAGCCATCATCATAATAAGTAGTATGGACATAATGCAAGCATCAATGATCTTATTCATTGAAAAATCATGATGAATGGTTTGTTTAGTTGTGGTTAGAGTAATGGTAATATCATCAATATGTTTGTTTGATTTTGAGGTTAAGAAGGAGGTAAGTGAGTAATTATGTGTGAAGAGAGATTAGAAGTTTTGATTTTAAAATTGATCTCATCTAATTTGTCATCATCATAATCTAAAAGTTTAGGCATTATATTTCTAACAAGTTTAGGGTGGCCATTAGGACTTGTAGTATACTTAATAGGGTAATTAAATCATTGATGTTCTTGAAAAAGAATGCTAGGTGAAGGTTCAAGGGTGGGAATTTTAAAAACACCACATTCTTGGAATTATTAAAAATTCTAAGGTTTCATATCTCCTTGAATATTGTAAATGGCACCATTATAAGTAATTTAACATATTATCATGTCAATGAGGTGATATCTCTCATGCAATGTGTCCATGGTTGACTGAGTAATATGTTATATGGTAATGGAAATTTTAAGGTCATATTTTAATTTAAATGATGACATGAGTAACTATGATAGGAATCCAAACACATCCTAGAGGAGGCATTTATCTTAAAACATAACCTTTATAGATACTTTGGATATACTTTATATTGCATTCAGAGTACCCAAGTATTTTAATAAAATCAAGGGAAGCAACACATCTTCTAAAACCTTAATCAATCAGGGCAGACTTATCTTGTATATCATCAATTTGTACACTAATAAGTAATTAAGGATCATCTAATCAAAGTAAAATTTCATTTAGAATCATTGGAATGATAGGAAATTTAAGTGAGAGTGAAGTATCTATGGTTTCATCAATGTGTGTAGACATCTCTTCACATTGTTGAAGAATACTATCTTTTGATCTTGATAAAGTGGCTTTGTGCCCCATAAGTGGAGGTCAATGTATGTTAATTTTGAATAAAATTTTAATTAAACTATTATAATGATGATGAGAAGTTATCATGAGTTCAAGAAAAATAAATTTGAGATGGGAAACAAAAAATTTTGATTAGAGGATCTCATTCATCATATTCTGTGAGAGCTATTTTGGGTAATAGTTCATAATGTTGAAGAAAATCTATAGAGGGATGTGTGAAAGTACATGTAAATTGATGTTTATAAGAGGTATTTATTTTGGACTTAGCTGATGTGCTTGTTTTAGGCATATCTAATAGGGTTGAAGTATGTGATATATTGGGTATCATAGTGGGAGTGTTTGTAGGTGAAGAATTTTATTTTTAGGTAAGTTGGATTAAGAGGAGTTTAATGATAAATTAGAATTGGAAGTTGTATCAATGGAGAGTGAATGAGTATTTAAATGTTGTTTTTTATAAAAAGTGTCTATGGTATTAGATGAAGGATTAGGTTATGGTGTTAGATTTTTATAGATTGTTGTCGTATACCCAAGCTTTGTAAAATGAAATGGATAAGAATATTGTACAATATAGAAAGTGGGGAAGTTGTTATAGTCAAAATTTTGGTAATAATCAATATAATAAACAACTCTCTTAATATTATTTATATTTACAACATTATCATCATTAGTATCAATGGAAGTTTCAAAAATGTTGGTGATGGGGGGTTGAGAAGTACTCGGTTGATGATTAGGAAGATGATCTTTGTAAATTTCAAGATGAGCATTAGATTGATTGAGGGTGTTGTGTTTGGTTTTGTTTTATTGAACCTTGGTTTATGATTCATAATATTTTTGATGCTCACAAATTAAGGTTTCATGATTAAAATTATCATGAAGAATATATTCAAGAGTGAAGTTTCATAATTGGCAGCAAGTGTCATGATAATGACCCCAACTTGCATGAAACTAACAAAACTTATGTGGATCATATCTTTATTTGGTAGGGTGAATAGGATAAAGATCTCATGGTGAATGCCTAGGAATAAGATTTTGAATTTCCACCATGGAAAGATGTTTGTGAGAATTGGTGTTTTTCACATTGGAAAAATTAATACTAAGGTGTGGTAAAGTGTTAGTTGAAAGTGGTTGTGAAAAAGAATTATCATAGTAATCACTTGGAGTAATGGCATGTATAATGTGAATAGAATCACAATTTTCCATAAAAAAATCATTGGTAACATGTACATTTCATAAACATTTGAGTTTGATTAGGGGAATGGGAAAGCTTGAATTATCTTATGATAAAATATTGTCATTTGGCTTGATCGAGGGCTTCTTCAAAATATTTGGAAGAAAGGGTCCTGACATGATATTATAATTTAGGATGAATATCATTGGTGAATAAATGGAAGATATTTTAGTATGACATGTTATGTTTAAATTTATTGGACAAGGTTTTCCATCTTTTAATGAACACTTGAGTAGTTTCAAATTTTGATTGCTTACAATTGATGAAGCAAGTTAAGATGTTTTTAGGGAGGTCATTAGTATGGAATTATTATACCAATGAATTAACTAAATATTATAAACTATATATAGTATGATATTTGAGTTGATTATACCAATCTAAAGAATCACTTGTGAAGGTTTTAGTTAGGATTTTGGTGACAGTAATGGTATTGTGCTTAATACAATCTTTGTATAAGTTTCCAAAATATTTTAAGTGCAAATCAGGATCAGTAGATCTATTATAAGTGATTTTAGGAAAAATACCACCTATGTAAATGTTTATAATTTGAGATACTATGGGTTCATTCTGTATATGTTTGATAGTCTTTTTGAGAAGTGGATATTGAGGTATAAGGTTACCTTGTGCATCTCTAAGGAGAGGTGGGGGTCATTTGGATTTTTCACTCCCCATTGAGTAGATTTAGGATAGATTTGTAATTTCAAATTTTGGTTTTACATTTGGATCATTTGATTTATACTATTGGTGTTAAAAGTGTCCATTTGGTTCATGGATTGTAATAAAATTTGATTATTTTTGATATTATCTTGACTATTAGAAGTGGTTTGAAGTGCACTAGAGGTAGCATTGACTTGATTATGAATATGGACAATTTTAGTAGACCCGCTAGAGGAAAGACCAGGCATAATAATTGAGATACTAGGCAAAGTGGAATAAGTGGTGGAAATTCTAGAAGACATGGAAGAATAAGTGGGTAGTGAAGAAGAAAAAGTCATGGAAGAATTCATAGGATGACTTACCCCAAGGCTTTTAGGTATATTATGCATAGGTGAAGGTGGAATATCAATATAAGATCCAATCATGAGATTATATATGATTGTGGAATCATTTCCTTGGTGTTGGGTGTTTTAATTGATAAAGAGTATCATTTAATAATTATATTTGATATCACTCTTATCCTCAACCATAGGCATGTGAGGAAGATTAGTAAGTGGATCCAAGGTTTTGGGATGAGGTGATCTATAGTTTTTTTCTTCTAATAGACACATGGATATTACTAGTATCTAGATTTTCTATGGAAGTATATGGAAGGTGAAGAATGTGTATGTTTAGAGGTTTAGTTAAAGTCATCATATCATTATGGGTATTCACTTCACTTTCATCAAAAATGTATTGCATGGTAACAAGTAGAAATATAGAAACCTACTATGTCAAGTTAATAGAGTAAGTTTTAAAATTAGGAATAGACAAAAATTGGATAGAGAACTAAGTCAAGTTGTTCAACTTAGTTTTATAGGTATAAAAATATAAAATTTCCTAAAATCCTACTAAGTTAAGCTGGTTGAATTAGTTTGACAATTAGGAAAAAAAATTGAAAGCATACTAAGTCTAGCTAGTTGACTTGGTTTGATAAGCAATAAAAATAGAGTTTGTTGAAATCCTACTAAGTTGAGCTAGTCGACTTAGTTTAACAAGAAAGAAAAAATAGAGTTTGCTATAAACCTACTAAATAAAGTTAGTTTACTTATTTTGACAGGGAAAAAATATAGAGTTTGTTGAAAGCTTGCTAAGTCACATTGGTTGACTTAGTTTGATAGGCATGGAAAAATAGAGTGGTCTATAGGTCTACTAGTTTGAGCTGGTTGACTTAGTTTGATAGGAAATAAAAATAGAATTATATTATGTCATACTAGTTAATTTAGTTGAATATGGAAAGAATATAATAAATATTTGAACTATTTATTATTTAATATATTACTAAAGAAAACAAAATATCAAACTATATACTACATAACACATAAATGTAATAAGATGGTTAATACACTCTGTAATACAATAAATAATAAAAAGTGGCAAGCATAAAATGTAATTATGTAACTATTGATGATAATGAATTATCCAAAAAAATATCAGAGAGTTGTACTAAATGGTTTTTATTGATTTGTAGGATTCTAAATATACTTCCTTGTCTATTGGATAGTCACACCCCAATGTTTTAGAGTGATAACTATGAATGAAGGGTTTTTTCATAGCCCACTAAAGCTAGTTTGAAGGATAAGCTAGAAGTAAATTCTCAATTTTAACCTTTGATCGATGCATCACATAATCAAATAGATGGATGGATTCCTAAGGTTAAATTCAAAAGTAAATCTTAGGCATTTATAAAATACCATGAGATACATGGAAACTAAAGAATATGTTTATCTTTGTACTATGGCTATAAGTGTTGGATCAATATCTTCATGCCATGATATCTATAAATTATAGACAAGTACCATAAATATATCATCATGTATTCCTTCACAATAATAGCTTAGTATTTTTAAAATGATCGGTATACAGTTTTTAGGAAAAAAAGATAAAGTGAAAATAAAGGAAAAAATTAATTGTCAAAAACTAGTTAGCCATTTTAGAAAATAAGTAAACATGCAACCAAATATTTTTATAGAAAATGTGAGATTAATTACTAAGAAACAAAAGTGAATTACCTTATTAATTTTGAAAAATAAAGAATACATAAAAAAATCAAGTAGGCCAATTCAGTCTATAAGTAGAACTTGACAAAGTTGGGTAGGCCGATCTACTCTATTGTGAAGACAAGTCAAAAATAAACAAGATCAACTAGGTCAATCTAATTTTTTGGTAAATAAAATAAATTCATAACTAAATCATTCAAGTCAACTTAGTTGACACATGTGGTATAATTTGGTAGAACTAAAAAATTGATAAGGATAAAGTAAAAACTAGAATGTTGAATAATTTCACATAAATACATAAATGATGAATTGAATTAGTTAACAAAAAATTTAAATATGAAACTTGTTTAGAGTGAACTTGGAAGATATGACTATATTGACTAGGTCAATTATGTTGGTTGACTAGAAATGTTAAAAGTTTAATTATTAGTTGTGTTGTTCATATCTGATTGAGTCCTATAGAGGAAAAAATATGAAAACATAGGGATCAAATGGGATAGACCAAGTCCATTTAGTCTATAGATAACTAAACATTGAAAAAGAGTAAAATAGGACTAGATCAACCAACTCGATCTAATTTGTGGAAGACTAAAAAATTAAAAATTGTTAAACTAAGTTAGATGGACTAGCTCAATCTAGTTGACTAAAAGTGAAAATTCAAAAAATAGAAAAAATAATCGAGTTAACCATCTTAATTCAATTTGTTGATATGAAACCCTATAAATAAAATAATAAAACTAGATCAAGTAATATGATCTAATTGATTTTAGATCCTGGACCTAGAAATAGATTAAAAAACTAAATCAACCAGCCTGATATAGTGAATATGAGGAGACAACCTACAAACAAGAAATTAATAATGAATCAAATAGCCTGATCTAGTTGATTAAAATTAAAAAATTAAAAATGAAAGGGTTAGATTCACATCTAATTCACTATAATGTATACAACAAAATTATATATATATATATATATATATATATATATATATATATATATATATATATATATATACAGAGAGAGCTTATCTGACTTAGTAAAATCCAAGATCATATAATGTAATTAACTTGCATCCATTGTAATACATGTTTATACTAGGATCATGACCAAGTTGGATCCACTAAACCTAACCAAAGGATCTCTTACCACACAATACCAAATGAGAGGGTTCCAAAGCCTCTAGGCAAATGACACTATGCAATAACCCTAGATAGGTCTAAGTACATGAAATAAAAATAATATAGTGATCACCAAATCTTGTGGCACAAATTGAGATAGTTAAACATAAACAAATAATCAACATATCATGATATTTAAATGGGGACCTAGATCATCCAAAATGAAAGATGGCGAGCAAATAAAAACTTGTGTGTGTGTGTGTGTGTGTATTAAGTTTAAGCATAGAGGTAATTTAAGAAAGGAGTTATACATTCAATGAATATTACTTATACAATATTTATCTATCAAATGAAATAGCAAGAGTTAGGAATACTTACCTTGGGTGAACCTGTCAAGTCTCAATCTCTCTCTTGGACAATGGTTCATTGAAAGAGGTTGTTGTGGCTTATAACAATCACATTATATAAGTAATATCTTGGCTAAAATACTCCTAATTTTCATCCAAAACTTCTCACAAGATAATTAACCTTTTATCCAAGGAAAAACCCTAAGTAATGGCTCCTTCAAATGTACATTTAGCAAAATTGTGAACGTTGATGTGAAAATGAATGTTACTTTTTATTAGATTGAAAGTATCCTTGTATTTATATCAATGAATAAGTCTTAATACTTTCATATTTTTAGCTGACAAGATTGACCAGATCGATCCTGTTAGTTGGAAAAATTTATCATTAGGCCTTAAATTAAGTTAGACTAATTGACTTAGTTATATAACATGTGCTTAATCCTTCCTAACAAGATCATCCTAGCTGACTTAGTATAAAATTATATATTTTCTTAGTTATGGATTATTGAAAGGATAAATTCTTAGGGAAATATATTAATGAGGTTTGAATTTATTTGAGAGTTAGATAAGTAGGATTTATAATGGGTTTAGATAATGATATAGTGGACCATCAATATTGTGAAGCACCAATAATCTACCTACCCCTTTCCCAGTGAACCCTTTAAGGTGTGCACATAGAGAGATAAGAAATTAATAGGTTCTTACAAGAAAATAAGTGTTAGTAAATGATAAATTTTAACAATATTATGTGTATGCACTACCCATCCATAGTTAACCATCATCTAATATAATCTCCCTCATCCTATATCATCTAACTCTAACATCCCTAACTAGCATAAAACACATCACATCCATAGCATTAACAAAATAGGCTGATGTATAACACATGTAGAAGTGTCAACATGATCATCATGAACATCGGTATAACAACAAGAACATGGTAATAATCATCTAAACCATCTAATCTATCACTAAATAGCCATTAAGCATCATAGTTAAACCATGTCATCACATCCATAATAATACATGTACCATATAAATTAAACCATCTACATATAACATTTCAAACAATCACATGACTCTAATATATCAATATATATCACGTATCCTACTCAAATCATACATTTATCTCATAAAAGCATCGCATCTCATGTCCATACATCAATGTCATACACCCACTCAAGTTTAAACTCAACATATAACATCATAACATCACATGGCTAACTACTACCTATCAAAATCATTGCATCCCATTTCCATATAAAACATATCAAATAATATATATAATCATGATGTCTAAAATTAAGCCATCATAATACATATAAATCATAAAACATCAACTCATTATATACATCAAGGTTCCTTAATCAAATCATCATATATATAAACCATACATGTCCATGAATACATAAAAATGGGTATATATAACATACATCATGGACATCTATGTGCCCAAATATAATGATATCAATACATCACATGCCACTTTGGTGTTATGATAGTAGTGGTAGTCATGGTGACCTTGATAGTAGATTAAAAAACATAGTCGACATCCTAGAAAGGGTAAAACCCTATAATAGGTTGCTCTCACTATAGGATGGTTCCCTCTATCCATCTAGAATATCTTGATTATATAAACATTTCTATTACTAAGCCTCTTTATTAGTATTAAATATTTTACCTACCACATCCCCCAATCCCTATGCCTCCAATAGTCTCTGATCGACATCCCTCTCCATCTTAACCATCCATGCTTACATATCCCTTTAATCAAATTATGCCTTAAATTGTGATAATTGATCTTGAGTATACCATAGTTATGTAGCCTTCCCTTAAATTGTGTTGATCTATGTGTAATGTTTTTCTACCTACCCCTATAATGTAGTAATTTGGGTATTACATTGAGTAAGTTTCACCTAAATAGTTTCCAGTTATGACACGTAGGTCCTTAAATTAGTAATCTCTATTAGGTATATAGTCACTTATGCCAACAAATTAGATATTGATCCCTAATATTTGGAAATTTATAATACAAATCATCTACCCATATCTCCAAATTATAAATATCACCTATCCTAGTTGATATCTCCACCTGTAAACTATCAATTAATCTCTAATCCTTGATAGATATAGCTAATGCCAATGACCCTTCCTGATTACCTCCCTAGGTTTGTCAGTTGGTTCAATAAGAACCTATGATACTTGTGTTTAGGTCCCTCCTCTTTGTCCATATCATCGTTATCCATATCTACCTCTAACTCCATCTTTTCCATCTTTGTCTCCATCTATCCTCTTCCTTTAGCTCAATCATGGGTGTACTAACTCCCTCAATGGTCACTTCTGTCTAAACCCCTACACCACTTGTCAAATCTGATTGGATATGTTATGACTATTTTTAGTACTCCCCTCTTTTTTATAAAGTCTAAACATGATTAGTTTTACCATATGGTGACTTTTTTATAATGTTTAAATATGTTAGCGAGGTCCAAATAGTTTGTATTAGTTTGAATGATCATTTTTCTATTGTATGTATATATGAGATATTTCTAAATTGAAATGATTTTATTACTCATAACACTAAATTTAGGTACTATGTATCATAAGATGGATCATTTAATTATGTGTTGCATTCAAAAATTCATTATGGTGGCACCTCTTTATAGTTCAGTATGTGTGCACTTTTGATTATTAATTCTTGAATACTATGATAAAGGAATTTTACTCAAGAAAGGAGGTTAGTATAGAGTTAGTTCCAAAAATAATGAAATAAACTCACTAACAATATAACATATCTAGGCCTAGATCATGGTTGGAGCATGGTAAACAAACCAATTGAAAACACAACTAAAAATGGAAGGAAATGACAATTTAAACACAAAATACAAATTTATTACCAAAATCCTTGATTGCTCTAAAAGGCTTCTTTGTTGGCTTGCTCAGATTTATGCTCAAAAGGTATTCATCAATGGAGTGTGGATACCTTCATCTCCTCTTGGATCCTTGTTCAATGCTTGGATTTAGCTTGATGTGGCTTGGCTTGGAATAATTTTGGTATTATAACATTATGTTTACATTCATGACCAAATTCTTGCATAATAACACTACTATGTCTAAGCTCTCTAAATGAAGATCTCTATGCTTGCTTTTATATTCTTCAAAAACACTTGGAATGAGTTAAATTGGAACCTTGATTGAGTTTATTAATCTTGGTTGAGTTTATTAACCTTAATTGAGTTTGGTGTATTCCTAGGATATTCTTTAGATATTTTCCATTTGAGACAACTCACAAAGGTAATGAGTAGCTTCTAGGATGTTCTAAGATGCTCTTGATATTTGAATTTTCCTTTTTGGTAATTGATTTATTAGCTTATTTTCTTAAGGATGAATGTAATTAGGTTTTGATCAATATTTGCACTTTAATTAATCCCATTTAAGCATTTGGTCATTTTTGAATGATTTTGAATTAGTTGATGGTGCATTTATTCAATTTAATTGATTAATAGGCTAAATTGATTTATTGCATGGTTACAAAGCCAAATTTTATACATTTAGAAATTCTTAGGCTAGATGGTCAATGGTTGGTAAGAATTGGTCTAAATTTATATATGAAGCCATTGGTGGCCAAATTTACATGTCTATAGCTTGCCCCTATTTGATAAGATGTTGTAAAACTATAGGCATAACAACATCTTCTCAAATAATGAGAAAGGTCCATATGCCAAAAAATATTATGGTGGTTGAATAAAAATCTCCCAAAAAATGTGTGGAAACCCTATGATGATGACTCCTCAAGGGAGTGGCTGTCATATATGTGAATGGATGGTCCCTTGAAAATAAGCAAGAAGAAAGGTGGAATTAACCCATGGGTGAGTTTAATCCAAATGAGAAATGTTTGCATGCATTTATTTAAAAAAATGATATTAATTTTCCCATAGGTGGTTATAATCAGAAATAAAAGTCAAAAAATGATTTTCCCCAATAGGCAATATAATCATTAAGATGGCTTGGATTATTTGATAAATATGATGTTTGATAAGGTTGTGCCCCAATAGGGCAGATTAGCAAGCATAACTCAAGGATATAACCTCTAATATAGATTAAATATGAGCAAGCACAAATGTAGATGTGATGGTCTAATGACTAAAGAAACCACAAACAAATAGGCATATGAGAATGCACAAAGTGATGAAAGAGATGAATAAAAGAATAAAGGTTGATTAATGGGAATTATTTGGTTGTACCTACCAATGTGGAGATTCTCATCCTAATTAGAATTGATACAATAATAATGGTAAATGTTTGATTTGATCAAGATGGGTGTCAAAGGATTTGTCAAGGTGCCAAGGAAAAATTGTTAATGAACCCTTACTTGTAGACCTATTGCAAAAAAAAAAAATCTGTAGCACATGATGGTAGGATTTATGATAGAACACCATGAAGACTTGGACAAATGTGCATAAGGAGTGACTCCCAATCTAATAAATAATTTTAAATAATTCACCAATGATAAAAACCATGATGACTATGTTGACATATGAATATGGATGGACTCAAGAATAATCTGCTCAATGAATGCATATAGACTCAATCAAGTTAACAATAATGAAAGAAAACAAATAGGTAAGTATACAAACAAACAAATAAATAAATAGAAAGCACTCAAATAAACAAATAACTATAAATAAATAAACTTCCTAAAAGCAAAAGCAAAAGAAAGCATCCTAATAATGACTTTGCCCTAGTAGGGTAGATCAAAGATGATGGAATAGGCTTAGATAAGACAAATGTTTTTGGATTTTGAAATTTTATAGATATTTTTGTAATTTTGAGGTATCTAAACTCATTAGAGAATGAAAAGATACCTACTCATAAAATGGTGAGAGCGTTGGCTTAGGTTGCCCATGAAATGATGAGAGCATATGGCAAAGGGAGACTAAGGTGACCAAAACATGAATTGAACATAGCCTACGTAGTCCCAATATGACCTCAATTCATAATAATTTTGTACACACAAAAGGTAGAGAAAAACCAACTAGGTCCCAACAAGTTCTCATATTCGGCAAATAACTAGTCAAATGAAAAAAACAATGGCAAAGTGATGCCACAATGCATGATAAAAAAATATTGCCCATAGGTTTCCCATAGGTGGTTATAACTAGGATATAATGGATTAAATAAATGATACTAATTTTCCCATAGGTAGTTATAATTAGTAGTAAGACTGGTGAATAATGATTTGCCCCAACAGGCGATATAATTAGGCTTACATAAACAAACTTGATATAAGATAGAAAACGAAAGATATCTTTCTAGATAAACCATCACACTACTTTCTTAGGCTATCACTATAAACATGAATTTGATTGATTATTGAAACTTTATCAAAATCCCCTTGCAAAGTGTGGGAAGAACAAAAGTAACCAAGATCAAAACAAGATTGGATAGGATGACTAAAAATAGGCTTTGGTCTAGATAGGAATGATATGGTAAAATAGAATGGTCTTGATCTAGGATAATAATGGTTTGATGGATTTCATATAATGGTAAGAGGGTTTCCCCTAAGTGATAAGGCAAATGGCTGAGGGTATGATATGTGAAAATGAAAAAATAATATGCGACAATGGCAAAAGGATGTGCAAAAATGGTATTATACATATTTTTGGTTGATGATGGTTGTTGGTTTTTGATATGTTTGGCCTAGGTATGGTAACTAATTTTGATGTTCTTGTTGAAGTGGAGATGCACATCTTGATGAACAAATGATACAACTAGAATATTTAATCATGTAATTTTTAATCCCATACCTCATCTGAATAGTTGTTCTATCAATAAATAGCAATAGATTCAGATGCAAATGATGTTGTTGTGATCTTCATCAGTTATTGATGTTTCCTTCAAAATTTGAGACAAGGTATCTTTGTAGCCTTTACAAAGGAAAGTATGGCCATGGATGGTAAAGATGGATTAATTTTTTATGGTAGGTTTTATTTGGAAATGTAATGGTGGATGATAATGTAATGTGTGATGGTGGGGAAACAAATGAAGATTAGGATTTTTAGGCACATACAATGTTGCTGATTTTAGATTCAACATAACTTTGGATGCGATGGGGTTGAATACTTCTTCTCTCAATAATACTACCAAATTATTCTATTGTTTAGGCTTGAGAGTGGCTACCATATGATTAGGCTATAGATTGGAAGTTATTTTGATTTGATCTTTGATAATGTCTTCATCAAGTAATGAAGAACTTTTGTGTTCAGCTATTGGCACCTCGAAGAGGCTTCTACCAATGAAATTGTATTGATTGTCCTGTAGCACCTCCAAGAAGGTTTCACTAATTAACAATGGCTTTTGAATTTTATTATCCCATAATGACTCTAAAAAGTTTTCACTAGAAATTGTTGAGTTCTAACTTTGATTAACCCCTAGTGCCTTCAAAAAGGTTTCACTAAGAGAGTGTTCTTCTACTGTATGATTGTGGTCTTAGCCTCCTTGATTTTTTCATATGATATGTCACCATGGATGTAATTTAACAAAGTATGATTCTATTGGTCCTAATCAACACTTGTGGGAGATGTAATTTTAATGGCATGGCTATGATGGTTGGTGTTAATGGTATGTGGAATGGTGATGGAATAGGGGTAAGCTACACACTCCTCATAGAAGATACTAGGAGAAATCATTTTGATGTTGAATTACTCATCCTTAAAAATTAATAGAAATATCACAAATGTATCTAAATTTATCTATGAGGCATGTGTAACTAATGTTTTAACAACCATGAACATATTCTATTTCCAAATCTGATTCTAACTCAAGGAACTCTAGATTTGATGTTGAGACTAGTGTTGATTCTACTTCTAGTTCTAAATTAAATTCCAATTCAAGAATATAACCTAAATCTTACTCTAATTATTCATCTAATGGATGATCTATTATAATGATGTTCTATTGAATGTTTGGTAGTGGATAAATAATGACATGTGATGGCATAATAGGCTCCACAAATATTGGTTTGTCAAAGTGAGACTCCTCAATTATAGGAAAAAGATCAAGAGATAATTCCATAGAAATTGGCTTATCAGAGGGAGGCTCTTGAAAAATAGGAATATGATTGAGGTAATGATTTTTCCAAAGGTGGTTATAATCATTAAAAAGTGACTTAGAAAAGACTGACTCATTAGAGTGAGACTCCTCAATAATAGGTATAGGATCAATAGATGATTCATCACAAGTTAAATTATTACAAATGGTTGATTCAACAAAAACATATTAAATTGGTTGGTTTTCTTGGCCTTGGTTTCCAATGAGTTGTAAAATAATAGTTTTGATCACAACTTAGTCTTTAAATGATTATCACAATTGGGTAAGTACTCATTGGATTGGTTGGGGTTTAGGCTGAATGATGAGTTAAGACTGAATGATTGGATAAGGTTTAGACTAAATGATTAGTTAGGACTGTGATTGTATTGGATATAGTTTGGATTGAATAATTATAGGTAATTATGGAGCTTAATTACTCATCCAAACCAAAGGATGATGTCCTTAAATGGTATGGATAGGGCATTGTGAATCTTGGTTTCTATTCCAAGCCAAAGGATGAGGTCTTGGAATGGTAATGGTATTCCTTAGATATTGTGTAACTTGGTATCTCATATAATTCAAAGGATGGTTAGGGGTATTCAAGGGTCAAAAAATAAAAGGGAATCATGGAGGGTGATTTCTCACCCAAGCCAAAGCATCCAATTCCTCCTCATAAACCATATCATCCCAATCAAAGTCTTGATTTGGGTCATAAGTTAGTTTTTGACTATGTTTCATGTATTGATCATTGTAAATAGGGTATGGATTCATCTCACAAATAACATTATCTATAGTTGGGTCTTTAACAAAGTCCTCCTCATAAGTCTCTTCATACCAATCAAGGTCTCGAGTTGGACATAAGTAGGAATTTGGTTATAGTCGATTTCTATGGCCATTCTATCATAATTTGGATTGTATGTGACTCCATAAGTATATCTAGTCATATCCACATAAATGATGAAAGCTCCAAAATAAAAAAGGCTTAGAGTTATGGAAACTCTAAAAATTAATGTCTAAAGAATAAAAGGTTCAAACTTGGTCTAACTTGGTCAAAATTGGAGTTGTATCTCCAATGTGGTATGAGAATGGAGTTGTATCTCTAAAATGGTTTGTGCTAAAACTTGGCATAAAATGGTCTAACATCTAATGTCTAATGTCAAATGTCATACACATAAAAGGTTAAGCATCTAAATAAAACTAGCATGTTAAAGTCTAGGCCAAAGTTTTCTGAACAAGGTCTAAACTAGGAAAGGGAAAATTTGAGTTGTTAGGGCTTTCATCCAAACATAGAGTCAAAATTTTGGCTCAAAAAAACATGATCTGCTAGGAATTTTGGGAAAAAAACATCAAAATTTAGACTTTGAAACAAAGGCTGATGTGATTTGATTTAATCTAACAAGGTTGGAACAATTTTGACATAGACCCAACACATGAAATCAAACATAAACATGATCAGTTGGTATAAGCCATAAGGTAAAAGGCACCTAGAAAAAAGACTATGTTTCCCCAAATAAAGGCACAAATAATGATGAGGATAGGTTGAATAAACAAATGAGTGATAGTTTTCAAATTTAAGCAATTAATTGACCTAATCTATGCAACCCAAAAGAGAAAGATCTGTATATCATCCCCTGATAAGTGAGGCCTAAATAGAAATCAATCAATGTTTGAAATCAAACTTAGAAAGGTTAATTGAAAACTCAATGGTTGAAAACTATGATTAGAATAAACAACTTAGACAATATTAGACATCATGACAGTGTATGAACAAGGTCTAAATGGCATACATAACATATTTTGGTTGGTTTGAAATAATAGTTTTTGATACAAGGTCAAATAAGTCTTGAAATAAAATGAGCAACCTAACAATGTAAACATGCTCTAATGATATGATTAATGTTATGTTTTAAAGACTCAAAGGCTCAAAATTGATAATGAAGTGAGTAGCATAATGACATCCATATCAAAAAAATAACACACATACAAACATGTTTAGTAAAAATTGCATTGTACAAGTGTGGTGTAAAATAGCCAAAACAATGCCTCTTTGATCAAGGAGTGACATATAAACCAAGTGGTTTTCGACGTGGTTATAAACAAACAAATAAGTTTTAGTCTTAAAACATACCAAGAAAAAATGACCAAAATACACTAAGTATAATCATCCAAATCCTAGAAAAGGTATGTCAATATGAGGTTAACTAAACTAATTGATTTTTGAACATTCTAGATAGATCAATTACATAGGACTTTAATGTCTAATGTGCCAAAAGAAGCTCACATCATTTGGGTTTGTGGCACATGGCTTATTGTAAAAAGACCTTTCCCTTTTTACAACCACTACATTTATTGCTCACTCAGTGTAGTGTGATGTCCAACATACTCAAACATCTTGGGCTTAGCCCTAGTGTTAGGAGAAGGTTTAACCACTCAAACCTCTGATCCCAGTGGGGTGATCCCAATTTATATACCCCCCATGGAGAGGGGTTGAATATGATGTTGGGTGATAAAATTTTGATTCAAAGCTTCCCTAAAGAGCTTGTAGGAGGTAATGACATCCCCCTCACAAGCCATGATGCATGGAAATAAATGACTAAAATAGAAAGACTTTATGATTGCCTCAAGATCACCCAATACTATGAAACTTTTTGGAGAGAGATTTAATGATGTTATTTCTATGTCTTAGAATAAGAAATAAAATGCAATGAGAAATCACTTTTGATCACCTGATTTCTCCAAAAGGGATGGGGGGAGAGCATACATGCACCTCTCTTCTCACGAAAACAAACAATCAACAAACAATACATGATAAACAAATTCTTGCAAAAATCAATAAAACTACATAATGTTAATGTCTATTTTAAGACATAAAAATAAATGTGTTGTGAATTTTAGCCCCTTTAGATTTGATTGAACTTTCAAAAATTTGACAAACATCCATGGCATAAAAACAAACTAAGTTCTTTTTGGACCCAAAATAGATGATGTAAACAAGTTTGACAACATGTTAGAATTTGATTAGGTTCATTGTTTAGACAACAATTTAAATGTTTGGATTATGTTCATAGCCAAATTGAAATGATTTTTATAAACACAACTTGATACAAAACATCCATATTTGTTTTTAAGCCAAAAGGTCCAAATGTGTGATATTTGACTAGTTTGTTTTAAGCCCAAAACAAAGTGTGAAAGATTTGATTAATTCATTTTAAACCCAAATTGAAGTGTTTGTTAGTCAAATCAAGCAATTTTGTCTTCAAATGTTGCTTGGGCCCTTGTAAAAATAAGAGAGTAACCCCCTGCTTAGAAGCACTTTCAAGTGTTAGTAAATGATATTTTCAGGTTTTAGATTTAAGTAGAATCATCACCGGTTAATAAAGACCATCAATAATGACCTGTCGACCCAAAGGCAAAACCACAAAAGATAAACATGTTATGTTAGGTAATGGTTATAAAAAATATCAATAAAAAATTTAATAAATCTCAAAAAATGAATGAACCTATGAAACATGCAAACAACAAGTTAGAAGGTTAAAACAAATAAAACTGAACACTTATAACATAAAAATCTAAAGTTAGTATTTTTATCATAACTTTTAAAATATATATCCATTTGTCACAAATTTTTTTGAGGTTGTTTATAGGTCCATGAAAAACCTCTCTAAAAAATTTACGTCAAAATAGTAAATAAAAAAGTTATTAGCTCTGTACTAGCCATTTTTATTAGAAAATTAAAAAATAAAAAGTGACAGTCACTAAAAGAGTCATAACTTCTAAACTTAAAATCATATTTTAATGATATTTTTAGATAATTAGGATGAAACCAGTAATAAAAAATTATCAAAAAATTAGAAAAAAAAAGTAAACAGATTAAAAATAAGAGCTATTTTAACAACTATTTTTGTTCAAAGATATGGGGTACGCAATCATGTCCCACTAGGCATGCCATTTGTGATCAAGGAATTTGACTCAAGAAAGGAGGTTAGTATAGATTTAGTTCCAAAAAAAATGAAATAAACTCATAAACAATCTAACATCTCTATGCCTAGATCATGAGTAGAGCATGTGAACAAACCAATTGAAAACACAATTAAAAATGGAAAGAAATGACAATTTAAATACAAAATACAAATTCTTTACCCAAATCCTTGATTACTCTAAAAGGATTATTTATTGGCTTGCTTAGATTTGTGTTCAAAATGTCTTCATCAATAAAGTGTGGATACCTTCATCTCCTCTTGGCACCTTGTTCAATGTTTGGCTTTAGCTTGATGTGGCTTGATTTGGCTTGGCTTGAAAGAATTTTGGCATTATAACATTATGTTTCCATTCATGACCAAATTCTTGCATAATAACACTACCATGTCCAAGATCTCTAAATGAAGAGCTCTAGGCTTGCTTTTATAGGCTTAAAAATCACTTGGAATGGGTTAAATTGGAACATTGGTTGAGTTTATTAACCTTGGTTGAGTTTGGCATATTCCTAGGATATTCTTTAGATATTTTCTATTTGAGACAACTCACAAAGTTAATGAGTAGATTCAAGGATGTTCTAAGATGCTCTTGATATTTGAATTTTCCTTTTTGGTAATTTATTTATTATCTCATTTGCTCAAGGATGAATTTAGTTAGGCTTTGATTAAGATTTACACTTTAATTAATCCCATTTAGGTATTTGGTCATTTTTGAATGATTTTGAATTAATTGATGGTGCATTTATTCAATTTAATTGATTAATAGACCAAATTGATTTATTGCATGGTTATAAAGCCAAATTTGACACATGTAGAAATTCTTAGGCTAGATGGTCAATGGTTTCTAATAATTGATCTAAATTCGGATATGAATCCATTGGTGGCCAATTTTACATGTCTACAAATGCAATCATTGTTTGGAAATAATTAATTTGTGACAATTGTAATATAATTTTATAAACAAAGCATTAACCTAATGATAGGAATTAGTTAATTATTTCACAATTATTTATATTTATTCTACCTAAGCAGTAGTGCTCAGTGTAGTTATATGATTGGTTGATATAAATGTCGTAGGATCAATATTTTAATTGCATATTATCTGGTGTGTGATCCAATGATGACTGCATTCAATTTCCAATCACAAGGCTTGTTTTTATTGAACATAATGATTCATTTTAATAATTAATAACAAGTGCAGTCATATTATTATGCTATTCCATTTTTCCAACAAGAATATTTCATGCAAATTACATCTTCATGACCCTATTGCATGTTTCTTGGCACCTGCAAAATATTTTGCATATATTCAAGTAACATGTTCCATTGACAAAGATGTGGTGCTTAATATGTTGATCTTCATTATTTTGGTTGTGATTATCAAACATCATTGGCATGAAATAGGCCTTAGTATAAATTAATAAACATTGAGTTCATTAATGTTATATCCATTGATAATATATGATATGAATATATTACAAGGTCAAGGCTTTATTACATGGTTATAAAGTTGATGATTATATTTCTTATTACATAATTCAAAGAGTTTTGATTCATTTAAAAATATGGTGTTTAATATAAGTCTAGATATTTATCCTCAACCCCAAGATTTGCTTCATGCAAAGATATAATAAAATCATTTAATGGGCATATAACCCAAATCAAGTAATATTAAATTTTTCAGTAGTCTTGGTTGTGATGAGTTAATGGCTAGTATTTTCCTGGAGTTTAGAGTTTGGAGAATAAATATGGGATAATTTTAAAGAGCCTTCTAAACATATTTTTCTTGTGGTTAATTTGGCAAAACTCTATTTAAATTGGTAGTGACAAACTTATCCACTGAGATAGTGGCACATCACCCAAGTTAATTTTATTTGTAGTTACATA
Organism: Torreya grandis; assembly: GCA_037957365.1. Lineage (NCBI taxonomy): Eukaryota > Viridiplantae > Streptophyta > Pinopsida > Cupressales > Taxaceae > Torreya > Torreya grandis. The sequence goes on from JARHVA010002237.1 coordinate 384,478, forward strand.
AACCATCTCACAATGAAAGGTATTTGTTTTGGTTGTTCTTGCATCATTTGGAAAACTAGTTGGTGGAAGTGGAGCTCTGCATAAATTTTGTTGCCTGGTGAGGATATTTGACTATGATGGTTTTTAATGTCTCGAGGAAGCTTTAAACTTGTTAAGGTATGAAATATTGTTTCCTATTACAGAATTTATTTTTGCTTTGTTTTTTCTTCCATTATCAAACTTTTGTGGACTAGAAATATATGCATGCTTGATAAATGGATTTTTAAGGGAATATCATGGATAATATGAAGGTTTCACATTAGCTGAGAAAAAATAAAGGGATTGTGAGTGTCTGTTTCATTTTTTAAATATACACAATCCCTATAGTTGTTATTTTTTTGGTTGATTTTCTCATTTTATAGACTCATCCATGTGTATGGAAAGTTATATGGAAAAAATATTTGAAAATATTACATGCAGTTGTCTATTAATTTATTGGAAATCTTGGAAATGGGTCTTTATAGGAATTTTATTGATGTAGTTTTATGATAATTACTTGCATGTTTTTTTTTCAAATTTGCATGATATATTTCTTTAAAATATGGTTGGAAGGTTTTGCTATCTGAGAAATACCATTAGATTCTCCACTTGTTTAAACAACTAGTATGATCATTGTGTTGTATATTTTTTTTATAAGGTCAAACTTATTCATTTTTCTATCCTTAGATGGTACATTAATTTATGTGGTTATGAATCATTTATTCATTTCATTTTCAAAATATTCAGATGGATTGTATGAAATATCACTAAGGTGCATGGAAAAAGTCACAATATGGTATTTTGCATAAATTCAAGATTGTTTGTTACCTTTTGGTGTGAAAGGAATTTATTTAGTTTTATTTTTCAAAAAGGAATGGTTTATTAACTCAAAGGTTTTAACTTTTGAATGTTTTTATAGGCACATTTGTATGCATTAGAATATGGTATGTGGTCATTTTGAAAGATATGCCTTCATATTTTTTTGAGATAGAAAGAATTTGATTTACAGATATTTGAATGTCAAATAGTAAAATCCATGATATACTTTGCATGCATTTGCATAGTTAATTAATATTTGGTATTTTGAAGGTTTTAGTTGATTATTTTCAATATAGGTATAAGCATGAAATTTGAATGAATTATGTGAAATTTATAAACACATGGCTATTATGTATAAGGGATTATGAAGTTTAATCAATGCAAATATATTTGTTAATCATGATGGAAATTACTTGATGAATAATATCTCATATGTATTTTTAGAATTGAACACTAACATGTATTTGGGTTCAATATGTTTGTTAGTCATAAAATATCAATTTGAATTTGTTTTTAAGTGTTGCAAACCTGGAGGTTAACTATTTTTAAAGACATATGCTAGATTATTTTATATGCATTTGAGATAAGACTTGTAACTATTTGATATAATCAGTATTAAAGGTTTCTATGAAAATAGTTCATTGATTTATACTTTTGATTTGTTTTCATAATTATTTAGGATTGATAAGATTATAAAATTTATGGTTAACTTTCCATATGTTGTGTGGAAATAGAGTTCCAGGCAATAGTTCTTTGATGTAAGGTTTTGGTTGTTTATACACAAATCATTCTTGTGAATTCATACAGTGATATAAGTTTCATGATTTTAAGTACTTGTTAATTTTAATATGGCTCAAATCATTTGCATAAGATTTTTGATATTCAAATTCATATAAGTTTTGATGTATTTTAACAATTTAAATTTGTATGCAGAAATTTATGCAGTTGTCATCATTGATATTTCAATGGTTAAGGTTTTTGTTTGATTTAGTGAATAACCTTAGTTTTTTTGTTGAATGTTATGTTGATATTGGAATTAGATGAGAAATCTAAACATATTTCAAAGTTAATTTTAGAAAAATATTAACTTTGACTTAAAAATTTGCATCTAGTTATTTCATTGAAACTTACAAGTAATGGTAGTATTTAGATGACTTGGTAGTATTCAGATGACTTGGCAATTTTTAGATGTTTTGATAAGTTATTAGTCTATCATGAATGAATTTAAATGAATAGATAAATATTGATGTTTTAAGATATGTAACTATATCATTTTAATTTTTGAGTTCTTGTTGTGAAATTATTTCAAATAGCATGTCAGGTGGACCATAGACTCCCATCAGTCAGAGAAAAATGTATGAGGAAGAAAAAATGATAGACAGAGTGAAGTTAATCCTTCATAGGGCAGCTCTCATGGGAGAAATTTTCATGGTAGTAGGGTTTCTAACACATTTTATTCACCTTTCAATCGTGGAACTGGTGTTTCAGTTCACTTTGATGTATTTAACCCCATTTTTTGAAATTTGCTTGATAATATTCCTACTTCTTCATTAAAGTTTTATGGTACATCTAGAGGTTTTAAGAGATCCACTTGGAGATATCCTCATTATGGATGATGTATTCTAAGTGAATCTTACCAATTGATGCACACTATCATTAAATCCATGCCACATGACATTCATTTGCCCATTTAACCTAAAAATATCCCTAGACTGAATCCTATGTTTAATGATTTGAATCCTTCATTGACACAGATTGATAGGATTACTTTAATTATACCTTATAAACCTACCTCTTCCAAAATGAAAACATGATATCAGCCCTATAGATCATCCCTTGGTGACTCACGTGCTAAATAAATTCAAACTAGAGTTGATAATAGTTGGGGAGGCATAAATTTGATTGAGTTACCTTCCACTTAAGTGGAGTACACTGAGTACCAAATAGATAAGGGTGTTCCATTCAGTGATTTAATTTATACAATGATTTTGAGTGACTTGGTTCTTCATTTGATGTATTTTCTATTATTTTGTTGATACATTAGTCCATTGTTTCTATGGTACTTTATATTTTTGAATTTATTGATAGATAATTTTTGGTGATGATATATTTTATTTTACATAGAAGCAATATTTTTTCTTTGTCAGAGCAAAAAATCAACATATTGTAGTTTATTATACTTGATTTTGATCATTAGTGTTAAAAATTAAAATTTATTTTTAATGTTAGCATTTATTGATTATTTAGTGTATGCTTAGATAAATGACTGTTTGAATTTATGTCTAAACAAGTAAAGGGCCCCCACCCATTAGAATTAGTATTTTTTATAATTTATTATTTAATCTCTTAGACTTTATTATAGTCAAATTATAAATATAAGTTATAATGTTATAAACTTATAAATTAATTTAACTAAAACTAAATAAAATGTTATTTGTAACTTCCCCAAGGAGATTTACTTTATAAAGAGATTTAAGACATATGACAAAGGGGGAAACACACAGGTATCAAGCTCTTTTATAAGTTTTAAATTTTTCCATTTTTTCTTCTTTTATGCAAACACCTATGAGATTGAATAATTAATTACAAATAGACAAAACAATGGATTCTTTGACGGTGAATTAATTTTTTCAATAACATAAGTATATCTAAGTTTTTTTATTTATTCATAATTTGTTATCGGAAGATCATTAGCCATTAATATCAAATATGTAGTAATATATGCAAAACTTACTATACTTAACCTAAATAATGATGAATACCTCATATTTTGTGATAAATTCTTAATTTATTAATTTTAATCTTATTCTCTTTTGAATATTATGTTTGTAATTAGACTCATTTCAGTTATTTCTTAATAAATCTATCTCTTTTACACCTTTATGTCTACTATTGCTCCAAGTCTCACAATTTCTCTTCTTTTTAGTTATATTTTTATTTATTTATATTATAGTTAGAATTTGATTTCTATTTTAGATAGATTGTTTTAATTATGTTTTATCAATATTCAATTATTTACTTTTCTATTTAAGTAGTTTTATGTTTATATTAAAATTTTTTTTGTTTACTTTTAGATTCATTACTTATTCACATTTTTTTATATTTTTAGTTTTAACTGTTATGGCTTATTTCTTTTTTAGTCTTTAGCTTATCTTCTAATGTTTATTTATTGTTTATAGTGTAGTTTCATTACTTAGTGAGGTTGTTATTAGATTCTTCTCAAGCTTTTTTATTACTTTCTTTTACAATTTTATTTATTATATTTTAATAGAAGTTGGTTAGATCATTAAATAGTGTTATATATTTCTTAGTTATTTCTTAGTTTCTTATTTAGTTTTGTCTTTAGTTGGGTGTTAATTGAGTATGTAGTTTTAATCTATGTTTCCTTGTTCAGTTTTCACTTTCATTTCTTGTATTTATCATTTGCTTTTTTCATTTCTTTTATTTTAGTTTGTTTTAGACCTTGTGGCATTAAGTGATTGATAATAAATTATATGAATCAGAGAAATTTCCTTTAAGATATTACCTCTTTCTTAGAATTTAATCTGTTTGATATTTTAGATTATATATTTTTTAATCTGATTCCAATTTTATTATTGAATAAGTGTCTAATTTCTAAAATATAATGATGCATAACTCAATGTTTGATTTTTTGACTTAATCCTAGAATTATTTAAAACCCCCTCTATGTATCTTAATATCAATTCTTATTTCTTAGACCCCCCAAGATTAAACTGGTCTGATTCCATCTTGACCTTTGTGATAGGTGAAAAAGTTGATTGGTTGATATAACAATTTTTACCATCAACAAATTTGACAAATCTACTAAGAAGTTTTTTCAGAAATCTTATCTTTATTTTTTCTATTTTTTATTTTATTATATCATTATTTCTTGTTTGTTTTAGTCTTTCTTGCTCATGACCATTGGTGTTCCCCTTCTATTATTTAACCTAAAATTGATATTTTTGAGGATCAAGTAGATATTACTTCTAATATTATTCTTTTTTATATGAATAATAAACCTTATGATTTGCATCTCATTATTGAGGTTATAGCCAATAACGAAGACAATGTAGTGTTTGAAATAGATTGGTACACTAATCTTAGTCATCAAATGTAGTTTCATATTCAAGAAGAAAATTGTCACATTTAGTGAGAAAGGGAACAAATTTTGATTTCTAATCCTCAACCTAAAATTTGTTTTCTTTCTGAATCTTTTCCTTTTGATGATTTTATTGTCCCTATTAAAATTAATACAACTATAAAGTTAAATTAGCTCAATGAAAGAGCTTTTAGAATAGAGTGTTCAAAATCTGATTTCAAGTATATAGAACTATAGATATCAAACTAAATACACTGATAATAAAGTGGATTTTGATTTAGATAATGAACAACCTCCAATGAATCCTTAGATTCATGAGAATCCCATTAATATTAGTAATCATTTAAGCAAATTACTTTTGCTTAAATAAATCAATGTCCCTAAATTCTCAATAACTCTTGTTGAGTCTTGGTAAAATCATTTAGATGATTTAAAGTTAGTTTGTGTTACTTTTGGTATTGTTAATATAAAAATTTCTCTTAAAGTCTTTTCACAAAAATTATAAGGTAAAGCTTATCAATATTTTATTAGCCTTTCTACTAAGGTTATTTGTGTGTGTGTGTGTGTGTGTGTGTGTGTACACACACACACACACACACACACACACACACACACACACACACACACACACACACACATGTTAGAACTTTGTTTTGGAAAGACTAAATAGGATTTAGAGCTAGTTAATGAACTTGTTAATATTTCTATTGATCCAAGTGAGATATTTTATCATTTTATAACCAAATTTACCAAGTTGTGTCAAAATAATTTTCATGATGTTAGACCATCCAAAACATTATCTAGATTATATTTTGTAGTGTTTTTCCCTTAAATTATAAAATGACTTTAGAAGACATAGATAAAAATATTAAGTGAATGTAGGATTTTATTATGATATAAATATTATATCATGATAAAAATGTGGGATTATATTATGATTTTAAAAAAAAAATCATAGAGTATGAAAATAAATTAAAATGTGTTGGTTTTAAAGATAGAGATTACATAGGTTTAAGTTTTGATAATGCAAAAAATTTAAAAGTCATTCATAATCTTGGAAATGAGTTAGTTACCATCAATAGGTAATTAAGTGATAAACATTATACATATGGCAAGGCTTCAAATCCTCAGAAAAGTAAAAATGAAAAAAAAAATCATTATTGTAATGTTTATGAATTATATCATGACCCTAACCCTTGTATAGTTGTTCAAAATTTTATAAAATTCATCCATAGAAATTATAACATTGCCATTGAAAATATAAACACGTGTGGTTCTAATGAGTATTAAAACAACATGAAGACTACTAATGTTTATATTTTATAAACAAGGAAAATGGATTATAATTCTACCCAAAAATATAATTATAATACAGCTAATAATCAAAATTCTTCTTCCAAACTATCTATGCAAGACAAATAAAATTTTGCTTGATATTACTAATCTAGATAGTGTTGTAAATTCTTAACAAATTAATATTTTGTCTACTAGATTATATAATACTTAGTATCCTTCTTATAAGTCAAAAAAGTATACTCACATTCATCATCCTAGTATTTATGCTTACAACATTATTGATGACTTGGCTACAATCAAATATGGTTTTTATTTATTAAAATTTATTGGTTTACCTAGACAACTTGATAAAATAAATGATGAAATTTAAAATTTATATCTTAAAAATTTAGTAGGATTTTAAGAAAAATTTGGGAATAATGAACATAGTTCTTTTTTGCTCAAGATATTGATCCTCTCGTCGATTACATTTCTCTATTTTACATATTTGTTAAAATCATTAAAAAAGTATTCATAATTATATCCTTGATACATGAGCTTCTAAAAATATAATACCTAAATCTATTGCTAATAAATGATTCGTATATTATAATATTGAGAACATAAACTTACTAGTTTTAGATCTCATCAAACTAGGAGTTGTGGTAAATTTAGTGATATTATTATCAATATATCTCAAGATAAAAGAATTAGATGTATGTCTAATGTTCAAATTTTAGATATAATTATTAATTATAATATGTTTTTAAGTGAAAAATGCTCTAAAGTAACTTCCACTTTTGTAGTCAAGGATACAACATGGGTTCCTATTGGCAATCAAATTACAATTATGCACAAAGAGGAATGGAAAAGTACTCCCATAGAGTCTATACCACCTATAGTTTCTTATGTATAAACTATAATTGGTACTTATGACTTTTTAACATTATATTAACTTGAAAAACATCAAGAAACAATATTTTTCATTTTTTATATTGTAGAGTTAATTACAAATATAAGCATCAATGATGAAAAAATAGTTATAGAGTTCCTAAACTAAAGCATCTATTTATAGGGCATCCCCCCATAATATCAGACTGTATTTACTAATAATACATTATAAAAAATGTCCCCATATAGGTGACCCAGCAAATAGTATCAAAAGAAATAGAACATAAAAGCAACACAGTACTGCCACCGTGAAGGTGGCACATTAGAAACTTAAACATATTATTCCTTTTCAATATTAGTAAAATACATTTCATAATCATTATCTGAGTCCACATTAATAGGTCCTTCAGTACAGTCTTTGCTTCTATCAGGTCCCAATTGGAGATATCTTACAGTTAACTATGGGGAATACTTGTCAAATCTTTTCGATAAAATTTTCATGTTATTCATTCTAACATAGTCCAAGATATCTTCCAAATCTACCAAACTAGATCTTTTTATAAGCTTTTCTAATTTCTTAGTAAGCATGTTCACATTATCATCAATCAGCTTCCACACATCCTTCTATGCATCCTCATCTTGTATCATGGGGGTAGATCTTGGGGGAGAATAAGTTGTCACATCATTTTTTAAAAAAGAACCTAGGTTGATACTCAAGTCAAGTGGGGAAAAATATTCCTCTACTTCTTTAATAATGCAGTTTCCCAATCCATATTTATGCACATCCCTTACCATGTCTTCATTTGCTAATAGCTAGTTATTAACCCCATTCTTATTAGAGTTTAATGAATTCACCCATTCTTTCACAAGGTTATCTATTTGTTTAAAATATGAGTCATTTATATAGTACCACTCATGCTCAATTATCTTTATTTCAGTAGTCAACTGATGGTAGACCACCCAATCTGGGTGATGGCTCAGCTTGTGGTATCTATCAAAGTTTATCAAGTAGTCAGAGGTAATTTTGAGCATTCCAATTCTAAGAAACTACTCCAACTGATCCTATGGCACTTTCAATTAAAATAAAATCTACAAAGAGACAATATGAATAATGACTTCCACTGAGAAGTCAATAATCAATCTAGCCTTATGTTGGAATACCTCTAAGTTCTTTTGCTTCCATAAAAGCTATAAAATTTTTGTTGGAAAAATAAGCCAAATTTTATGAAAGAAAGGATGAACTTTAACTTCAGCATAAGTATAACCAAAAGTAATGTTTATCCAACCAATGTCACATTCAAATACCACATTCCATCACTTAAGATACCTTTTCAATAGGTTATATGCATATGGGAAAGAAAAAAAGACATGTTCAATAGTTTTGATCTCACTACAAAAAGAAAAAAAAAATTGAGCATAACCACATTTGCTCAAAATAGAACCAATATCCAACTTATTATACATTAACAACCACTAGAAATAGTATTTTTTTTGTTTAAGGCAAGATGCCCAAATAACAACAAATCTAAAAGACCAAGCACTTAGACAATCATACACAGACCAAAGGTGGTTAAGGGTGAGATAGGGGACTTTGGAAAAGGATAGCTTGATATATAATATTTAAGTGGATAATTCAAATAGATTAGGGCCCTTTATCCACTTCATATTATCTTAGAACTCACCCTCCTCATCCATGAAAACAACATTATTATTCCCCTATAATGTTTTTTGAAGAAGAGTGAATGTTTTGTGATGTGTGTCATGGATTCAAAATATGGATCTAATTTTTTACCAAGATTCCCAACTAGAAAGATAATAGAGATCATGAAATTCCCTCAACCCCTTAGTGAACCATTCAAAGGTAGAGTAGACCCTGGTGAGGGAAAGTGATCTCCTGTTGATAGACAAGTTCCATGATATAGATATGTACCCCTGACAACATGTCCCAAACCAATTAAAATTATGCTTAGTTGTGATGAAGGGTTTGACAACATCCCAATCTGACCAAATAAAATCAAAGATAGGTGAACCAACCACTTTGATAGAAAAGGGACCAATGAGTAGATCTGTAATTTTTGGTCCATTCTAAAAAGGTTTTCCTTTAGGAAAGCCTCTCAAGATATTATTCCTAACCAATACTTTCCAGTCCTCATCTCCTTTGAATGATCTTATGATCCATTTCATTTCTATGGTTATACCCTGCATCCTAAGATATTTTAGACCTGGGCCCCAAATATTTATTAGCTTCAAGCATAATTTTTAAGAGACTACATGTCTTTTCTTTCCTCCTTTCCCATTAGACATAAGAAGTATCTTATGATCCTATGGAGCATGCTAATATGATATTTACTAAATATCCAATAAGAGACATAGTAAATAATAAATGATGAAAGGACCTTTTGACAGACTTGATTCCACCTAGGTAAATAAAGTATCTATCCCTACCACTTTGAAATTTTTTTGTTTATTTTGTCAAATATCCATTCCTACATGATTTTGAAATAAGGTGTAAGTGTGAAGGGTATACCCATAAATATAATCATTTCATTTGGTCCTTTCTAAGTCCAACTAAATTTTTTTATCCAATTAGGAGGGTGCGCTTTCCATCCTAGCATATGTGATTTATGCATTTCCACCTTCGACCCAGAGGTAGAACAATATATATCTAATCTATTTGCAACCTATATCAAGTTATTTTTCTCCAGTGTGACAAACAAGGTAGTCTCATCAACAAATATGACATCAAAAAGGACATCATCATTAGGTAGATAAATTCCTTTGACTAGTGGTCCAATATCATATAATATGAGAAGATAATGCAATGCTTTAGTAGCCAAAGAAAAAAGTGAAGGAGCAAGAGGACATCCTTGTATAATAGAGAATTGAAGGTCTAGGGATTCAGTCAATTTCCCATTAACTTCAATGATAGTTGAAGTGAATTTAAAGAGGACATTGATCATTCTATAAAACTTATCTTAGAAACTAAAGGCTTGAAGCACTCTCTCAATGAAGATCCATTCAATTATATCGTATGCTTTCTCAAAGTCAACTAGAATCATACCTATATCTTGATTAGAATCTTGGGCCCAGTACATCCTTTTTAGGTTATGATCAAGTTATCCGAGATGTATCGACCTTCAATGAATCTAGTTTGAGTCTTCAAAATAATAGTGGGTAGCAAAGAGGAGAGTTTCTTCGCTAAAATATTTGCCATAATCTTGTAAGAAACATTGAGGAGGGTGATTGGTCTCCAATTTTTAATCAAATAAAGGTTACCATCATCTATTGATGTCTAGGATAAGAGTGTTAACATTAATAGATTCATTAAATAACTCCAAGTAATCTTTAGCTAACCACTCCTTATTGGCTTTGTAGACTTCAATAGGGAAACCATCCATTCCATGTGTTTTATCATTCTTGAGTGATTTAATAGTATTTATTATTTCATCTAGCATAATATTGGAATCAAGGGAACTCTCTTGTACTCATGAAACCTTTTTTAGAATGTAAGCATCATAAATCACCCTATTCTACACAATGAGATCATTGGAACCATCAAACAGGAATAGACTGGAAGAACTCATAGAAGGCTTCTTTTATACTAGAGGGATCCTATATAATATATCCATGAACCTTGATACCATTTATTTTTCTTCTTCTATACTTATATTTCAATAATCTAAAGAAAAACTTAGAACCTCTATCACCAAGTTTTAGCTATGTTAGTCTTGAATTGATCTGCACCCCCCTAGAAAGATAATTCTAAGACTGTCTAACTTGATTCTTTAAAATATTAAACTCTTCAAGAAGTTTACCATTAGATGGGTCAACTTATAGAGATCTTTCAGCATGTATTATTTTTTCTTGAGTATCTCGTATATATTTTCTATGCCTTTTAGATTTAATCTATCCATAGCTTTTTGCAAAGGTTTTGGAGACTTCCATGCAAGAGTTCCACTAATCAATTTTAGAGTTAGATCTATAGGGAAATTTCCTAACATTCTAGGAAGATTGAAGACCCTCTAAACACACTTAGATAGCTAGGTGGGACACATTAAACTTATAAAATCCTTTGAAAGATGGGGTGTCTTTATCCTCCTCAAAATTCAGAGAGAATGCCATTTCAATGGGATGGTGATCAGAAATTATATAGGACAAAATTTTCACCACATTTCCATCCCTATTAGGAGTCACAATGAGTGAGTCCCTATTTAATTATAACCTATCAAGTATGGAGTAATGTTTTTTATTATTACTCTAATTGTTGTATCAGTTAACCAAATTCTTGTACTTAGATTTTTCCCTTTTTAGAGTAGGTCTAAAATTATGTGTATTCTCTTGAATTTAGACCCAAAAAAAGCTCATTTCCTTTCTAGGCCTGATGCTCACCTCCTATTTTATCCTTTTTTTATTCCACCATGTTAAAATCTCCTCTAAAGATCTAAGGGAATTATTTCAAATTGGTATCTAGCTAAGTCCATAGATCAAATAGTCTCTATAGTCATTAGGAACATAAATGTTACACAGTGTAAGGCACTAATTTTGGATTTCTAATAAGACCCAAATAACTATGTTACAAGGGGAGACACCATGATCAATGATACGTTACTTTAGGTTAGGGTTGACTAAGGTATAAGCCCCTCTTTTTATTATGTTATGGTTAGGGGAGAATTGAGGAGAATTAAGACAAATGAAGTTTAGGACTAAGGATAGTTGGGATCCCATATCCTTAACTTCTTGAAGACATAAAAAGTACAACTTTTCTCTTGAATGTCTGAATTATCTCATAATTAGTTTTATATTAGGGGATTCCAACCCCCTAGCATTTTAACTTATAATCCATATAAAAAATAAGGGAGGTAGAGGGGGGTCAATTAGATTAACCATGGGGATTACCCCCACTATTGTACAATCTTTTGAAATAGTTCAAAACTTTATTTTCCTTACCCTTTTTTTGAAATAAGGGTCATGGCTATTAGGATGGGTATATTTTGAATTTTTATTATATTTTATCAAAGAGTGATCCATTAGGGTGTATCCAAAATCTATTTTTAGTATTTCTCCACCCCACTTTGGACATCTAGTTCTCAACAACATTTATGTCCTTATCAGTCAAGGGAGCACTCACCGATACATCCATCTCAAAACCAGACTTATTAGGTCTTTTTTTTGAATAAATAGCCATGGGGGAAGCTCCACTTTCAAATTTACTAAGATTATATAGGGGCACACTATCAGGGTTAGAATTTTGAATAGTAGAGGTTTTAGCTAGTAAAATATTCCCTAGAGGGAGAGTCTGGCAATGTTATTTATTCAAGAAAAGCATGGTCCAAGTTATCTGGAAGATAATTGATCATATTTGGCAAGGAAGCCAAGCTTCCAATAAAATGAGGTAGGGATCTAGGCATTTGATGAGTGAGGAGAGACTCATCTTGTCTTAGATCATTCATAGCCTCTGAGATGACATTCCCAATAACCTCCTCAATGGGGGCATTGTCTTTCAGTTGTTCACTATAAAATAAGGGGTTTTCAAAGACCTAAAAATCATATAAAATTAAACCATTTTTTCAAGGCATCCTTCTCTTTTTATTTTTTGTATATATTTTTCTTGTTTACAAAATAAATAGGTGTTCAAGCCACCCAACCCTTTGAGAGCATGAGTATGGTAATTTCCTTTAATTTTGAAATGAAGGGAATCTCAAAAAAATTCTAGGGGTTCTATAGATATTAAGACCCTAGCATTCATATGGGCTAGCAACCTCTTAGTATCATTAATTCTCAAGACTTCCCTGAGGGGTTCAAATACCTATGGCAAAAAATTCCATAGTTGTATCGACATTCCTTCAATGTCTACCCATCTAGGAGTACTTTTAAATATGAGTTCATTGCAGTCCATATCTAGGCTCCATAGGAAAACCTTAAAAATAGATTGGCCAACATTTCACAAGGGTTTGATAATATCCCTACACTACATATTAGAATTTTTAAAAAAAATCATAAAAACCCCTTTTTTATCACTCATCAGAAACTAATATACAAACCTAGTTTCTTACTACAAATAGAGTTGAGCCAGCTATCCAAAAAAATTAGAAGGGAGAGAATTCTTATTTAAATAAGAAAAAAAATATCCTAACATTTTTTAACCTAATTTATTTCTACTAAAGATCAATTTCCATGGAAGAATTCAGCATAATAGTCACGGTCTTAATAGGTCTAGGGTGCTTACCGACTTGGCCTTCATTATGCTCTTGTTCTCCATACTCCTTGTAGCTTGCCAAAAATTTATCTCCTTCTAAATACTTCATCGCTTCCTCAAATCATTAATTTCACTAATTTTTTTTTGGAAAACCAGACGCTTCTTCTTCCACCTGAGATAGGCCAGATATATTACCCTTATGATTGTGAATCTTATCACTCCCTGTAGAATTAAATAGATCATTAAGGCCACCATTTTTCCCCTTCTCCACACATTTGAGGTTGTCAATTCTAAAGGTTTCTATAAATAATTATAATTAATTCATTCCCCTTCAAAAATTCCAAAGGCTATGGGATGGTTGATCAGGAAGGGATGCATGTACAAGTATGGTCAGCACAACTCAAACCACAATGTAGATTTAAATGCCAAGCAAGATTCAAACAAAATGAAATATGAAAACAAAAGACTAATTAAAGCATGCTTAAGAGAGAATTAAGTTAAAATACCGCCATATGCACTAAGGAGAGAAGAACATAAAGCACAAAAGAAGAAAAAGTAACCAAGGCAAACTATTTAGAGAAAGCATGAAGCACCATTAATGGAGGATGACTCTTCATCTCCCCATTGTAAAGATACAAGATTCTCTTGATATTCTTCAAGTATTGAAAGAATCTTTTTTAGAGATACTATATGGTCTTTATTCTTTTATGAAGCTTGTTCACAACATGGTAGTGGTGTTGTAATATTTTTTATATCTCCTATTGGTAAAATATTTCACTATGATTATAATTTATCATTTGATAATACTAATAATACAACAAAATTTGAAACTTTATGTATTGGGATTAAAAAGGATATAGAACCTAAAATTAAGTATTTAAAGGTCTTTGGAGATTTTGAATTGATAATTAGATGAGTTAGAAATATTTATAAAACAAATCGTACTTGTTTCCATATGTATACTCATAAATTTTGGTCACTTATTAAAAGATTTGAATCTTTTAATATCACACATATATTCAAAGAATTTAATTTTTGGGTTGAGAAGCTTGTTATTTTTTATTCTAATATTACATTGAGTGATAGTGAGCCAACAATATATTTCTCTTTTTTTTATACCTAAATTACTTGATATTAATAATAATTATCCTATATTTTATTATGATAAACATATTGATTCATTTTTACAAGATAATTATTTTGATCATCATGATTGCATGTTATTGTAGTGATTTTTTATAGTTAAGCACTAATAAATTGCATGTCAGTTTGATCATCTTAGAATCAATGTTCACTCTAAATGATTAGTCTAAAATTTCACGTATTGAAGAGCCATCCAATATAATAATAGGTGAGATCATTTCCTATTAATCTTGACACGAAAGAATATTCTAAATTTGTTTATTTAGAAATTCAATATACACCTAAAGAAAATGTTCAATTAATTAATTTTTTAAATAATTTATTGATGGTTTTGTTTGGTCATACAAAAACATAAAAGGTTATGATATTGAAATTAGTAAACTTGATATCCCTATCAAACTTGGTATAAAACTTATTAGGCAAAAGGTTAGAAGAATAAGCCCCTTATTAGAAGACATCATCAATAAGGAGATTGGTAAGATGTTAGATGATAGTGTCATTTTTATTGTAAGATATTTTGATTGCATAGTTAACTTAGTGTTTGTTAGGAAAAAAATGGTAATATTCGATTGTTTATAGGCTTTAGAGATTTGAATAGAGATAGTGTTAAAGATAATTTTCCTTTACCTAGTATTAATCAGATTTTATAGCAAGTTACAAGATCTTAAATGATGTATCTTTTTTATGTATTTTATTATTACAATTAGATAATTTTAAATTTGGAGGATAGACATAAAACTACCTTTACTACACAAAGAAAAAAATTATTTTAAAAAAATATCATTTGGTTCAATGATTGCAGGTGCCACTTTTTAGATGGTAATACATGTAACCTTTAACAAATTAATTCATATTATTAATCAAGTCTACCTTGATGATATTACCATGCATTATAAAAATATAAACAAACATATTGATCATCTTCATGAAGTTTTCACAAGATGTAGAAAATATGGTATTTCTCTAAATCCTAAGAAATTAGTTTCAGAGTAACTGAAGGGAAACTATTAGACCATATCATCTATAAAAATGGTATATCTATTGATATTTAATGCATTAAGGCTATAAAATATTTAACACCTCATAAATATCAATCTATTCTTAGATATTTTTTATTAAAATAAACTTTGTGCTAAATTTATTGTAAATTTTACTAATAAATCTAATCATTTCCAAATAATTTTAAATAAAAATCAAGTTTATTTTTGGGTATAGGTTTTGATTCAACATTTAATGGTTTAAAATGTGTCATTTTAAATTCACTTATATTTTTTAAACCAAATCCAAATAAGCCTTACACTTTTTATGTTAATGTTACTGATAAAACCATAGGTGATGTTATTACTCAACATGATGATAATCATGAAGAAAGTCTTATTGACTATATGAGCTAAGTTTTGAAAGATACCAAGACCAGTTATCCCTTGACTAAAAAAACATTTTTATCATTGATTTATAATTTGACTAAATTTAGATATCTTTTGATGGAAAATAGAGTCATTGTTCAATCAAATGTGTTTATCATTTCTTATCTTTTAAATAAACCAACTCTTCAAAGAAGGTTATCCAAATGGATTTTTAAAATTTAAGAGTTTGATCTTGAGTTTAAAACATCCAAAACCATTAAGTTAAATGACTTAACAAAACATTTGTCTAAAAATGCAAGTTCTAATATAAGTTTTTTAGTGCTTTTAATTGATTATTCTCTTCATGATAAACCTCATTTCAAGTCTATGAAGGTTGATAACTTTTCTAAATGGTTCAAATTAGGCCATGAAATTCATGTGTGACTATTTGTTTTTTCAAGATGATTAATACCATGATTTAATTTATTAATTCCAAAATCATGATTGTCTTGATAATTTGGATAAGAATCAAAGAACATCACTTCATTTACAAGCTTTGTAATTTGTTTTGTTAGAGAATTTTTTGTTTTATATAAATAGATATGGTTTTATTTTATGTTGTTTAACTCATGATAAAACCTAAAAGGTCATTAGAGGATGCCATGAAAGTGTTTTTGGCAATCATTTTTTAGTAAAAACTAATCCATATAAAATCTTACATGCAGGTTATTATTGACCAACTCTTTTTCAAGATTCTTAAAAGTCAGTACATTTTTGTATGTCCTATCAGCCTTTTACCAGTAGATATAGACTACCTACAATTCCTTCAAATCTTGTTATTCTAGATAAACCTTTTACTAAAAGGGGTATTGATTTTATTTTTGATATCCACCCTCTTTCTTTAATTGGTCACAAGTATATAGCACTCTTCAAAATAATATCCTTAAGGGAATGGACAAGCTGAGTCCACTAATAATAATTTAATTTTAATTATAAAAAAATTGGTGTGTGCTAATAAATGTCATTGGTAGTTGAATATCTTTAAAACATTATGGGCTGATCACACAATGGTGAAGGTTCTAATAAGTTATTCTCCATTCATGTTAGCTTATGGTTTTGAATCAAATTTTTCTATACAACTCTAAATTTATTTCTCTATAACTTCTCTCTAATATTTAATTGAAGATACTAACATTTTTGAGCAAATACTTAATGATATATTAGTTCTTGATGAGACTAAAACCACTACATTTTATAAATTAGAAAAGACTAAGGATAAGCTTAAAAAATCATTTGAAAAAATAAGTCAAAAAAGTGTTTCAAAATTGATGATTTGATACTATACTAGAATAAATATCATGAAAAGTTAGGCAAGTATCATAAATTTTATTCACTTTTGTTTGTTCCTTATAAAATAGTTATTTTTATTGGAAAGAATTTTTTTCACCTACAAGATCTTTATAGTAATTGGTTGTGTCATTCAACTGATGGTCATCATTTTAAACTTTTTATTTTAGCTTGATATTTCTTGTTTATTGTTTTATTTTGTCTTGTTTGTTTTTATTTTATTTATTTTTTCTTATTTCATTTTTTATTGACTTTTATCAAAAAAAATTGGGATTTCATTATTTAAAAGAAAATATAGGATGATCTATTATACCATTGTAATTATCTCATTATCAATATGCAATTACTTGATCATGTTTAGACTAGTATTTTATGATAATAAGTACTGAATACTCTATGTTATGAATATTACTTTATTTTTAGAATTTGTATTCTAGGCCATGCATTAGTTATTCATCCAGGCTAATTTAATTATTATAATTTTTTATATTATTCATGTCATGCTAGATAAACAATTCATCCCTAGATATTTTAATTTTAAATAGGTTCATGTGTATCTATTTAAGAAATAATTTACTTGGATCACACTCCTAAGTTTATTTACATTCACAATTTGGATTATAACCCAATTTCACAAGCAAAACTGGCTAGTAAGGTTGCTAGTGTTATGCCTATTTTCAATACCCATATCTTTTGCTGAAAGGTTTGACATGATTAATCCTACCATATGATGATTTTTTCATAATTTTTGAATCTATTGGTAGGGGCCAAATTTTTATCATATGTTTGAATGATTATTTTTTATATAAATATGAGGTATTGTTGCACTGAAATAATTTTATTACTCATAACACTAACATAAGGTATTATATATCATAATATGGATCATTTAAGATTATTTTTTATTTATAAATTCACTATGGTGGCACCTCTTTACAGTTTAGTATGTGTGCACTTTTGATTATTACAACCCTAAATTCAATCTTTTTTTGGCAACAATCAATTTGCGACAATTGTAATAGAATTTGATAAACAAAGAATTGACCTAATGATAGGAATGAGGTAATAGTTTAACCTTAAATTATATGTGGATCCTATTATGGGTAGATAGGGTTAATAATATATAAATTAATAAATACATGGGTGATAAGTAGATTATAGCAGGCTAATTAATTACAAAACTTAAATAGAACATTTATTGAATTTATTATGTTGAGATATATTAAAAATGAAAAGTATAGTTATGATAGATATTAAAATGATAATGAAAATAAGATATTTATTTGGTTCTAATATTAATACATATATGTATCTAGAACAAGAAATAAATAGATTAGAAGAATATTTTTTAACATCCACCAAATTTTGAATTAAGTGCCTATGAAGTTGCAGACACTTGCACCATCCTAAGATGGTTATGTTGACACTAGTGTTTGAATTAGATGCAAGTGTCAACTATGGAATAACTACTAAAATAGTATGAAACCACCTAAATGAATTTTGGTTCATTGTCAGTTTTTATCTAGTGCATTTAGATCTAAGTCAATGTTATCATTCTTTGTCAAATGATTAAACCCTAGTTTTTCATCTTCATAGTGGCTATATGAAAATGAGTTAGTAGGCACATAGTTTCAAGATTTCCTAAATACTCATTTTTCAATGATCACTACCTACATAACCAATACTCTAAAGAGATCCTTAGACTTATGTAGTTCTCTCCTATGTGTTGGTTTGTGTGTGAATCATGAAATATGTGATTAGCAACTACAACAGTGACCTATCTTGTAACTTAGAAAATATAAATCTTGGGCTACTCTTATATTAATTAAAACTTGTATATGTGTTTTCCTTATGAATAATATGGAAATAGGATAAAATAAGGATTATTTTTCTCACTTAAGTGCTTAATTGAGTAATTTTGGTCAGGTTCCTTGTGAGTTACTAGGTTTATGCTAGGTGAGGAATGAATGAGGGTTGATATTATCTTTATATCAATCCCTTTGGAGAATATATCACATAATATAAATTAGGTTGACCATTATAATACTTTTTATTTGTAAATTATATGACTTTAGATAACTAGACACTTAGATTAGAATAGGACACCTACATTGACGTAGGTGTATGTCTAGGAACCAAGTGTCTAAGGAGTAGGAAAATAGGTATAGGTTTAAAAATTATAGAGGCACAAGATAATTAGGTTTTAAAAATTATAGTTAATATATAAGGTATGGTTCATTAACATAAGACTGGTCAGACTAAGATATATGCCAAGGGGCACAAGAGAGAGTAGATGTGAGACTTTCATAAGTGGGAAATGGTATAGAACTGAGAGGAACAACCAAGGTCTAAATTTTCCAAGTATATAAGATCAAGGTGGTATATAGATCATAAATATCATATATAGTAATTATTTAACAAATTTTTGTATTTATTTCATCGTGGTAGTAGTCCTTAGTGTAGTTGTAATATGTTTGGTTGATATAAATGTCATAGGATTAGTAGTTTAGTTGCATTTTTTTGGTGTATGATCCAACAATAACTACATTTAGTTCCCAATGACAAGGTATATTTTTCTTTAACATAATGATTCATGGTAATAATTTATAACATGTGTAGTTAGATTAATATGTCATTCTACTTCTCTAGCTATAATTTTTCATGTAAATGACATCTTTGTGACTCTATATCATGTTTCTTGGCATTGTCAAAACATTTCATGCATATTCAACGTAACATGTTCAATATATAAAGGTGTGGTGGTTATTATGTTGATCTTAATTATTTTGGTTGTGATTATCAAACATAATTTGCATGATATAGGCCTTAACATAAATTAATAAACATTGAGTTCATTGATTTTCTATCCATTGATAATATATCATATGCATATATTGCAAGGTTGAGGCTTTGTTACATGGTTATAAATTTGATGAATATATTTCTTGTTATATAAGTCAAAGGGTTTTGATTCATTTAAAAATTTGGTGTTTAATATATGTCTAGATATGGGTCCTTGACCCCCATATTTTCTTCATGCAAAAATATAATAAATGCATTTACTAAGCATATATCAAGAAGTGGGTAACATTAGATTTTTTGGTAGTCTTGGTTGGGGGTAAGTTAATGGATAGTCTTTACCTTGAGTTTTGAGTTTTGGTAATAAAGATGGAAGTATTTTAAATAACCTGCTAAATATATTTTGCTTGTGGTTAATTTATAAAACCTTTTTTTATTTTAGTAGTGACATCACTATCCACTAAGATAGTGGCATGTCACCTAAGTTCATTTAATTTTTTGTTTTAATTTTTTTGGAAAGCTAGTTAGCAGAAGTGGAGCTTTGAATAACTTTTGTCATTTGACAAGGATATTAGACCGCATTGGTTTTTGGTTCCTTGAGGAAGCTTTAAAATTTTTGAGATATGCAATATTATTTCTTGACAAAGAATATATGTTTACTTTTCATTTGCTTCCATTATAAAACTTATGTGGAATATAAATATCTACATGATTGATGTATTTTGAATGGAAAAGAATGTATAATATTAAATTTCACATCATTTGAGAATAAATAAATGGATTTTGAGTGTTTGTTTCAATTTTTTACTATACACGATCACCATAGTTGATTTTTTCTAGTTGATTTTCTCATTCGATAGAATCATCCATGAACATGGAAGGTTATATGAAATAAATATTTGAGAATATTGTTTGAATAAAAATGAATGATATGGAGGGTGAATAAATCTTAAAAACCTTACTTATCAATTATACTTAATCAATTATGAACCATTCAAATAAGCATATTGATCTATTCAAGCATAAACACCTATCCACATAAGCATTGAAGCAAAAGAAAACATCACATATTTGGTAAACCATAAAGAGGAAAAAAAACCATTAATATATAAAAATGGACTATATTATAATAATAAAAACACCAAATTTAGTGAATCACCCACTTCACATGGAGCACCAACCCCAACAGGCTAAGCACCAACTCAGCTAGGCTTTAACAAGCACCAACTTGTAAGAAGGCACCAACCCCATAGATGAATCAACACCAAATAAACCACATAATTTATTTGATAACCTTTAGGACACATTATTTATTAACTAACTGATGATGACCACCTCTTCAATTCTTCACACTCTTGGCCCTCTCAAATTGCCTTATAGGTCTCTTTGCTCAATTAGTTCTCTTCAAGACTGATTAGGTCATATGACTTTGATCCTCATAAATATAACCTATATAAAATCATCATAATAGATCTAATAATCTCATCTTATGGTCTAAAATACCTCCTTATTCTCAATAATGTGTTATATGATTTGCATCCTCTCTACACTCTCCAATAGGCCTAAAACTAACTAGTATTTATACAAGTCTCTTGTTTATATCTTTCTTGGTCAGAAAAAAACCCTTAACCTATTATATAATCCATTTAATATATATTAATACATATAATAAACATTAATCAAATTTTATTTGAGTCCCTTTAGGTCTGACATACCTTAATTAGGCCTTATTTCATCTTTAGGTCTCATGGAGACCTAATCTCATTAGGTCTACTTTAGGACATGTTACACTTTGCCTTCCTTCAAAAAACTTCAAACACATCACATGGTATTAAAATATAATATTAAAATAAAATATACCCTTTATAATATTATCTAGGATCCATAACATATTTTAACTTCAACCACCACTTGAAGCAAGCCATTAGTACTGTTCATAATTAGACCTATGCATACCCAGAAAGTTTGTATTAACTAATGAATATAAAACACTAATTAGATTAAAAAAAATATGGAAAAAATAATATATTAATAACATCATTAAATAATATTCATCACAAACTTAATTATATACTTCAACTCAGGGCATACAAGCTCAAACTCTTCTCTACAAAATGCTCACTCTAAACTGCCAACTATCCTCAAAACATAGTCATAGAAACTTAAAATAATGACACCTAAAATAGAATAATAAATAAATTATAATACATTAAAATTATATTAAAAATACTTATAATAACCTCCAATAAAAATATCATAATATTTAATGGTAATTATTGGTCTTTTAGACCAATTTGTTGTCTTCAGTACACACAATCAAACCTGAACCAGTCAACCCATTTTGGCTTCAATATTTTAATCACTTTTAATAAATATAAAATCTTATTAAAAGAATTTATAGTAAATACTTTTCCCAAGAAACAACATCATGTTCATTATATTCTTCAACTCATGGCATAGAGTCTCCAACTCATCACTACAACTTGCTTATCTACAACTGCTAGTTTACCCTAAAGCACTGTCATGGTGAAAATGACCTTCAATCACCTGTATCACCATTTATAGAGACTCATAATGAATTTGGATGATATTAATATATAAATATACCATTATAATATAAAAATATAATATTTTTAAATGTAAATATTGGTCTTTCAGACCAATCTCATAATCTTGTACTTCATTATCTCATCTGAACTAGACAGGTCAACTTATGAGCAACATTTTCATCATATCCACTGAGATAAAAAACTTATATATAACATGAAATATATTTAAAGTCTTTAAAATTTTCTCCATACACTTGGATTCATCCTTATTCCATGATAACACATCCCTAAACATCTTCTCACTATTGTCTAGGTTTCTCATTATTTTCATCATTAGGTCTATTAGCAATTGGTCAACTTGGATGACCAATTTAGCACCCATGAGATATATAAAAATTTTATAAACCATAATTGATAAAAAAATAAAAGTTTCAAACTTTTTCCTCCATCCATTTATCAACTTTGACTTGGCCAACTCTAACTTCTACAATTAATCTTTGATAAACTATCACTTTCTTGTAAGGTCTGTTCACACACCTGACAAACCAATCACACCTAGAGATTATTTGGAGAGTTTAATATAAATTAAAATCACTTAAATATACATAAAAATCAATTATAATAAATTTATAAAAAAATATTTCATATTGGGTCACTATTAGTGTTCTTTGAGGGTTTAAACTCTCTTCCACTATTAGCAATCATTCATAAAGCTTAGTCCCTCATTATAGAAACTAATGCCTATAAATTTGATCTAGGAACCTTCCCCATATACCATTAATATATTATTTTACCTTGTATATGTTACACATGACAATGAATACTTGAAAGTCCTTCTCAAGTTGAGAACCCTTCATTTTACGCACATGAGAGACCTCAAAACCACTTTTCATGCCTTATATTACAAACCATGACCTAAAACGTTGTGAACATGCTTTAAAAAACATATCATACCTTGTAAAACACTCACTTTTCCATACTATTTTTTAAAATAGAACCTCATACCCCATTAAGCCATACTCTTTCTCTTTGTTTGCTTAGACCTTGACTTGCAAACCACATTAGGCCTTGAAACTGACCTTCAAGCCTCTTTCCATTCACTCTCCACATAAATAACATAATAAATAAAAATATATCATTATAATATAGTAATTTACATCCTTTATATGCCTTTAAAATATATCATGATGCCTCATTAGTCTAAGTAGGGTCTAGAAGTGGTCTAGTTGCAAACTAGGTCTATAGGTCCTACCCCTGTAGGCTCACCCTAAAATTATCATGAGTGATAAAATAAATCATATACATTATAAATAAACATAATACATCCATTCATTCCTTTTTTCACTCATATTACCAAGCCATCATACACATACCTTCTCACAAAGTCTCTTCATTTTATGAATAGTGTCATGACTAGGCTTCTCAAGCACTAAAAACTTGGAAACTAACCTTAAAACACTCCTTGATGTTTTTATACCTCTTTAGATGAATTAAATTATCCTAAAATAATTTCATATGTCTTCACATACCTCTTCATTCTCAGCATGCACATGCTCATGATATGACTATGCTTTTTATGACTAGTCTTCTCAAGACACCTTGTACTCAAGTACTAGTACTTAGATATGCTATCAATAAAAAATATTAATTATAAAGTATTATTACATCAATTTAAAAACCTTGACAAAAATAAAAAATATAATCATTATGTTTCTTTCAAATTGTCTCTCAACGTAAAGAAATTAGGTTGCCTTCCTGTCACATGGCTTCCTTGTCACATTAAGCATACAAGCTCATATTTTACAGACCACTCACCATTAATATTCACCAAATGTAACATGACATAAATGACATCAACATTGAAATAAATTAAAACACTTTTTCAAAAAACTCCCCCTTTTCCATTGATGACAAAACATTCTTCAATATGATCACTCTCTTCTCCCCCAATCTGATCAATATTTCTTCTTGAACTTTCTCCCCTTTATTTTGGAACCACACCTTATTGAAAAAAAATATCAACACATATAATATGAATAATTATATGAACATGATACCTATAACTCCATGCATACTTCCTTCACATGAACTTAGATTAAAATACCACTTCTTAACATAGATCAAGTTCAGTCAACAAACTGAATAATTCCCCCTCAAACCAATCATATACCATGCTTCTACTAACTTAGAAGTGTATCCATGAATCCTAATGGATTTTCCTCTTTCCTAGGTCACTAGAAAAACCAAAACTTGAGAGATTCCTAGATATCCATGCTCTCACTAGATTAAATATCTTTCAAGATTCTATTAGGCTTGATTTACATTATAAGATTGACCTCTTCATCAACCATTTGTTCATCAATATGAGCTGACAATAGACATTACTAACTTGATTTATCATTCGAAGTATGCTCTACCATATCAAAAACTCCATTTTATCTTGTAGACTGATCATGACTAATCTTTATTATCTTTGGTTTCTATACATTCATTTTCCTTCTCTCCTACACTCTAGGAGCTTCAAACCTCTTGTTTTGACCTGATGACCTTCTAACTCTATTTGGATAGAATCTTGAAATGTGTCTCATATTATGATAATTTTAGAAAACTAACTCATTCATACCTCTTTAATAATGTGAAATATGACTCCTTTCATAGTCCCATGAGTACTCATTTTTGGAGGGCATTCTACACTCTCATACTTTATGACCAAACTAATTGCATACAAAATAGTAACCATTAAATCAATTATCACACCTCATAGCTTTAGGTTGTCTGATTGGTCTATTCATGTTTATCTTCTTGTCTTCATTATCTTTTTCCTTTACTTGAGTTGTCACCTTTTGGTATTCTTTGAAACCAAGACCTATCTTATCATTTGTAGACTTTTGACTACTTAAGATGTCATCTAGAGCCTCAGGGTTATTTTCAAACTTCACAAAGGTCTTCACCTTGCTAGATGATTGATCCATATCAGATTTCAAGGATTCTACTTTAGTTTCATACATGGTGAATTCTTACTCTTTAGCTTTTAATCTAGTATTGATTATTTCCATATGTGCTTCTATCTGATTGATGATCTCATCATACTCCTTTGGATGTGTTACTCAATCTATCTTCAAACAAACCAATCTACTCTTCATAGTCCTTATCTAATGATCTTAGTTTGTGATTCTTTTTAATTTTTAATTTTAACACCTATAAGGCACTATCCAATTCTACCTCAATGTTCACTTCAGCTTCTTCTTCATCTAATTCTACATCAACCATAAGGCCTTTCCAATTTGATCAACCTCATTATTTGATTCTATGACCGTTAATAAGGTTTCATTATTTTATGTTTAGGTTCATTACTTTCATCATCACTATTATATGTACTTGTGTCACTTACATCATATGATTTATTGTCTTATTTGGTGTAGAAACTTTTCTTGTTATTGAATGACCCTTTTTGACCTTCATACTTCCTAAAATATTTCTTGTTCTTATCAGGCTTATAGACCTTCCTATCATATCCATTATGTTCATCATATTCTTCATTATTCTTAGTTTTATCTTTGGTAGGAGATGAAAAGTGACCAATCTTACCATATTTGAAACATTTGAAAGGTAACTTACCCTTGTACTTACCAGATCCAAACCTCAACTTCTTAGCATAAATGGCTATTAGTTCATCATCATGAACATAAGCATGAAGCACAAGAACATATCTCATATGTGAAAAACCCTAAATGAGAATAAAACCCAATGATATATATAAATTTAATACATTCCTATAATATAGACACAAAATTTAGTGAATCTCCCATTTCACATGGAGCACCAACCCCAACTAGCTAAGCACCAACTCAGCTAGGCTTTAATAAGCACCAACTTGCAAGGAGGAACCAACCACCTAGATGACTCAACACCAACTCAGCCACCTATTTTATTTAATCACCTTTAGGACACCTTATTTTTCAACCAACTATAATGACCACCTCTTCAATTATTCACACACTTATGCCTTTCAAACTACCTTATAGGTCTCTTCACTCAATTAGGTTTCTTCAAAACTGATTAGATCTTATGAATTTTATCCTCATACATAAAACCTCTATCAAATATTCATCATATATCCTATATACTCCTATAATTTTATAAAAAACCTCCTTCTACTCAACAATGTTCTATACCATTCACATCCTCTCTAAACTCTCCAATAGGCCTAAAACTACCTAGTATTTATACAAGTCTCTTGTTCATATCTTTCTTGGTTGGAAAAACACCCTTAAACTCTTAGATAAACCATGGAATATATATTAGGACATATCATAAACATGAATCAAATATTATTTGAGTCCTTTTAGGTCTGACATACCTTAAGTAGGCCTTATTTCATCTTTAGGTCTCATGGAACCCTAATCCCATTAGGTCTACTTTAGGACACATTACACTTTTCCTTCCTTAGAACACATTAAAACACCTCAAATGGTAGGATAATATCATATACCACTAAAATATACCTGTTATAATCTTATCTATGCTTCATAACATCTTTTAGATTCAATTACCACTTGAAGCATGCCATTAGTAATGTTCACAATTAGGCATGTGCATACCCAAAAAGTTTATCTTTAACAATTGAAGATAAAACATGATTTATCTAAACAAATATTGTTTAAAATCACATATTAATAACCCTAATGACCTTATGGTCATCAAAAACTACATTATATACATCAACTCAGGGTATACTAGCTCAAACTCTTCTCTGCAAAATGCTTACTCTGAAGTACCAACTATCCTCAAAACATAGTTATGGAAAATTAAACTTATGACACCTAAAATAAGACAATAAAATATTTTAAATGCATGAAAATGATCTTAAAAAATCCTTATAATAAATTTCAACAAAAATATCACAATATCTAATGGTAATTATTAGTCTTGTAGACAAATTTTTTGTCTTTAATACACAGTAAAACCTAAACCAGTCAACCCATTTTAGCTTCAATATTTCAATCAGTTTTATTGAATCTAAAAAGTTATACAAATAATGTAAGTACATATATTTCATATTCAAAAAAATAATTTAAATTATATGCTTCAACTCATGGCATAGAGTTTCAAACTCATCACTACAACTTACCTAGAACTACCAGTTTATCTTAAAGCATAGTCATGGTGACAATGACCTTCAATCACATATATGAAAATTTTAAAAGACTCATGATGAATTTAAATGATCTTATGATATCATTATACCATTATTATATAGAAATAAAATATGGTTAAATTTTAATATTGGTCTTGCAAACCAATCTCATAATCTTGTACCTCATTGTCTCATCTGAACCACACAAGTCAACTTATGAGTAACATTTTCATCATATCCACTGACCTCCAAAAATTTTATCCAAAATTAACATGTCTTAAAATTATAAAAAAATATCCCCATGAATTTTTATTCATCCCTATTCCATGATAACACATCCCTAAACATCTTCTCACTGATGTCTGAGTTTCTCACTATTTTCACCATTAGGTCTATTAGCGATTGGTCAACTTAGATGATCAGTTTAGCACACCTAAGGGCTATAGACTATTTATAAACCACCATAGACACAATATAAAAGTCTCAAAAAAATTCCATCCATTTAAAAACTTTTATTTGGTCAACTTTGACTATTGCATCAAATCTCTAAGAAACTATTACTTTCTTGTAGGGTCCACTCACACACCTGACAAACCAATCACACCTGGAGGTGCCTGGGAAAGTTGAATACAACATCAAATCACTTAAATATAAATAAAAATCCTATTATAATAACTTATTTCATATCAGGTCACTATTAGGGTTCATTGAGGGTTTAAACCATCTTCCACTATTAGTAATCATTCGTAAAGCTTAGTCCCTCATTCCATAAATTAAGGCCTAAAACTTTGATCTAGGACCCTTTCCCATATACCATGAATATATTAAGTTCCCATTCATATGATCAAAATATAAATATAATTCATTAATATTATTAAAAAAAAATACATAAACATAATTTATAAGCCTAGATATGATCATAATAGTCCTATAAAATAGGATGAGCAAATCATCCATAATCTCCTATTTTATTCAATGAATAAATTATTTAAATAACTAACCTAAAAATAATACATGGTTTGTTTTATAGGATAATAAACCAAATTTAAAAACATAGTTTAATTAATTTATTCTAACATTTTCCCCCTTAATTCATCATAGTTTAGAGAGTATAAGAAAGAGAACTTTTGAATGTCTCAAACTTATCACGTGCAAGTGACTTTGTGAAGACATATGCACACTGATCTTGAGTGGGTAAATATTGGAATTATATATTATGTTGTTGAACATGTTCATTTATGAAATGGAATTAAACTTAAATGTGCTTTGTATGTTCATGAAACACTAGATTGTGAACAAGTTTAAGAACACCTTGATTGTCACAGTTTAGAATTGTTGGCTGAGTTTATGGAACTCCCAATCCTTATAATTTGTGATGTAACCATATCTCCTTGTAGACATCTCCTCTTGTAGTAAAATATTCTACTTCAGTAAAATAATAAGAAATAAATTTCTCCTTATTTCTCCCTCATGAGATTGGACTAGATCCAAGAAAGAATATAAACCCAAAAGTGGATTTTCTATCATCAATTGAACCTACATGATCTACATCTATGTATCCTATTAATAATAAATTATCATTATTATTTTATGATAGGAAATAATCCATTGTTCCTCAAAGATATCTCAATACCCACTTAGCTTCTTTCCAGTGGTTTACCTTTATATCTTTCATGAACCGTGAAAGATAGTTAACAGCATAGTTGATATCTATCCTAGTGTATGTGAGGTAGATGAGACTTCCAATCAATTAGTGAAAAAGAGTATCATCTACTAGTAGTGATGGATCTAAGAAATATAGTTGAATTCTTATCTCTATGGGTGTATACATTAGTTTACAATCTGTCATCAAAACCTCTCGAATAATGTCTTGGTGTACTTCATCTGAGACATGAATATGTTGTGCCTTTTTTTCTATACTTCTAATCCAAGATAGTAGTGTATTAGCCTAAGATATGTCATGTCAAATGATCGATTAAGATCACTCTTTATTTCATGAATTATCTTCACTAAGCTACTAGTGATGACTATATTATTGACATAAATAACAATAATAATCTCCCCTCCTTGATTTTTGAGATAGAGATTGGGATCATATAGATTTATCTAAAATACATGTTTCATGAGATGCTCATCAATTTTTATATACTAGGCTCTAGGAGCCTATTTAAGACCATACAAAGATTTTATGAGTTTGCACACTTTCTTCTCTTGCCCTAGTGTGATCCTCTAGTTGAGTCATATCTACCTCTTCATGTAGATCTCTATTTAAGAAGGCACTTTTGATGTCCATCTAATGAACATTCCAACCAAACTATGCAGCCATTTCTTCAATCATTCTGATTGTCTTTATCTTATATGTAGGATTAAAAGTCTCCACATAGTTTATACCTTCCATTTTAGCATAAAATTTTGTTACAATTCTTACCTTATGCTTGTCTATACTACCATCTACTTTGTATTTATTTTTAAAGACCTGTTTACAACTGATAGATTTATTCCCTGGTGGAAGATCAACAAGCTACCACATGTCATTTTTCATGAAATAATTAAATTTTACATCCATGGCATATTTCTAAGGTTTGGACTCTAGGGCTTCATGGAATGTAGACGGCTCAAATTTTTCTACAACTATGCTCATTAAGTCCAAATTTACTTCTTGATGAGCCATGTTATGAGTCCTTGATCTTGTAGATGAATTATCTAGAGGTCCATCCAATTTAGCATCTTGAATTGTACTCATATACCATTTAGGCATACATTGAAAAATTTTACATGGTGTTGGTTCTTTTGATTAACCTTCACCACTATTTTCATCTAAAAATATTATAGGTTTGATGTCTGTGGAAGATGAACTAATTTCAACTTTTTTATCGAACACTACATCCCTATTGATAAGAATATTCATAGTTTCTGGATCAAGAAGCCAATATGACTTTGACCCTTTACAGTATCCCAAAAAAAACCATTCCTTGTTTTTATTATCCAATTTATTGATTTTATTCTTTTAGATATGCGTGTATTCTTTACAACAAAAAACCCAAAGATGAAATAATTTTAGCTTTTCACTAGTACATGATTCCTATGATTTTATTCTATCAAGAGCTTTGGTGGGTGGCCTATTCAAAATGTACACTATTGTTAGACATGTTTATACCCAATATGAATGAGATAGTTGTGCATCCTCAACCATGATTCAAAACATCTCTACAATGACATGATTATGTTGTTCTACAACATCATTTTGTTATGGTGTTTAAGGAACAATGTATTGATGATGTATTCCATGTTTTGCAAGGTCTGTAGTGAATGTTTTACTAGTGTAATCTCCCCCATGATCTATAAAGGGCTTGATTTTGTGACCAATTTCATTTTCAACATAGGTCTTAAATTTTTAAAGGCTTGAAAATCATGATCCTTAGACTTCAATAATGAAACCCACATCTTGTGGGAATGATCATCAACAAAGAGTTGAAAATACTTGTATCCTTTGTAGCTATCAAGCATAGGTCCATACATATTGATGTTCACCATATCAAGTGGATGAGGAAACTGAAATTCAATTTTACCAAAAGGATCTCTTCATTGTTTACTAGCTAAGTAACTAGGATAAATATCAAAAGATTATTTGAGTGTTGGAAGACCTTTGACCATGTTATGTTTTCTTAATACAAGCAAATACCCATAACTCAAATTACCATATGTTATATGACATAGCTGAGATTTGTCTATATTTTTCACAATAAGTGCTTGATGATCTTTATTTAAAAAATTAAGCTAAAATATTTTGTCTATATTTGAAGATCGTGCAATAGTTTTAGAGCCTCTTGACTTGTTCTTAATAAGGAAAAAAATTTACCATCTTTATGATCAAACTCAACTTTGAGACTATGATTAAGAAGTTGATTTATAGACAACAATTTCTTAGTGAGTCCTAGGACATACAAGACATCTGTGTTTTTGGTACTCCTATGACCAAGTTGTAAAGAAACATCACCTCTACCTTGAATAATGTATGATGAATCATCAACAAGAGAGACATTTACCCAAGATATTTATTGGTGTAAGGTGGAAAACCATTATTTTTATCTTGTCATGTGACTTGTGACACTAGAATTAACATATCAGATAGAATTTGAAGAACAAGTTTCCTCATATGTCTATGTAGTAAAGATGTGATCATATTCTAAAGAATGATCATCCTCCATAACATTCCCATGTTGTTATTTATTTTTCTAATTTTTTGTGTATTGGGTTTTGTCTTTGATGACTAAGGTGAATTATGTGAAGTGGACTTCTTGCTAGATGATCCATATGTGAATGTATTTACCATCAATGTTTTAGGTCATGCCCTATCTTTCAAAAAATAAGACAAACCTTCTATGAATGGGGTCCATTCCCCTATTGATTTTGATATTTGTTCTACGTAGGGTTCTATTTAGATGAATTTATTGGATTATTTCCTTTTTGAGAGGATGCAAGTATATGCTCTTCATCAGGTTCCTTTGTAGTCTATATGGCTTCCTCTTATTGAAACATGTTAACCAATGAGACAAAGGTTAGTTTCTAACCTGTGACATTTAATGTGGTCATAAGTATTATGTATGTAGATGGTATTTCTCTTAAAATAATGGGGACTAAAGATTCATCTTTCATTGGGTCTCTCAATGCTTTAAGTGAAGCTCGTAAGGTTATAACTCTACAAAGAAAAACCTCAACTTTTTCATTTGATTTGAACTTTAGAGAATGGATATAGCTCTAGAGATAAAGAATATAATTTTGATTCTTTTATTCATACATGGTTTGAATATTATCCCAATAATATTTAGCTGTAGTGGTATTATGGATGTGGGGTTGTACCTCATTTGAGACTCTAAATATGATTATGAGCTTAACCTTCTGATTGGCTTTATCAAACTTTCATTGTTGATCAATGTCAGTATCATGTTTGGTCTATGTTCCATCAACTACTATCCATATTTCCTCAAATTCCAATTGTGTTATGACTTTCTTCTTCCAAGCTACATAATTATCACCTCGAAGAAGTTGTGTGTCTAGCAGAATAAAATACAGTCCATTTTTTACCATGTGTGAAAATCTAATCAAACTAAATAAGGGTAATTGATTGGTTCCTTATCACTCCAATTTTTAAGGTCTCCCTTTCTATATACTATTAGAATGATATATAAGACCTTTCTATATATGTGCCCTTCCTTTATACCCATCGATACAAAGAAGAAGCTCACCCTTTTTGTATACTCAGTGGTATAGGAAAGGGGCATAAATGTAAAATAAAGAATCTAATAATTTATACTTAGATAGTATCTAAAAGGGTTCATCTAACCACTAGCACCTACTTAGATGGATTTTTTCATATGTGCACATCACCTCGCTATGTACCTAGAAATACCAGTAGTTAGGATTTATGTCGTTCGATTGAAATGAATAAGTAAATAGAGGGAAGGATATGAATATCTCTAAACCTTATTACTCCCCAATGATTTAAAATTTTGATGCTTAGAATTCATTGTGGTAGATGTGTTAGGATATAAACATAGTAGTTCAAACTGTGATGGCATTACCTATGAATGTGAACTAGAGACATTATTTTAACTGAATGTTATGAATGAGATTTTTTTTACAATCTCATTGATTTTTTTAGGCACATTTTTTATTTTTATCAATTATATTAAATGTTTAATATAAAATTTAGTTTAAAATTTACAATAAATAGAAAATAAATCCATAAAAATAAATAAATATCCCCTTTGTAAGTTGTCTTTTACTAATAATGGGATTTGAACCATGCACCTAGTTTGTCCAAATAGACTACTTAGCCACTTGGGCTATTAAGAGTTTTTAATTTGTAAATAAATTAATTAAAAAATAAATATAAAAAAGTGATTAAAATAAATCATAATTTAGCTCTTTATCTCTCCATGTAAAGTAATGTTGACATGCATAAATCTAAATTAACAACTCAACCTATGCTTCACATGCAAATTCCATTCAACAAGCAAATTTGGAACGTCCCAAAAGATGTTATGACAACATGCACATCCATAAATCCAAATTTTAGATGGAATAATATTCAATAAATGACCAACTCCAGAAAGTATATCTTCACTTGCACATCCATACGTCTAGATGTGGAAGAAAAAAACATATTGCAATCTCACTGGTTGATTAAATCTACTTAATGAGACTGTGATTGATCCAAAGCACTTTACAAAATCCTTTCCACATGTGGGTGAAAAAATTAAATTATTCATCGCTAACTCCATATTTGGTTTCAAAAATCATATTCTAATTTTGATGATCGTACAACCCAAAAATGAGGAAAAATAAACTACAAGTCAAAACAAAAAACTACAGTCTTGCATGCTCCCAAAAGGTGGTATGGCCTACTATACTTTGGTATGACCTATTGTATTTTGGTATGTCTTAGGTCAATATCATGGAAATTTTATTTTCAAATGTCTCTAAAACATTTTTTAGCCTAAATCAATCTATACGACTTGATATGAATAGAAAACCATATGAATCTCTTGCAAAAGATGACAAAACAAGATCTACTTACTTCCAAAGGCCTAAAGCATTATATGGCCTAGTCATAATTAACTCATACAAGTTATATAGGGTGTAAAAAATAGAAAATAATACTTGATATTAATTTCAAGTTCCTTTGAAGAGTGTACAGTCTACTATGCATGAAAAAACATACGGCAAGGTGAGCAAACTAAAGTCTCCAAGCTCTCAATTTCTCCACTATTGATTCAAGTGTAATATAATTTTAATGTTAATGAATTTATTATATATTGGGTCTGATAATGATTCAATATAATACCAAATCTGATCAAAATATCAATATAATTCATTAAGCTTACAAAAAACTAATACATAGACGTAATTTATAAGCCTATATATGCTCATAATAGTCCTATAAAATATGATAAGCAAATCATTCATAATCTCCTATTTTATTCAATGACTAAATTATTCAAATAATTAACCTAAAAATACTACTTGGTTTATTTTATAGGATAAAAACCACATTTACAAACATATGTTAATTTATTTATTCTAATAATTCAGATGTTACACATGCTAATGAATACTTGAAAGTCCTCAGGTTGAGAACCCTTCATTATGTCCACATGAGACCTCAAAACAACTTTTAATACCTTATATTGAAAACCATGACCTCAAACCTTGTGAAAATTCTTGAAACAACATATCATATCTCTGATAACACTCACTTGTCCATACTAGCCATTCTCTCTCTCTTTTCTTATTTAGACCTTAACTTGCAAACCACATTAGGCCTTGAAACTAACATTCAAACATATTTCCATGCACTCTCCACTTCACTCGCATACTCAATAAACCTATCTCTTTATCAAACATTTATTTACATCTCTCATAGGCCTTAACAATAGATCATGATGCCTCATTAGGCCAAGTAGGGTCTAGAAGTGGTCTAGTTACATACCAGGTCTATAGGTCCTACCCCTATAGGCTCACCCTAAGACTTACCTAAGTGCTCAAATGACTCATAAACATTATAAATCAACATAATACATCCATTAATACCTATGTTCACTCATATTACCAAGCCATCATACACATACCTTCTCATAAGGTCTCTTCATGTTATGACTAGTGCCATTGCTAAGATTTTCAAGCATTAGAACTTGAAAACTGACCTTGAAACACTCCTTGATGCTTTTATACCTTTCTTACATTCCTTAAATTCTCATAAAATAGTTTCATACCCCTACACATACCTATTCATTCTTACCATGCACATGCTCATGATATGACTATGCTTATTATTACTAGGCTTCTCAAGACACCTCGTACTCAAGGACTAGTACTCAAACATGCTTTCAATCAATAATATTCATTAGATGGAATTATTAAATTATATACACATAATATTTTCACACTTTTATTGATTAATGACACTTTGTATCTTTTAAGAACCTATCAAGTCTTAATATCTCTAAGTGCATACCTTAAGGGGTGCACTGTGAAAGGGGTGGGCAAATCTTTGGTGCTTCATAAGATTGTTTTTCCTTTTTCCACTTGATATCTACACTATTATCTCCTAAAACCTTTAACCCTAATATTATTTATCTCTTTCCTATCTATCCTCACTATTTGTCATGATTTATCCCTCATTTCTTACCTTGTTTCCCTTTTGACCTATTTAGTAAGCTAGGTCGACCTAGTTGACCTAGCTTATTCTGGGGATACTTTGCCTTTCCTTGTTGTCTTGCATCTTATCCAACATATCATAAACTTTAGACATTAGCTTGATAATGTGCTAGGTCAACCTGATTGACCTATCACAATCGATATGTTCAAAAGCCTTTAGGGTGAGATACTACTATATATACAAGGTCATTCCTTACCATTTCATAAGAGAGTTGAATTGAGCAAAGAAGTATGAATTAACATCTACTTATTGATAATTATACTTGAGAAATAAATATTTAGGGTTCAATACTTTGTTTTGGAGATATAATATTAACTTTTGGAGAAGTCTTTTGGATGCTTAGCTAGGTCATGTAGACTAGAGTTGATTTATCTTGGTTGTCCTTACAATCCACAACAATCTCTTACGAAGCACCATTGGCCAAAGGAGAGGTTGAGACTCAACAATTTTGTCTTCAAAGGTAAGTATTCCTAACTTTATTTATCCTTTGTAAGAATAGATAGATAATATATTATGTATTCTTCTCTTACATGTATTAGGATTCTATATACACTGACGTGAGTATATGTCTCCTATACATGTTTAGGTTAGTTGTAATTTACTTGTTTTTATCTAACCCCCACTTTATGCCACAAGCTTTGGTGAGCACTAAATTAGTTTATTTTTCTTGTTATTAGATTAGTTTAATTTATTATTTATTATCATAAGTGAATATAGAAACCATAGGAGTCTTTTGGGTTTATTGTGTGATTGTGTTAGACTGTAAACTTTGAAACCCTACCTACCATGATGTGTTGTGATAGATGATACAAGTGATCCCCTAATTGGGTCTAGAAAATCCTCATATTGGTCATGCTCTCACTTAACAAGTGTGTGCCCCAATCAGAAGTCTAGATGTGATCTATATTATCCGATCTAGGATTGGTTCATGTGCACCATGAAATTTTGATTGCATATATTCTAGTGAACCCAACGTGAATCAAACCCTTATAGGATTTCTTTCACTTATTTTTATTATTTTTATCATTTTTTTATCATATGTTTTGACTTGTTGGCTTGATTATGTCAACCCATCTATTTTTATCTATGTGTAAGAAAAAGCAAATAGATCGACCAGCTTGACCCAACATAGGTTTCTAGCACTTTTTGGACTTTTTGTTCAGCCTAAAAGGTTGACCATGTCGACCTAACACATTTCTAGCCACTTTACAATATGTTCCCATTCAAGATTCATAGTGTAGGTTCTAGTTTCTAAACTTATAGATTTTTAGTCTAGTCAAATAGGTTGACCAACTTGATTTAGCACATTTCTAGACATCTAGTTCAGTCTACTAGGTTGACCAAATTGACTTAGCACACTTTTTCAGCTTTTACAGTAAGTTCTTGTCTCACTTGGTTGACCAACTTGACCTAGTTTTGGAGATTGGGCCAGTTATCTCCAAGGTTATAGGTCATTTACCTATTATATTTTCATCTCCAAAACACCAAGGTTAGTTTCTATTTCTCTATTTATACTTTTATCTATACTTTTCTTTCAAAATTATAATTTGTTTATGTGTACCAATTGATTTGGCTAGCGTCAATTCAATTGACTATTTATTTCATTTTAGTATCTGCTTTTCTAGACTAGCTATAGGCATATCTCATTTCATTTTTCATCTTTTTATAAATACTTTCTCTTTTCCTATTTGTTGTGATACGTCAACCATTTTGACTCTACACTATCCTAGACCTTGCTTTCTACCTTTGTCAATTGCACTAGTTTGACCTAGTTGACCTAGTAGTTTTTGAAGCTCCTATGCACTGCACTATGTTGACCGAGTCAACCTAGCATATTTTTTAGGCCTTTTCCCCTTTTTTATCTTTTACTCTTTGTATTGGTTCAATTATGTGCACCCTGTCTAACTTTATTGTCCCTATTTTCTACTAGGTCAATCTGGTCAACTTAGGTTTCTTTTTGTCACTTTTTGAATCCTTTGTTTTCTCATCTTGCTTTCCTTCCTCTTTTATTATGGATTTCCTATTGGGTGACAACACTAAATCTAAAATAATAGGCATGATGGAATTCACCAATCCTCATACGGTTTCCCATAGACAAAGTAGAGTTCCTTTTGCAAATACTAGTAATGTCCATATTACAAATTTCATAATGGACTATATTCCCTCATGATACTTATTTACAACATAATCCTTATTTTCTCCTATAAAACCAACCTAAGTTAGATTATACTCCCAAAATTCTTTTCTTTATTAACCAATTTCCCTAACATAAAGGGAAAGATCCATTTACCATTTACAATCTCATGATTAGTGATCAAGACAATGAACCTCATTCACCACAATATAGATTCTCAAATGGATTTGGTAGTACTAATTTATTTACTTCACAACCTCTCCCTTCGATCATGACCTCTTCACATGCTTCTTATTCTTATTCTTGCCTTTCTTATACCTTTATGCCTAGTATTTCAACTACCATTATTGTTTCTGCATCTAGTGGACCTCCCTTAAGATCCACTATCCTTAATCCTTCCACTAGTTCATTGTTTGCTACCCAAGGAAACCATGCTACTAGTGTTTCTTCATCTCTTTCATTCACTAGTCCATATTTTTATACACAAGCAATATTTTCCACTAGTGCCTCTCATTCTCATCATTCATCTCAAACTCTAAACAACACCAATAGTGCTACCCAAGACACTAATACCAACACAAACTCTTCAAATTATGTTAGTAAAACTCACCAACTTATATAGAAAACTCTCAATCAAATGAATGCTTTTTAAGCCCATAACACAAATAAAATGATGAGAATGCAAAATCACCTTCTTCATCTTCAACCACAACCAATGGCTTGGGGCACACATAACCAAAGTGTTCCTCCCCCTCCTCTTCAAGACTCTCAAGGTAATATTATTTCTCAACCTCCTTTAATCAATAAAACTATCAATAATATACAAAATGAACCTTTCACTACTCAAATTACTAACATTGATATAGGAGGTATAACACTTATAATCTCTTATAATGGATCAATTGATCCTTCTCTTCATCTTATAACATTTTGGAATATTTATAAAATTGGGTTAAATTAAACACCTTTGTTGCTACCAAGCTCCTTGATAATACCCTCACAAGAGATGCATTGGATTGGTACAATCAACTTAGACCTCATTCCATTATAAGTTTGGAGGATTTAGTGAATGTTTTAGTTCAATAATTCCAAACTAGTGATCTTCCTGAAAACACTTTGGCCCATTTCATCAATTGTAAGCAAAGCAAAAATGAAACCACCCAAGAATTTTTTAAATGATAGAATACTTTATCAAAAAAATGTGAACATAACATGGCCAATGATAATATTTTTCATCTCTTTACAAAAGCTCTTTATCCCAAATTACAATATCAAGTCTTCACGCTTTCTGTACACACTTTAGAATAAGCTAAATGACAAGATTTCCTTATGTATCAATTCAAACCACCCCAACCTTCCATGAGTTCTCATATATTACTTTAAAAAAAAACCCATAATGTTACCAATGATGGTGTTTCTAATTCATATGATACCCTTCACCATGTTCAAGATATTTTTCCTACCCCTTCTTCAAAGCCAACTACCTCTTCTCAATAATTTATTAATCCTCATTTATCAAAAAATAACATTAATGTTCATATATCTATTTCCTTAGCTGAATTTTTTAAACATCTACCTAGGCCTCTTGCTCATGAAATTGACCCTACTCATCCTATGAAAACCTAGTATGATCCTAGCAAGTTTTTTTAGTTTCATGCTAGTTGGGGTCATTCTCATGAGACATATAGACAACTTCATAATTTAGATATGGAATTTCTTCTTGAACCTAATTTTGACTATGATTCTATCCCGCACCAATGTCAACAAGGTTATGAGCATGCGTTCAAAGAATATAAAACTCATGATAAATCTCAATGCCTTAAATCAAACAAACACTCATTTAGCTATTTATAAGGATCATTTACATAATCATCAACCTAATCATCAACCAATTAAAGAAAACCAAGGCAAGCCCATCTCTTCCACAAATAATATATAGTTCTTGCAAAACCAATTTCCAAATAAAATGTGGTTAGCATGACTAATATATGAAGAGTAGTGGCTTTTATCAATTCTCAACCTATCTACACCCCAACTCCTTCTTAATTATATTGTGTTATCCAATATTATTCTCCAACTAATTTAAATGAGTTGGGGTAAGAATATATTATAACCTTTGATAAAGATCCAACTTCTCCTTTAGATAACACATCCCATGTTATTTCTACCACTCTTCCATCATCTTCTCCTTCTAATGTTAATCAACCATTTGTTAACACCTCTTCTACTCCTCAATATTAATTTGAACCTATTAATTCATCATCTCAACATGATTTACAACCTTATTATAAACCTTCTCATTCTTATCAACATAAATTTCAATGCTCTTCATCTCTTCCCTCTAAAGGCCTATATCTAACAATATTCTCATGGGTTATGATGAGTGGGATCCCATTGTAGAGCTTACTAATCTCCCTTCTCAAATTCAATTTCTTAGACTCATGAGGACATATCCCCATCATAAGAACCATCTTATGTAACTATTCTTTGATATGAATTCCCATCATCCTCCTTTAGTAGGATGGGAGGTAGCCTTATCTAGTTTTGAGGATAGTATCTTATAATAATGTGAAGAAATGTCCATCAATGTTGATGAAACTTTGACACTTCTCTTTCATTAAAACTTCCCATTGCATCTATGATTCATAATGAAATTCTAATTCATGTATATATCCCCCCTATTTATTAGCATCTATATTAGTGATATCTAAGTTAAGCATGCTTTGATTAGTGAGGATTCTGGTAGTTATGTTATTTCTATTGATTTCATTAAAATCCTTGGATATTTTAAATTCAATCTTAAGTCCACACGTAACACCAACCAAGGATATGATAGAAGGAAAATGTCTCCTCTTAGGTGTGTGTGGCTTCCCATTACTATCCCACCTGTCACCGTTCATGTGAAGATGATGATGTTTAACTTTCCTCTTTCTTATAACATCTTACGTGGTAGGCAATGGACTCATCATATGTAAGCTATCACCTCTTCTACCTACCAATGCATTAAATTCCCTCATAATGGATCCATTTATAGGATTCAAGGAGTTACTAACCCTTAGAATTTTGAACAATTTTAAGATCTTGGTGTCTTTAAGATTCTTACTCTTGAGCCTTTACCTAGCATTCCATTTCATGAGTTGTAGCATCTAAATTTTCCTATCAACTCAACCAGAGGATACAATGGGAATCTCAAGATTATTGGTAATATTCCTCCAAACCTTTTAGACTCTAATGATGATGAGCCTGATGAGATTAATCTCAAGATCAAAACTTTTTATCTCATGCCTCATCTCATCTTGTAACTTCCTGCTTCCTTTCAAGCTCATTCTCATAAATCTCCTTGTGATGAAATTCTTATAGTCTTATCCAAGAATCATCATTCTATTCACCATGCTTATTCCAATGACAAATTTATTCTAACTTGTGTCATCGATATTCATTCACCTGATTATGATGATGGTTATTCCTTAGATGATCCTTTATTAGGTAGTTTTATCCAAGCCCGTGATACCAAAATTGTGTGTTATCATTGTTATTTACTTGAGTCTTTTCATGCATCCTTTTGTATTCCAAATTTTTTAGTTCTTGATTATTGTATTTTTCCACTTTATAATAGATTAGAGATGGCACCGACACCTCTAGTTTTTTAGGAGCCTCATAGGACTATGCTTATGGATCATGTACTGATCAGCCCTTACCATTTTTCTAGGTTCCCTAATTCATATCCTTAGTTTACTCCTAAGGTTAATGTTTCCCTTCTTATACCTTATGTTTATCTTGATCCTCCCACAGTGAAACCTATGTGAGAACCAATTATCATTTCTTCATCCACTATTGGTGAGCCTACTCTTGCTTCTTTTACTAGTTCTCTTCTTATTAAGATTTGTTCTCTTCCTTCTCCATTATCACCTCCTTGTAGTGATTATTTGCTTCTTTTGCCTAAGATGGATCCTTTGCCCACCAAATGGGGTGATGAGTCATCTCCCTCTTCTTCCACACTTGTCACACCTTCTCCCATGAGTGTTCCTCCTAAACACACTTACAAGCATATATGTTACTTTCATGGGATAGATACTCATTCTTCTGCCCATTATTATAAGTTACATTAATATATTGATACCTTGCATCCTTCATCCCTATCCATAGACACTACCATACCTCCTCCCAAGATTTTTCCTGACTATATACCTAAGTATGGTGAGATGTATTATATATAGTACCAATATAGCACACATCATACTGAACATTGTTGTATCCTTCAGTAGCATCTTAAGGATCATCTTATCACTATCCCTAGACCAGATACTATTCCTCCCAAAGGTCATTATTTCAAGAAGGTTCCCCCTTCTTCTCCCATAGTTACACCTCTTGTGGTTCCTTCTGTGCCTCCACTTGTGGTTCCTTCTCCACTCGTGGACCCTCCTCCCATAGCTCTCATTCCCACACATTCTTTTGATCATCCTTTGATTGATTTCCCTCCTCAAAACTATCGAATGATTATTCCTCCTTTTTCAATTGAGGAGATTATAAAATAAGTATTTTCCTAATATTCATCAAAGATCGATGACACTTTAGCAGTAGTTCATATCCAGCTTCATAGAGATTTATCTAACGTCTTGGATAATATGTGTGGATAGATTTATAAGTAATTATGGGCACATGAATGGTACTTTTATATTTATATTTGCATTAGATATGTGCTCCATATTTATTTCTTTTTCTATATCTGATTATATCATTTGACACTATGTCAAATTCTTGCTTATCTTATATCATTATCTTCTTTATTGTATTATATTTCTTGTTAATTTTATATTCTATCTTTTTTAGCATATGTTTGTTCTTTCTTATCATTGATTTATATTTATCTTTTTTTCTTGTTACATCCCTTGGATATTTATTTTGTGAGTTACATTATAAGACCATGGATAGGACCCGACAGATCCTCATAAAATCACCATATTTAGCTTGTTATTGCCTTGTATCTTCATGATTGTTTGTTTTCTTATCTTTTCTTTTCATAGATAATTTTCATGGTGACTTGGTTGTATTTATCATGTTCCCTTTGCTTATTGTCTCTTTTTACCATGTGATCAATTAGCAAGCAATCTTTCTCATTACTATTTCCTTTTATCGGTCCACCTGTGGATCTCCCTTTTCCTTTCTTCCCTTTTTTCACAAACTAAGTATATGCACAGTTGAGATATGAGATTACATATTTGTTCATTATCAAGCCTAAGTGTCATATTCATTCTTTTGTCTTTGGTTACTTAGATTCCTTTAGCCTTAGCCTATAGCTCATTCGTGTGTATCACTATCTCTCTCATGCTTGGTCATTTCAAATCTATATGGAGGAAGAATATAAAAAAAAGCCATAAAAATAAAGTTAAAATCCAAATCATATAAATAAAAGGCAATGA
The DNA here is from genome assembly GCA_037957365.1 of Torreya grandis. Lineage (NCBI taxonomy): Eukaryota > Viridiplantae > Streptophyta > Pinopsida > Cupressales > Taxaceae > Torreya > Torreya grandis. Next base: position 427,875 of record JARHVA010002237.1, read on the forward strand.
TATCAAAAGGAAATAAAATGCAATATTTTTAAAATTCAAATCACACTAAAAGACATGATTCAATCACATCTCCTATCTCAAATCAAAGCTCAAACTCCACAATCAGCTTCACATAGAGTTGAAGTCCTTTGGGGTGTGGTAGGCTAGTAGATTGGAATAGGGGAATTTTAAAAAAAAAAAAAAATATATAGTGCTACCTACTTTCTCACACAAGTACCTAATCTTTGTAATAGACCGATGGCTCTATAAGGGGTCTTCAGGAGTGGGTAACATATCATGAGGATTTAGGTCCATATTATTTTTTCATTATACCAATATACCTTCATGAGATGATCTTAGTAGCACACTTATCTACCTACAAAGCTTTGTGTTTATAAGGAATAGGTTTCCTTTGTACATAGATGACCACTAGTCACTTAGTATCTTCTCATGTTCTTAGTATGACTCTTATCTCCTAAGGTCTTCTCTTAAGATGTCTAAGTCTTTACTTTTTACACTCCCTTTTTCATTATTTTTCCTCATATTTCCTCTTGAGAAATATTATCTTGCTTTCTAATCACACCCCTTGGGTTTTTCTTTTATGATTTGTAACATAAGACCACGGATAGGACCTGATAATTCCTCATAAATTTATGATCCCTTTTACATTTCAATCCAATATTGTTATTGTCCTTGCCAATGTTATTTTGGCATCCTTTTGGGTTTTTTTCATTTATGAGTATTTTATCCTATTACTCTTATTCCCCATGTACTTGAGGTTTCATGCTTATTCCACCCCTTGTGGTGTTCCCTTTATTGAGTTGTAGTGTAAGACCATGGATAGGACCTAGCTCTCCTCACAAAGTTTTCCAACAATTAAGTCACCATCAAATTACATGTGTCAAGTTTGAGATAAGATTAGATTTATTATGAATTTACACGTCATTTGACATGCTTCCCATCTTGAACTAGTATGTTTTATGTTTATTTCATTTTTCTTTCCCCTCTTATTTTCTTATTTTCTGAGTGCATGTAATATTTCCACCATTTATTGAAGTTTGTCATACTTCCCAGCTTGAATTAGTGTGATTAATTTAAGACCAAATTTTCATTAAATTTTCATTTATTTTTCTATTATTATGTGACCTTTTGCATACCTTCTATTTTATTAATTTTTTTTCATACTTCCCAATGTTAGTATGATTTTACTTGATTTAATTTGGTACAAAAATCTTTCATCCTTGGTTTGAAAACAAATCCCCTTTTTACCATCTTGTTTTCCATTTCTTAGTTCTTTATATACTTAGTCATTTTTCATGTTATTATGCATTTCCCAGCTTGAATTAGTGCATAGTGTATTTTTGATTTATTATATTTTCCAAGTCTTTTTGCTTGTTTCTTTTTAACCATGCATGTGTTTTTCATATTGATAGAAAAGAAACCACATCTCATGTATTTCCTATAGTATATACAATATAGCTAAATACATGTGCTAAAAAGAAATATATCCAAAGCATCAACATACACAACTAGAAAAATGATAAAAATATATCCATAGTGACCACATACACAATCACATCAGTAATCCAAAATGATACATCATATATATATATATATAGATCAAGAATTTGATACAACATATACAATCATAAGCAATGCTCCAAGCTCTAGGGCTGGGCTCTATCCTATCTATCTCATGGCCTAGCCACACTACATGCTAAGGCCTCAATCTGAATCCTCCAAATGGTATGATGTCAAGAGGTAATATGAGATCTCAATCCCTATACCTGTCCATATAGACATGTTATCTACACCTATGCCTATACCAACTCAATTTGGGTCACTGCATATGCCTGTATCAACTAGGTTTACATCATTATATATGCCTACATCATCTATGTCATTGTCTCCATATGCATAGCTCTCTCATAGGTTAGGTCTTACTAGGCCTACCTCTCTCCTACACCCATCTCTACTAGTGATTGTGCCCTCTCTCTCTACATCCATATCTACATCATGGCTTCTCCCACTAGTCTAAACCAACTTACCTGAGCTAGGGCAGATGGTATACTCAAATCCTCCAATTTCATGGGGTTGTATGGCTGTAAATTCTCATCTAGGATGTCATAGAGTGTTCCCCTAACTAGGGACCCACATATCTCATCCTCATCCCTAGGTACACCTTAAAAATCACACCAAATAGATATTAGATCTCTATCATATAACACAATATATATCTATTTATCTTTCAATTAAAAGCTTAAGTAATAAATTAATCATATTTTTCTTACCTATCTATGTCTTAGCTATTATAGTCTTGCCATTCACATGATCACCTAGCACAATCTCCCCATCTACATTACCTCTTAATACCTCTTCTATAGGTTACCTCCTCAACTCAAACTCGGCTATCATGGCTCATGTCCATCTCAACCTACTCTTGAGTGGTTTCTCACTCATCTATTTCTCCATTTTCTCCTATACTAACTTGTCAAAGATGATGATGGTCTCTGCTCTTTCCTCCTACCTCAATAAATGTTGTGTCCTTGGTGGCTATAGCTCATCTCTTTGTAGAGCTAGTGGTGGTACATTTGGTATCACTACCTCTGCCTCCTACTCTACCCCTCATTGTGCCCAACTAGTCTATGGTCATTCTTGATGTGGTCACAATTTTAACCTCACTATCAATGGTATAAATCCCCTCTTCCCTCATAGCTACCTCAAATGTTGAGTCCACTACTCAAGCATGAGTATTGGTGTCATTGGATGGGGTGGACCCATCTATCCTGGCACCTGTTCCATCATATGTGGCTCTTTCCACCATGTTTAGATTTTTATCACCTCTCTCCTATCTAGCACTAGTCTAACTATATGCTAGATCTCTTAGGTAGTCACTAGATACTCATATGGTCACCATAATATGTCAGTGTGTCTCACCATCTATAGTGTTGGCACATGGGGCATGGTCTATAGTACCTAATCCTCTCTCCATCTCCTCACTCAAGGTGACTTATCATCTACATGGGCCAACCCAATTGGGTGATACATAGGAAATCCCTCATTTATCCATGTTATCAGTAGTATGATTAGTTCCATAGTCATCTACCCTCTAACCATCATCTCATACAGATCATGTATAAGTTGGACCCAGATGGTAGAGCCTAGATCATATAACACCCCTCCTCTAACATCATCTTACTCAAGGCTACTACGTATAGTGTTATATTACCATCTGACTTGTGACAAAGCACCTATTATGTCACAAGGCCTATCACCACCTTTTAGAGATCCAAAAGCTATGATATATAGACATTATCCATCCTCACTCTCCACCTCAATAATATCATCTCTGAGCCTATAGCCACATGGCCAAGTCTCTCCTCTCCTCTCTATTATCTGGCATCCCTATGGTCATTAGTGTTCCTACCATAGGTAGTTTGAGGATGGCATGGGCATCCTCTAGTGTGATAGCCACCTCTATCACATCCTCATCCACCTCTAATCTGAATGTGTTAGTCAGTCATTCCCAATAACTAAGGAACATGACTAATAGGTATGCACTCAGGGGTATCCTACACATATTTTTTATCCCTCCTAGACCTATGTATATTAGTCTAGCCCTATCTCCATCTATCAATCTCTCCAATAAGTCTGATAGCCAATAAACATCTAGTAATTTCTAGAACTGTCATCATCTCTACAATCAAGAAATAACAAAGGATGTATTAGTTCCTCCATGTCATGTATAACCATAATACATTCTATTTTTTTAATCATAAACAAGTATAATTTATTCATTTCTTATCTATTTTAGCCTATTTTGGTCCCCCTTGCCCTTCTTTAGTCATTTCAAATCATTCTATCTCTCTTTCAACTTTTTACACACTTTTTCATGCTTTTTTGGTTCCTTGGTCAAACTAGTTTGACCAAAAAATTTCTTATTTTTCTACACATTTCTTATTTTCCTTTATATTCTCTTTTCTTTGGAAGCTAATTTTCTTTTTAGTCCTTACAAACCAACTGAATACCCTGCACTAGGTTTTTGGCTTCCAGAATGTGCTAGGTCAACTTATACCCTCTAGGTCAACCACATGGATTTCAGCATGATTTACTCTTCTAGGTCGACCCAGTTGACCTAGTAGGTTTTAGTATGCCTACCTAGCACATTTTGCCAAAAACTTGCCTTTTTTGGTTTTTTCCCTAATTCCTTCCAACCCATTTCTCGTCTTCATATTTACCTTCCTTATAATCTAATTTTGTCCATTTTTATCATATATAAATGTTTAAAATTAAATTTTATCAAAATTCATTTAATTCATTTTAAATTTCAAAATCTAGTTTGAGATTCTTAGATGCATACCTATAGTGCACCCGGTCTCGCTCCTGGAGCTCCCTCTCATCTAGCATGTCATTCCCTCACCATTGTAGCTTGTTTTCTCTCTAGAGCTCTTTTTCTCTTCTCTTACAATGCAAACTAACAAAATGAATTCCCTTTTTCATATTTAAAACTACTTTTTAGCAGCTCAAATTCTTCATTTATTTTCCTTTATAATCTTTCTTTTTCAAATATCTTTGTTTCTATTCATCCATTTTTCAAACCATAAAATTTGTTAAATCCATGATGACATGGATATTTTTTTCCACTATTATATGCCTATCTTTCAAAAAAAAAATTGGCTATTTTTGCACTAACTTTTATAGGTTCGCCTAGTGTGCTTTACATTAGACACCTTCACTTTCTTCCAGTATTCTTCTATGGCACTAAGGTAAGTTAAAGGTATGTTTTTTTTCAATTCTATCCTTTCATTTATATTATTTTTTTCTTATTTCACTTTACTTATCATCATCATTATGTGTCATCATGTTCTATCCTGAAGCACCATCTCATGTTGCACTTACATGACATGTGATGAGCTTCGGATGGGGCATATGTATACACATAATATTTTCACACTTTTATTGATTTCTAACACTTTGTATCTTGCAAGAACCTATCGAGTCTCAATCTCTATGATTGCATGCCTTAATGGGTACACTAGGAAAGGGGTGGGTAGACCTTTGGTGCTTCATAAAATTATTGTTCCTTTTTCCACTTGTTATCTACACTCTTATCTCCTAAAAAATTGAACCCTAAGCTTATTTATCTCTTTCCTATCTATTCCCACTATTTGTAATATTTTATCCCTCATTTCTTACCTTATTTCTCTTTTGACCTATTTAGTAAGCTAGGTCAACCTGGTCGACCTAGGTTATTCTGGGGATACTTTGCCTTTTCTTGTTGTCTTACATCCTAGCCAACCTAGTATAAACTTTAGGCATTAGCCCAATAATGTGATAGGTCAACCTAGTCAAGCTAGGATAGTCAACATTTCCAAAAGTCTTTAGGGTGAGATACTACTATATATACAAGGTCATTCCTTATCATTTCATAAGAGATTTGAATTAAGTGAAGAAGTGTGAACGAACATCTGCTTATTGACCATTCTACTTCAGGAATAAAGCTTTAGGGTTCAATACTTTCTTTTGGAGCTCTAATCTTATTATGTGGATAAGTCTTTTGGATGTTTAGGTAGGTCATATATCCTAGAGCTGATTTATCTTGGTTGTCCTTACAAACCACAACAATCTCTTGTAAATCACCATTGGCCAAGGGAGAGGTTGAGACTTAGTAGGTTAGTCTTCAAAGGTAAGTATTCTTAACTTTATTTCTCCTTTGTAAGAGTAGATCGATAATGTAGTATGTATTCTTCTCTTCCTTGTATTAGGATTTTGTATGCATTGGCATGAGTGTATGTCTCCTATACATGTTTATTTTAGTTGTTATTTACTTATTTTGCTATAACCCCAACTTTATGCCTCAAGATTTGGTGAGCACTAGATTAGTTTACTATTAATTTTATTAGATTAGTTTACTTTCTTATTTGCTATCATAAGTGAATATAGAAACCATAGGATTCTTTTAGGTTTATTGTGTGATTATGTTAGACTATAGGATTTATAACCCTACCTAGCATGATGTGTTGTGACAGATGATATAAGTGATCCCCTAATCGGGTCTAGCAAATCCTCATATTGGTCATTCTCCCACTCAAAAAGTGTGTGCCCCAATCAAAAGTATAGGTGTGATCTATCTTGTCCAATCTAGGATTTATTCATGCACACCATATAATTTTGATTACATACATCCGTCACTGAAACAACCTTGACATCAATCAAAATGAGAATCATTAGGTTGCCTTCAAATTCTCTCTCAATAGAAAGACATTGGGTTGCCTTCTTGTCACTTGGCTTCCTTGCCACATTAAGCATACAAGCTCATATTTCACAGACCACTCACCATACATCTTCACCAAATGTACTTTGGCATCAATTATATCAACATTTTCATCAAATGACATCAGCCTTGACATCAATGATAACACTTTTTCAAAAAATATTGCATGTAGCTATTTTTTATTTTATTAGAAATCTTGGACATGGGTCTTTGCAGGTAAATTATTGATGCAATTTTTTAATAGTTGATTGAATGTTTTAGTTTTGAGATTGCATGATATATTTATTTAAAATATAGTTGAAAGGTTTCACTATCTAAGTGATACATGTGATTTTAAGATTCCCTACTTGTTTCAAATAGCTAGTATGATCATTGTGTTGTATATTTTGTTCAGTAAGGTCAAACTTATTCATGTTTTTATCCTTACTCAGATATTACATTGATTTATGTGGTTTTGAATCATTTCTTGAAATCATTTTCAAAATATTCAAATGGACTATGTAAAATATAACTATGTTGCATGGAAATAGTCATTGAATGGTATTTTGCCTACATTCAAGCTTGTTTATTGCCTTTTAGTGTTAAAGGAATTTAGATGGTTTTATTTTTCAAAAATAAATGGTTTGCCAGCTCAAGGGTTTTGGTTTTTGAATATTTTGGTAGGAACATTTTCATGAATTCAAATATGGGATGTGGTCATTTTAAAATAAATGTATCCAGGTTTACTTGGATATAACTAAGTTGATTTGCAGATATTTGAATGCCAAATAACAAAATATGTGATATATTTTGCATGTATTTTCAAGTTAATTACTATTTGGTCTCTTTAAGGTTTTAGTTTATTGCTTTTTAAGGTTTCAATTGTTTATTTTCAATACATGTATGAACATGAAATTTGAATGATTTGTGTGCAAATTAAAAACACTTGGTAATTAGGTATAAGGGTTTTTTAAGTTTAATAACTGGAAATATATTTGTTGGTCCTATTGGAAATCACTTCAGTGAATAGTATCTCATATGCATTTTTAGAATTGCACACTATCATGTATTTGAGATCAATGTGTTCATTAGTCATAAAATATCAAATTGGATTTATTGGTAAGTGTTTTAAATCTAAAGGTTGATTGTTTTAAAAGCCATATGTTGGATATTTTTACATGCATTTGAGATAAGACTTATAACTATTTGATATAATGAGTATTAAAGGTTCCTATGCAAATAATTCATTTATCTATGGTTTTGAATTGTTTGAGAAGCAATTAGGATTGATAAAATTATCAAATTTATGGGTAGATTTCCATATTTTGTGTGGAAACAAAATTCTAAGTGGTAGTTATGTGATGAAAGGTTTTGATTTTTTATACATAAATCATTTTGAATTTATATAGTGATATAATTTTCATGATTTTGAGGTATTTTTCATTTTATTATGGCTCATATGATTTGAATAAGAGTTTTTATATTCAAAGTTAGACAATTTTTGATGTATTTTAACAAGATGTTAAAGTTGCATACAAAAATCTATGTAGTTGTGATCTTTGATATTTCATCAGTTAAGGTTTTTGTTTTTTGTAGTCAACAAACTCAATTTATTTTTAATGTTATATTCATATTGGCATGAATTGTTAACTCTAAACATAACTCAAAGTTAATGTTGAAATAATAGTCACTTTGACTTAAAAATTTCCATTTAGTTATTTCATTGAAACTTACAAGTAATGGTAATATTAAGATGACTTGGTAGTATTAAGATGACTTGACAGATTTTAGATCTTTTGATAATTTCTCAATTTATTCTGAATGAATGTGAATGAAGAAACATATGTTGATATTTTTAGATATGTGATTGTATAAGTTTGATTTTTTAGTTATTATTGTGAAATTGTTTCCAATTGCATGTCAAAGTGAATCCCATACTCCCATGATTTAAGGAAAAATGTATGGTTAATAAATAGTGATAGATAGATTGAAGGTACTCCTTCAGAGGGTACTTTCATTGGAGGAATTTTCATGGTTGTAGGTATACTAACACTTTTTCTCAACATTTCAAATGAAGAAGTTGTGTTTCAATTCACTTTGATATATTTGACCCCATTTTCTAGAATTTGCTTGACAATATTCCTTCATCTTCATTTAACTTTCATGGTACATCCAAATGTTTTAGGAGATCTCCTTAGATATCTCATCTTTATGGATGAGTTACTCTAATTGAATCTGTCCACTAGATTCACACTTCTATTGAATCCATTCCACATTATGTTCCTTTGCCCACTTAGCTTGAAAATATCTTTAGACTAAATCCTAAGTTTTTTTATCTAAATCCTTCTTTGGCACTGATTACTAGGCCTTCTTCACATATACTTGATAAACCTACCTCTTCTAATAGGAAACATGTTAGAAACCCTACATATCATCCCTTGGTGACTCATGTGCTAAACAAAGTCAAGATGGAGGTTGATGATATCTAAGGAGGCACAAAATTGATAAAGTTACCTACTACTTCAATGGAATGCACTGAGTACCAAATAGATTAAGGTGTTCCATTGATTGATTTGGTTTCTAGCAGTGATTATAAGTGACTTGGTTCTTCATTTGATGTATTTTCTATTATTTTATTGATACATTTTTGTGGTGGTAATTTACATTATTGAGTTTATGGATAGATAATTTTTGGTGATGATATGTTTTATTTTGCATAGAAAAGTTTTATTTATCAGAATAGATAATCAACATATTATAGTTTATTATACATAATTTTGATCATTAGTGGATAAATGTTATTTATGGAATATTAGTGTTAAAACTTTAAGTTATTTTTAATGTTAGGATTTTTTTATTATTTAGTGTATCCATAGATAAATGATTGTTTGAATTGATGTCTAAACAAGTAAAGGGGCCCCACGTGTTAGAATTCATAATTTGGTCTAATTTATTATTTAATTTATTGGAATTTATTAAATCCAAATTATAAAATTAAGTTATAACTTTATAAACTTATAAATTAAACTAATTGATTCAAGATCAATTAAATTTAATGATAGCTAACTAAAAAGTTAGTTTTAAATTGATTCACAATTTCTTCAAGGAAAGTTACTTTATGAAGTGATTGAAGACACATAATAAAGGGAGAAACACACAAGTATCAAGAAATCTTCTAATTTTGAAAATTTTACATCTTTTCTTCTTCTGTGAAAACATCTCTGAGATCAAATAATCAATTGTAGATATACTAAACAATTCTTTCTTTGACAATGAAGTAATCTATAAGGTCCCATTTTACATAGTGCCAATCTTTGACAAAGATGATTATGAAACCATGAATTATATGTTTTAATTATTTAATTATGTTGTTAAGTCACATTCAACTAAGATGTGAAAGGATTTATGAAGGATTTCATGTGTTGGGAACCATGAGGAAGACTTATTAACAATCATATCTTGATTTACTTATGAAATTATGATGCTTACATTTCATTTACCTAATGTTGTTTTATGAAATTTGATTATCTATGAGATATTTTTACTTAAAATATGTTTGAATTATTGCTCCTAAGCTTGTGAAATAGACAATTATTTATGTGTTGGATCATATGAATTATCTATGTGGATGTTTATATTCTTTGAATGATTAACTATGGATAATTGATTTAATTGCCTTGTTTGATTAAATTCCATAGCTTCAGCTATTAGGTTAGATGAATTTGATGTGTGCATCGATTGTGCAAGAATATGAAAAGGACCAACAAAGGAAAGAGATTATACCAAGCATGGTTATATCACCAAATATTTTTACACCTTATTGAACATATGTTAAGTATTAAGTTGCCTAGTCCACCACCTAGTGGATGTATCAATTGATTATGTGGCCAGCCTTTAATCCTAGTTAGTAAAACTTATTATCACCTGACCTAAAGATGTTATAGACAACATCTATAATGTCTATTGGTTGATTAGATAATATTCCTTTGATTTATTTAGTGCTAAGATCAAGTGGGAAAAGAGGTAAGTGAGTCTTGGAAGAAACTGTAGGATCCTGGGAAGCCACCATGCACCTTAATGAAACATGGAAAAAAACATACCTTAATGAGGCATGGGTTGGAAAGTGGCTAGTGGTTTCCTAATTCTTAGACATCCATATGTAGGACTCAAACTCCCTTAGTTTGGTACTTATTTCCTATTTAAAAATAATTACACTTAGCAGAGGAGAAGGAGAAGGGGTAGATAAAAGGAACACATTAAGAAAGCTAAGTCTATATAGTTAAAGGATAGCACATAGGTGGTTTAATGTTAAATAGGTGGGATTATTTTCATTTTATGTTTTTTATAGCTCACTTGGAATGGAATGGTTTTATTCTCTATTTGATCTTATTGATTTCAGGAGAATAAGACTACTTGGTTTATTCTGTCTATTTTATTGTCTTGACCATGGTTGTGTATTGGATGCCATGTAGTGCATTTCCTATTTGATGCTTGGGATAGGGAGTTTTTTTCACTTATTGATTATGTGTTATAGATTTATTATTTTGAATGTGTGAAGTCGTTATGAATCTACATGGTGGTTGTCTGTGAGCAAAATCTTCATAGTGGAAAAATGTCAAGCCCTATTATGTTGGGAATGGTGTTAGAATGCTTGACCCTCCCATGAATGTCATTGTGGTAAATTAAGCCCTCAATAATGAACATGGTGGTAGATTGATTAAACCTCTAGTGACCATTGGATAAAATCAATAGAGTGAGGTATCCTCTTGCTAATCCAAACAAATGGTGGGTTATGTTGTGTTGTGAAAGGTACCTTCTTGTAATATGTTTATGAATGTTTAATTTTTAATTGAATTATCCTTTGAATGATTATTATTTTTATTTGGGGACTAAGAGTCTCTTTGGATGAGAACCAAGAATGGGACTATAAGTGGTGCATGGTCTCTTTCTTGTGTTAAAACACCCTTGCCTAGATAACCACCCTTGTCATTACCAAGTTATGTAAACATGCTTGAAGTTGGAAGTCTCAAACTCAAGGGTGTCTAGAGTAGCATCTTGATGATGACAAAAGGTTGGGTGGTGAGTCTTCCTTACATTGGCCAATAGATGATTGGAATGGACTAGGACTATTACTGAAGATATATGGATCTTCAATGATATAATCAGGCCTATATTTAAGCCTCATACTTATGTAAAATATCAATGACATATTTTGTAATGATAAATGTCAATAGCAGTCATCTTTCTTGTATTATTCTTTAAAAGATAGTTCTTTGTGAAATGACCCAGCTGTGGGAAAAGACTTTTATTATCTTTCCATTTAAACCTCTATGATAGACTAAGATACAATTAAGTGGTGTCTAATCTATATGTAGACCTTTGGGAAAGACTCATTATGAAAGGAAAGAATCTTAAGCATCTTTTGATATTTACTAAATATTGATAGTTTACTTCTCTTGCTTCATTCTTGTTATGAGAAGCTTATCAAATAAGCATTATCTCTCTCCTTGTAACTAGTAGGTGATGTGAGTTATTGGATTAGACTTATCTAAAAGGAGGAATCCTTAGTTAAATAGCTATAAGGTTATATTTGGAAATAACATTATATATTTATATGGCATAGTGTGGCATTATTTAATCCTAGTTGAGACAAGCCTATAGAATATGCTTGCATCTCTCTTTTACTCATCTATGTTGTATTTTGAAATGGATAGAGTCTATTTAAATATGAGTGAAATTTAAATAAATTACTAAGAAAGTGTTATTTGGAATAACAATATATCTTGTAAGTTTCATATCAGTGATGAAGTTATTATGGTAAGATTACGTCTTGTGAGAAGGGTTCTTGAAGAATATTGAGTAATCCATTAGATGTGGACTCTCCCCATAGCAAGACCAAATTTTAAACAAAGAAATTTTTGTAAGCTATTCGATGTGGACCTTACTCATAGTAAGACCATATTTTAAACATTGAGATTTTCATTTGAGATTTTTTCTATAATAATAACTATATAGATTACAACTTTAAGGTTGGATTTGATTACCTTAATTTGAAAGATTTGGAAGGAAACCATCAAATAAATGATGAAGAGTTTCATTAAACTTGGTTATTTTCTATAATTTAGGAATGCAAACTCCTAGGTTGGGCCTCTCAGCTTTTTTATTATGATTGCATCATACTGAGTTATCATCGATGGACTTAGATCCTTGGGGGGGAGAGTCAATTTAGAATGGAGTAAATCTTATCTTTAAGTTGGATTTGATAAAATTTAGTGATAATTAATTTATATATATATATATATATTGAATAATACTTCATGATATTGAATATGTCTCTCCCTTTTATTTGTTTATGAATCTTCTCCCGAATTTGACTTGTACATGATTGAGTAAGAAGCAATTGTTGAACTACGAATTGTTATTGAAATTAAAAAAAAAATTATCATTGAATACTTTGGTGTGGTTAAGGCTTGGATGGACGTCTAAGTGAGATTTTCCCCTAAGATTTTTTAACTAAATTACTATGTTGGATGGTTGGATGCCTCCATGCCTTAGCTGATTCAAAGTTGACTTTTTTTAAAATTTGTGTTTGATTGAAGCCTTGAGGTTTTATATAGTTTATAAAAATGGCTAAGTCTTTTACTTAGCATATTTTTTCAAAGAATTTTGCCTCACATATTTTGGCAAGATTTATTCAAAAAAATTGCATGAATATAGTCACAAGTTTCACATGAATATAGTTAGAATCTACGCATGAAGATAGTCAGAAGTTGTGCATGAGTCTAAAGAGTCAGAACTTTTATTCTAAACAAAAGTTTATAAGACTCATATTTTTCACTTTCATCAATTAATCATCCAAAAAATTATTTAAACCCATCAAAATAATTGTTTCAAACACAAGTTATAATATTTTGGACCTTCTAATAAAAGTTCACAAAAGTTTTAAACTAGGCTATCAGATGGAAGGTGTTGGAGAATTTGTCATGATTTGGTCAGAGTAAAGGCATGAGTAGAAATATTGAAGACCTATGTTTTTCCTTAAGATTTTTCCTTAGTCAATTTTATGAATTTGATGAGTAATTTGGAAGAATCCACCTGCCCCCATCCCACTAACCCAAGAGTGATGTCAGCATGGTTAGATGTTTAGTCAATGTCAAGTAGTGGGAAAGTAGGATGTTATTATGTGGCATCATCCCAACAACACATGAACCTATAAATGACATTATAAAATGCTCAGGAAACCTAGAACATGGAGAGATTATCCATTGGGGGCTAATACCCTAATACTGTTATAGTTTTAATGATGTAAGGAACCACCAAGTGGTAGTTTCTAATACATCAAAAGGTTAAGCTTAAATAGACCTAAGACAGATATGTAGAATCCACTGACATAAGAAATTATTGAGTATGAATTTGATGTCCATCTCCACACCATAACTAAACTCACCTTTTTATGGGATATTTTAGAAGTATTCTAAGTGTGAGACCAAACTAATATTTGCTTTTACCTATTAATACATTATAGTTATTGCAAACTTTGTTCTGGTAATGAATGGAATTAGGAATATGTCCTTGATTAGTAATTGTTGTTATTTTTATATTATGTGTCTTATCTATTATTTTTGAAAAAAATGGGTGTGACATTTTGGTATCATAGCCTGTTATAACACTGGGAGATTTGGGTAATTTATAATTATTTTTGGCTTTCTAGTTTCTGCATGTGATCTTATGACTTACCTATTGACATACAAAATGAGAGTTGAGCACATCATGGTGATAATTCCCATTGTGAGCATGCACCTCCCATTCATCCTAGACTGAATGAAATTAGAACCCAACTCCTCTTAGACATGTAATAGATGAAGGATGTCTTATAGAAGAGGTTGATTAGGGTTCAACATAAAGCTGAGTGACACTCTCCATATCACTCCTAGGATGATCAAATTTCAATTAAGAGAGAGAGAGGTCTAAAATTCTTCCCCATCACCATTCCAAAGATGGTAGTGGTGAAATTCATCACCATTATGAGAGATGAGAGAGATAAGACTTAGACCATCCTCATAGACCTATGCTTGGTAACTTAGTAAAGGATTTCATCAAGATGTATCATCCTAATTTCAATGGGACTCAAGAATAATTTATAATAGAAGTTTGGTTGGCAAGCATGAGAGTATGTTTCACCTATTGAGTTGTGGAGCTAAAAGCTTCACCAATGAGCAAATTGCAAGGTTGTTGTATTTACACAGTCACCGATGTCTATCAGGGATCGACCAAAGGATGCTGATGTCGGTTATGGATCAGCTGATGTCGGTCATGTGCAGGTAGATAGGGACCGACTTCGATCACCTGTGCATTCCAGAAGTCTATTTTCATAGGATGAAAAAATTATTTGCATGATTAGATTAACTATTAGTTGTTAAGTCCGCATTTTTATTTTTGGCAGGACTGATTTAAACCTTTGATTAAGAGGTTTATCTGACGGTGGAGAATTCATAGCTCATGATCCCTAATTCTACATAATAGGGATAGATCTCCATAGCTTGTGTAATAGACATGTAAGATAGACAATTCAAGGATTGAATTGTGTTTGGAATTGATAGAGAGAACTCTTGAGGGAAAGAGATCTGTACATCTAAGAGGTGTGGAAGAAAGAGAGATTTCTTCAATTGTATTTCCTTTTGGAAGAGTTTAATACAAGTTTTCATTGTTTCTTGTATCTCATGTTCTTTGCTGATTCTGATTTCTAGTTACTTATTATTCTAGTTTAATTCCATGTTTAGTTACTTGCACAAAGGTAATCAATTGTTCTTGTTAAGATCCTGACATCACCTTATATGATTGTGACTCCAATAGGAAGGCTCATTTGGGAATCCATATTCTCAGAGACATAGTGAATATATGGTGGGAAGGTGAGGAGAAAAAATTAAACTTAACACTAACATACCTCATGAATTATTTAAGGAGTGATTTAGAACATGCTACCTATGCCCTAGATATGTTCAAACAAAGGTAGATGAATTTTATGACGTTTAGCAAGGAAGTGGCACTATGACACAATATGAAGGTTGATTTCTAGATTTAATCAGATATGTGTAGGTTTATACAAATGAGATAATCTAAGTGAATAGGTTCATTAGAGGCCTGAATTTAGAGCTAGCTAGTGTAGTGCATAGTTTAGCTCCCATAACCTTGGCAATAATAGTTGAAATGGCCTACTTGGCTGAGAAATCTTGTGAAAATATTTAGGATGCACAAAATAAGTTTCATGGAAAATTGTAGTCATAAATCAAGTCAAGGTTATAAGGTTTATAGTTTGTACTTTGGGGAGGTTGGAAGGCAACTCAATCCAAATTTAATCCCCCTCATCAAAAAAAATTTAATGGTAACCTTTTAGCCATTGTCTAAGTAGGAACTAGTTTGATAGATATAGCGAAAAGCAAAGTGATTCTAGACCACAAGAGCATCAATAGACTATAACTACATAAAATCAGTAATCTGAACAGGTAAGACCATCAGGGTCAACTACTTCTTTTAGACCTAGAATAATTAGAGCCCCCTTAGGGTGAGACTAGGAGAAGGGTATTTATTTCACATGTAGATCTCCTAATAATTTTCATGAGAATGTCCTCTTAGACCATCAACTACCAGTAGGCAAAAGGCCCTAATATTATAATAGATAGTGGGTGATGTGGGTCGAAGACATATGATTTATGCAGTGGTGGATGACCACTAAGTCGATCACTAGGAAATGGTCATTGAGACCATAGGTATGATTTAAGTAATTTTAATTTCAAACTTGTTTGATTTAGAAGCTTCATATTCCTTTATTTATCCTTCTACCATGGATCATTATCAGATGGTGGCTATTAGGTAGTTGTAAAGTTGGGCAGTTGAATTGGCCTCTAGGGCCAAGTTATCCATTAGCTCAGTGGTGATTAATTGAGTATTAGACTTGGGTGTCTTCTCCACCATAGTGTTCTTGCACATTATTACTTTAGACACCTATGATGTTATATTGGGTATGAATTATATTTGGGCTCATAAATCCAAGATGGATTGTCATTAGGAGATGAGTGTTTGTTTCACATGCGTATATATTAATAATTTTCATAAGAATGTCCTCTTAGACAATCAGTTATCATCAAGAAAAAGACCCCAATATTGGAGTAGATATTGGGTGATGTGGGTCGAGGACATAGGGTAAATCCCATATCTAAATCATCATATTATATTACCACCCCTGATTGTGTGAACTCAATTTGTAGCTTGATAATCTCTTGGATAATGGTCTGATTTGTCCAAGTGTGTCCCCAAGGGGAGCATTAATTATCTTCATAAAGAAAAAAAGATGGATCCTTTGATTATGTGTAGATTACTACCAATTGAATAAGGTTACAATAAATAATCATTATCCCTTGACTATAATTTATGACTTATTTGATCAAATGTGGGGAGCTAAGGTGTTCTCCAATATTGACTTGAAATCTAGGTACCATCAGTTGTGTATCACAAAACTTGATATTCATAAAACTATGTTGTAGATGTGGTATGGACATTATGAATTTTTAGTCATATTGTTTGGTTTGATGAATGACCCAATGGTATTCATGAGTCTTATGAATGGATTTTTTATCACCTTCTTGGACTAATTTGTGTTAGTTTTTATTGACAACATTTTGATCTACTCACATAATGAAGAAGAGTATGATGACCATTTGAGGTAGGTCTTATAGGTGTTAAGATAAAATTAGTTGTTTGGAAAATTATAGAAGTGCACTTTTATACATTCTAAGGTATAATACCTCAACCATATTAATTCATAATAAGGGATATCCATGGACCCTACCAAGATTCATGCCATTATGGAATGGCCAGCACCCTCTAATGTTGCATAAGTTTGTAGTTTCATGGGATTGGTAGGATATTATAAATGTTTTATTGATAATTTATCTCACATTGTGAATCCCATCACTTCACTTTAGAAAAAAAGGAAGAAGTTTGTTTGGTCAAGAAAGTGTGAATAAGGTTTTTAGTTGATGAAAGAGAGATTCACTAGTGCATTGATTTTGGCCATGCCTAATCCTATGAGATAATTCCTAGTTTGTATTGATGCATCAAAAGAAGGATTAAGAGATATACTCATGCAAGAAGATAGAGTTATAGCATTTATATATTAGAAAATCAAGGATTATGATATTAGATACCCCATGATTGATATGGAATTCGTAGTAATAATTCATGATTTTTTAAGGTGGTGACACTTTTTTCTTGGTCATCATTTTGTACTCAAAACTGATCACTTAGGTCTACAACATCTATTCAATCAACCTAACCTCAATATACATCAAAGGCATTGGATGGAACTATTGTGTGAATATAATTATGATATTTTTTACATTAAAGGAAAGGAAAACATAGTCATCTATGCTTTGATAAGAAGATTCCATGAGTTTGCAACATTGATTTTTCAAACTAACTTGAGAATTCATATTTTGGAGCAACTTCTGGAGGATAACCTCTATAAAAAAGTAAGTCATTTGTTGGATTCTAGTATGAATATGAAAAGGGAGTTTTATGTCTATTCCCTTGAGCCTAATGGTATTTTGTGCCATAAAGGGTGTATCTATGTACCTTTAATAGGTGGTTTGAATGAGTTGATTTTTTTTAATCACATAGATCTCCTTACCAAGTGCACCATGGGGTGAAGAAAATGCATGCTAAGTTGAGGAAATTATATCACTAGGTTGGTTTAAGGCATGATATTACTAATTTTATAGCTCATTATCTAGAGTGATAGAGGGTAAAATATAAGCATCAACATCCAATAGGATTGTTATATCCTCACAATATTCTAGAATGGTAATGGGATACCATCTCCATGGATTTCATTATATGCTTGCCTACTTTATTATATCATCATGATGTGATCATGGTCATTGTGTATAATTTAACCAAATTAGATCACTTTTATCCCATAAAGACCATTTATAATTCCAATTCAATGTCAAAGGTCTTTCCAAATGATATTGTTAGATTGCACGAGATTCCCCATAAGATTATTTTAAATTGAGATATGGTATATACTTCTCACTTTTAGACTTCATTGCAGAAGGAATTGGGCACACAGATAAATTTTATTAGTTCTTACCATTCCAGGACTAATGGATATATTGAAAGAGGTAACTAGGTACTGGAAGACATGTTGTGCATGTATGTGATGGACCAATAATCCCATTGGGAAGACTATTTGTATACTATTAAATTTGCTTATAATAATAGTTATCATAGTTATACTCAAATGACACATTTTCAAGCCTTGTATGGTTGAGCATGTATAACCCCATTGAGTTGGGATTAAATTGAGGATAAAGTCCTAATTGTATATTCCATGTTAGAAGACATAGAATGGCAAGTGGTTAAAATTTGACATCATTTTATGACTACTAGGGATCAGCTGAAAAAGTTTGTTGATGCAAAGAGAGTTGGTTGAAATTTCAATGTTGGTGACAAAGTTTTTTTGGGTGATACCCAAAAAAATCCCCATCCATTATGTAAAAGGGTCAAAGTTGGCACATTGTTTTTTATACCATTTGAGGTCTTGGAGATTGTTGGCCCTATAACTTATATATTGGCTTTGCCACCTAGACTATATCATGTTCATGATGTATTTCATGTTTATGTTTTGATATAATATATTATTGATGATTCTCATATATTGGATTGGTTAAACTTGTAGGTCAAGACCGATGGGGCTATGACTTTGGAGCCTATCAAGATTTTAGCACACTAAACACTAGCACTTTGAGATAGAGAGTTGGATCAGGTCAAGGTCCAATGGGATAATTATGATGAATCTGGAACAACTTCTAAAGATGTTGCACCTTTGAGAGTTCAGGATCCTATCTTATTTTATTGACTTCCAAGTGGAATTTTGCATAATAGGAGGGGGATGTAAGGCCTCATATTGCATAGTGCCAATCTTTGACAAGGATGATTATGAATCCATGACTTATATGTTATAATTATTGACTTATGTTGTTAAGTCATGTTCAACTAAGATGTGTAAGGATTTCTAAAGACTTTCATTTGTTAGGAACCATAAGAAATACCTATTATCAATCATATCTTGATTTATTATGAAAGTATGATGCTTACATTTCATTTATGTAATGTTGCTTTATGAAATTGTATTATGTCTATTAGATATATTGAGTTAAATCATTTTTGAATTGTTGCTCCTAAGCTTATGGAATGGATAATTATTTATGTATTTTGGATCATATGAATTATCTATATGGATGTTGATATTCCTTGAATTATTGGCTATAGTTAATTGATTAAATTGCCTTGTTTGATTAAATTTCATAGCTTTGGCTATTAGGTAAGAGTAATTTGAAGTGTGTATCGACTGTGCAGGAATAAGAAAAGGGCCAATGAAGGAAAGAGACTACATCAAGCATGGTTATATCACTAATCAATTTTAAACCTTCTTAAATCCATGATAAGTATTTAATTAACTAGTCCACCACCTAGTAGATGTATTGTTTGATTAGGAAGCTATCCTTTAAACCTAATTGGTGAAAATTATTATCTCCTAACCTAAACATCTTATAGAAAAAATCTAAAATGTCTAGTGGCCAATTAATAGATCTTCCTTTGATTGCCTTAGTACTAAGGTCAAGTGGGAAAAGAGGTAAGTGATTCTTGGAAGAAACCATAGGAGCCTACGAAGTCACCATACACCTTAATGGAACATGGAAAAGAACATTCCTTAATGAGGCATGGTTAACAAGTGGTTTGTGGTTGGTGGATTATTAGACATCAATATGTAAGAGTCAAACTCCCTTAGTTTGGGAATTTTTTGCCAAATTAAATAAAATAGACTTAGCAGAGGAGAAGGAGGAGTAGATAGAAGGGACACATTAAGAAAGTCGATTCTAGAAAACTAAAGGATAAAACCTAGGTAATCTAGATGTCAATCGGTGGGGTTCCTATCAATTTATTGTACAACTCACTCATAATGAAATGGTTTTATTCTTTATTTTATCTTCTTGATTTAAAGAGAATAAGACCACTTGGTTTATTATACCTTTTTATTGTCTTGGTCATGGTTGTGTATTGGCCACCATGTAGTGCATTGCCTATTTGATGCTTGGGAGAGGGATTTTATCCCCCTTATTGATTATATGTTATAGCTTTCTTATTTTAAATGTGTGATGTTATTATGATTCTATGTGGTGGTTGTCTATGAGTAACATATTAATGGTGGCATAATGCCAAGCCCTCATATGTTGAAAATGGTGGTATAATTCTTGACCCTCTAATGAATGTCACTATGGTAGATTTTTAAACCTTCCCATGAATAAAATGGGGGTAGATTTTTTAACCCTCCGATGACTATTGAATGAAAGCAATAGAGTGAAGTATCTTTTTATTGATCCAATCAAATAGTGGGCCTTGTTGTATTATGAAAGCTTCCTACTTGAAATGTGTTTATGAATTTTTAAGTTTCAATTGAATGTTCCTTTGAATGATATTTACTCTTGTTTGGGAATTAGGAGCCTCTTTGGGTAATAACTAGGAATAGGAGTTTAGGTGGTGCATGGTCTCTTCCTTATGTTAGAACACCCTTGCCTAAATAACCACCCTTATTTTTACCAAGTGATATAAGCATGCTCAGAGTTGGGAGTCTCAATCTCTAGGGTGTCTAGAGCAGAAGCTTGATGATGACAAAAGGTTGGGTAGTGAGCCTTATTTTCATTGTCTAATAGATGATTAGAAAAGACTAGGACTATTGTTGAAGATAGATAGATATTCTATTATTAAATCAAACTTAGAGTTAGGCCTCATACTTATGTAAAAGATGAATGACATATTTTGTATTGATAAATGTCAATATCAGTCATCATATTTATATTATTCTTTAAAAGATAGTTCTTTGTGAAGTGACCCAATTGTGGGAAAAGACTTTTGTTATCTTTATATTTAAACCTTTGTGATAAACTGAGATGTAATTAAGTGGTGTTTAATCTGTATGTAGACCCTTGGGAATGACTCATTATAAAAGGAAATACTTATAAGACTATTTTTCTCTTTAATAAATGTTGATAGTTTACTTCTCTTTCTATAATCTTGTTATGAGAAACATATCAAATAAGCATTATATCTCTTGTTGTAACCAGTAGGGGATGTGAATTATTGGATCATACGTATCTAAAAAGAGGAATCCTTATTTAGATAGATATAAGGATGTATTTATAAATAATGTTATATCCATATTGTTATATCTATATGGCATAGTGTGGCATTATTTAATCTTGGTTGAGACAAGCCTTTAGAATATGCTTGCATTTGTCTTTTACTGATCTATGTTGTATTTTAAAATGGATTAAGTCTATTTAAATATGAGTGGAACTCAAATAAATGACAGACAAAGTGTTATTTATAATAACAACATAGCTTATAAGTTTCATATGAATACTCAAGTTATTTTGATAAAATTATGTCTTGTGAGAAGGTTTCTTGAAGAAGCTTGAGTAAGCCATTCGATGTGGACCTTCCCCATAGCAAGACCAACTTTTAAACAAAGAGATTTTCATTTGAGATTGGATCTATAATGAGAACTATCTATATTGTAACTTTAAGGTTTGCTTTGATTACCTTGATTTGTAAGATTTGTAATAAAACCAACAAATAAATGATTAAGAGTTTCATTAAACCTAGTTTTTAACTATAATTTAGCAAGGCAAACTCCTGGTTTGGGCCTCTCATATTTTGTAGTATGATTGAGTCATATTGAGTTATAATCAATGGATTTATATCCTAGGGGGGAAAGTTAGTTTAAAATGTAGGAAACCTAAGCCTTTAAGGTGAATTTGAATAAATTTAATGAGACTTAATTAATATCTTTATAAAAGAATGGTTCTTGAGATTGAGTATGTCTCTCCCTTTTATTTTTTTATGAATCTTCTCTTGAATTTGGCTTGCTCATGGTTGAGTAGGAAGAAAATATTTAAATAAAAATTACTATTAGAATAATAGTAGAATTATCATTGAATCCTTTAGTGTGGTTAGGGCTTGGATGGAGGTATGAATAAGTTTTTTACCTAGGCTTTTATAGTTGAATTTCCACCATGGCTAGTTGGATGCCTCTATGCCTTAGCTGATTCAAATTTGACTTTTTTAAAATCTTGTGTTTGATTGAAGCCTTGAGATTTTCTATAGTTACTTAAAATGGCTCAGTATTTTACTTAGCATATTTTTCCAAATAGTTTTTCCTTGCATCTTTCAGAAAGAGTTAGTCAAAAGTTGTGCACAAAGATAGTTAAAACTTACACATGAAGATAGTTTGAATTTACGCTTGAATACAGTCAAAATTTATGCACAAAGATAGTTGGAAATTGTGTGTGAGTCTAAGTAGTTGAAACTTTTTTTCTAAATAAAAGTTATAAAGACTCATATTTTTCACTTTCATTAGTTAATCATTAGAATAATTATTATAACCCATCATAATAATTGTCATGAACATAAGTTTTGATAGTTTCAACCTTATAACCAAAGTTCATGAATTTTTTAGACTAGGCCATCATATGGAAGGTTTCAAAGGTTTTATCATGATTTGGTTGGAGTAAAGGCATGAGTAAAGACCTGTGTTTGTCCTTAAGTTTTTGCCTTGGTCAATTTTATGACTTTGATAAGTGGTTTAGAGGAAGCCACATGTTGTCATCCTATTAACCTTGGAGTGACATCAACATGGTTATATTTTTGGTTAGTGTTAGGTAGTGGGCAAGTGGGATTTTACCACATGACATCATCCCAGTAACCCATGAACTTGAATATGACCTTCCAAGATGCTCAGGAAACCTAGAGCACATATGGATTAGCCATTAGGGGATAATACATCGATACCTCTATAGTTATAATGATGTAAGGAACTTTCAAGTGGTAGTGTCTGATGCATCAAAATGTTAGGCTTGAATAGACCCAAGATGGACATGTGGAATCTACTAACATAAGAAACTACCAAGTAGCCAATTGATGGTCATCTCCACACCATAACTACAATCACTTTTTTAACAAGATATCATGGAAGTATTATGAGTGTGATGCCAAACTAATTTTGGATTTTGTCTATTATACATTATGGTTATTAAAGACTTTATTATGGGAATGAATGGAATTGGGAATTTTTCCTTGATCGGTAGTAGTTATTAGTTGTATATCATGTGTCTTGTGTATTATTTTTTAAAAAAATGGGTGCAACATAATCTACTTGAATAACACATGTATATCAAGATTTATTGATTTATTTATAATTGATTATCTAAATATTATGACGTGTTAATATCATTTGAATATTATATATATGCATTCATATACACAAAATTTTCTATAATTAACATCAATAATGATGAGTACCTCAAAATTTGTAAAAAATTATTAATCTATTTATTTTAATTTTATTCTCTTTTGAATATTATGCTTTTAATCAAATTCATTTCAGTTGTTTCTCAATAAAAGTATTTATTTTACACCTCTAAGTCAATTCTTGCTCCAAGTCTTGAAAATTCTCTTATTTTTAGTTAGATTTCTATTTATTTGTGTTATAGTTAGACTTTGATTTCTATTTTAGATGGATTATTTTATTTATGTTTTGTTCATCTTTAATTATTTACTTTTTTGTTTAAGTAGTTTTCTATTTAGATTACAGTTTCATTTTTGATTACTTTTAGATTCATTACTTATTTGCATTGGATTATCTTTTTAGTGTTAATTGTTACTGCTTATTTCTTTCTTAGTCTTTAGATTATCTTTTGTTGTTTATTTATTGTTTCTAATGTAGTTTGATTGTTTAGTGAGGTTGTTATTAGATTCCTTTCAAGTCTATTTATTACTTTCTTTTGTTTTTTTGTTTATCATATTTTAATAGAAGTTGATTAGATCATTAAATGGTGTTAGATATTTATTAGTTCTTTTTTAGTTCCTTATTTAGTTTTATCTTTAGATGATAGTGTTAATTGAGTATGATAGTTTTTGTTTTCGTTACCTTTTTCAATTTTCACTTTCATTTCTTGTATTTATTTCTTGGTTTCTTTTGTTTCTTTTATTTTAGTTTTTTTTAGACCTTGTGGCATTAATTTATTGATAAAAGATAGATAGAGAGAGATTGATAAGAAAGTACACATATTAGATATCTTCCTTCAAGATATTGCCTCTTTCATAGGCTTTACTATGTTGGATAGGTTAGATTATATCTTTATAATTTTATTCTAATTTTATTATTAAATAAATATCTAATTTATGAAATATAATGATGCATATTTCAATGTTTGATTTTCTTACTTATTCCTATAATTATTAAAAAAACCCCTCTACACATCTTAGGATCAATTCTTATTATTTGGACCCCCTATAATTAAACTAGTATGATTCCATATTAACCTTTACAATAGGTGAAAGGGTTGATTCATTGATATAATAACTTTTCACCATCAATAGGATAGTCTAGGGGCATGTCGTACATGTTGAGTCAATCTAGGGGGTACATATTATATCCATGATCTTCATAATCTGTTATAACCTTAGGATCTGTTATCATCATCTGATAATCCCAAGGCACTACAACTAAGTTATCAAATTTTTCGTAGACATTGCACCATTAATACCCTGAGCCCACAATGGTCTCTCCCTAGTAATCCATGTAAATACATGAGGGCCCTATGGAATACCCTATCTATAGTCAAATTGATGAAGAACCCTATCAGTATGATATCACTCTATTACTCTATCATGTCATCCTATGATAAAACAAGTTATCATCATAATTTCCATAAATTTTGTGTCCTCTCTCCACCCCCATTGGATACCTAAAAGGAATATATGTAATATGGTTAGGTATCATGTCATTAATGACATGCCTATAAAAAGGTAAGTTACGTGCATGACCTCTCTTATTATCCCATATGTAGACCGTATGATCATCTGGTGATTTTACCTATTGTGTCCCAATTGATCACTTTATCTCCATGTGCTTCTAATACCATATGTATAATAATGTTAAGAGCCAATGCTAACACCACCTCTATATATAGCATGGTGTGGGTTTTGGTATAACTAAGCTAAGAGTGTTGGCCCCATGGTGAATATATGGTGGTGTTCAACCATATTTTCCACCATGTCACCAATTCCAATAGGAAAGCATCACTTATTCTTATCAGGTAGTAGGATGCCACTAATAAGAGCCATAATAGTACATGTCAGTTGATCCATCCTTTGATAGTGATATAACCAATCAATGTTCATCTATCTTTGTATATATATATATATATATATATATATATATATATATATATATATATATATATATATATATATATATCTATTTGATTATTTTAATTTTGAATTTTTTTGAGTTCTATTATTAGATAGTTAACATATATAAAAAAATAATTTTTTAAATCTTTATGAATCTACATTTAGAATTTCTATCATTGTGAAACCTTGGTGGGTTAAGAATAATATTTTTGTTAATTTTTAAAAGGAAATATAGAGTTGTTTTTCCATTTTCCTAAGGTTATTCAATCTATTTGGTGTATTTATTTTGTTCCTATGTCTAGAATATGTCTTTCTGACCCCATTTTCATGAAAAGGTTTACTACACTAAAATATCCCTTTTTAGATTATTATAGTAAATTTATGTGTTTAGTTATCTATAATCATCATGTTTATTCCTTTTCCCTTACATACTTTTATTTACTTCACTATATTCTCTTTACATTTCTCTTCTGCCACCTTTTCATACTTTCTAGTTAAAATTACAACCCCTATACAAACCACCATTTTTACTATAAATAGTTTTATTTCCAATATTATCTTTATTTTTAATAAAGGTAGTTTTGCCTTCTAATAAGAGAGGGACTTTATCCCTATCCTATTGACTGAATTCTCAATTTGTCTCCTTAAAAAAAATAGCTATTATTTTTTGGTGCCCACCATGAGTCACGTCTTTGTCCTTTTCATATGACCCACATATGAAATTTTTCTCACATGACTCTCCCAATGACTCAAGGACCACTTCAACAACTAGATATTGAATGGGATAAAATACACAACCAAATACTAACTTTGAAATCATATAGTGTACTTGGGAGTGTGATGAGTTTAGTGTTGCTCAATTATAGACTATTTTGACAATATTGAACTAAGAACTAGATAGTGCAAAAAGAGTAGAAAAGATTATTGAGCATAGGATAACTTCTAGAGCTCATCAAGTAGCCCAAAATCATGATCATTAAATTATCTGTATGACTATTACCATGAACCGAGATCATGATCATCAACTTGGTCTAAATTAGATAAAAGTTATAGAAGAAGATATTATTTCAAGTATTTAATTGTTCGCCTGGGCTAATAGAACATATTACACCCAATTAAACACTATCATTGCAGTAATTAACATAGAATAAGATCATGTTGCTATTGTTTGAATAAACTCATTAATTTATTTGAGATTAGCAATCATATAAGCAAAAAATTAAATTCATATAATCTCTCAAGGATATCCTATAGTAAGAAATTATTTTCATTACCATCTTAGTAGCTCAAGCTCTAATACTTCAATCAAATATTTATTATTTGAGTGAAACACAATAAGATATTTATTCAGATTTGTGAGTAGTTGTGTGGGATAATAAGATTACTACAATTCAATTTCGAAGTATGGTTGAAGTATTATAAGAATATGAATATTGTGTTGTTTTGGCATAAATATCCAAGTCAATAAGAGAACAAAGAGCATGATAAAGAAGACCAGCTCATAGAACCCTTCAAATCCAATATGCAACTCAACAAAAATAGAGTTCTTTCCAACCTAGTAGAAAGATGATTTACTAAATCAAGTAAATCTCAAGGTAACACGCATCCCTTCTATCAATTAAAAATTATTTATAACTTTAAGTTAGACCTTGAATAGAAATTTTAACTCAATAAGTCAGTCATTCTCCCTTTAAATCCTAAGGAAAGTAAATAGTCATAAGGTGGTTCAATAATAAGTCAAGATCTTATCCTATCAGAGGTTGTTCTCCCATTACACAAATTTTTCCAAGAATGGTAGTGACATGGGGTAATTAAAATTGGTATATTAGCTTTGGTAAAATTACATTAACTCCCAAAATGATCATAGAATAATTTTATAAAAAAAATTAGGTGATGGAAAGCAACATCTAGATGAACAAATTTTTTGTATTCTTTATAGCATGTGGAATCTTAGGTGTCAAATATGAATAAATTATGATCAAATTGTTCATTGAATATCTTGAGAATGGAGTTGAATATTGGTTCTATCATCTTGATATAAAAGTCATTACCAACTAGAATAACATGAAAACCAAATTTGAAAGTAGATTCAAATTGATAAAAGATGCACATGCATTATTGGCACAACTCACTCAAATGAATAAGGGGATTATGAACCTATGAGATACATTTTAGCTAAATTCAATAAGCTACTTTATAAGATACCAATGATTTCTAAGCTGACGTATGAAAATAAAAAATATTTCTTTATTAATTCCCAATTGCTTGAAGTAAATTATCAATTGAGAAGAGATCCAGTAGTCAGCTTGAATTTAGCTCATATGTTATCCATTGACATCTAATATGACATGATAATGGATGGAAAATTAAATGAGGATCCTTAAAAACGTAAATCATAAATTTTAGGTCAATATTCCACTAAACAATTTATGCAAAAGATGGCCAATGATATAACAAATTTTAAGAAACAATTTCCTCATAAAACTATCACTCCTTATTATGATATTCCTAGAAGAAATTGTGTCATTCCAATGGAATCATCCATGATTGCAAACCCATCAACATAAACTTTTCATATAATTTTTTCAACAACCAAATTCAAATTCTTTAGTGAATGTCATTTTAGAAACATAAGAGATTTTTAGATATGAAGAAGTTGAAGAAAGAGAAGGAATAGAAAATCCATATCTTCAATAATTTGAAATAAAATAACCTTATGGATAATCCACTAAAACATACTTATAATATAACTTCGGTGAAAATGATTATGATGACACTATTTGAGATATGAATAGCTAGTCATTTATAGTCTTTACTAGAGCACATAATCAAAAAAAGTAACAAACTGATAAATAAAAATAAACTTTAAAATTCATTCTTACATGAGGAATTTCTTCACTAAGACTAATTAAATTTAAGTAAACAATGGTTAAGATAGGTTAATCTCATCAAAAAACTACTACTACTTATCTAAAAGGTAATAATGATGTGAACATTTCTCAACCCATTAAAAGTTCTTCTACTAGCTTACCTACTTTTGATATAATTGAACATATAAATAAAACCAAAATCTAAATGTCTAAGGTCAAAACCCAATAAATTACATAAGCTATTAGAGTTGATCAAAGGTAAAAATCCTAATACAAAAAAAATAAATCTCAAATGGATAGTAGTAACCCCATCCTCTTCTAATCTAGTAAATTCCATGGTTATTATCATATCCAAATCTAATAAAGTTGAACCCTTATAAATTTTATTTTTAATCAAGGGATGCAAAGTAAGTAATTTTATATATATATTATATTTATGGATTATATATCACCTTAATATTTTACACTTGGAAAACCTAGACCTTGGTTATTTCTCTTAGTTCTAGACATGTCTTGCTTTTATAAGTCTCACATCTTCTCTATATTTTACCCCTTGGCCTATCTTTTAGTCTAACTAGTTTTATGTTGATGACATAGGCCTTCTATATTTTCTATAATTATTTAAATGTATTTATATTATGCACCTACAATTTTTGATCATGTACCTAATTTCTTGTTTCCTAGACACTAATGTTTAGGATAGACATTAGCATCGATGCCAGTCTCCTGACCTAACGTAAGTATCTAATGCCCTAAATTCATCCAAATTTCTAATGAAATGTATACAAATGGTTATATTAAGTGATTTTATATTAGTTACCTCTCTAAAGTGATTTATTTAAATACAATATCAACCCTCATTCATTCCTCACATACAAAAACCTAAAAATACCAATAAAATACCTAGTATTCATACTAATGAACATTTATTTGAGCAAAGATTTCCTATTTTCTCTTATTTACATATCAATCATAGGTATAAAAATTTACAAGTTTGAATTAATAAAGGATTAGCATAAGACATTGGTTTTCCAAGTTATAAGCTAGGTCATTATTGTACTTATTTTCCACATATTGCATGATTCACACACAAGCCAACATATAAGAGAGAACTACATAAGTTTGAGGCCCTCTTTGGATTATTGGTTATGTAGATGCTACTCATTGATAAATGGGTATTTAGGGTATCAATACACAATGTGCCCATTAACCCATTTTTTCCCAAGGTCACCATGAAGATGAAGAACTAGGATTTTAATATTTTGTGAGGAGAGATAGTCCATGACCTAGATATAAATGCACCAGAGTGAAGGTGAAGTCAAACCCAAAAGCATCCAAGTGGTTGCATCCTTTTCTAGCAAGTATTCCATATAGGACACCTATGTCAAACCTAGATAGTAATGTCAATACAACCATCATAGACTGGTGTAAGTGTCAAAGGCTCTAAAGGTTAGATTATAGAATTAGGAAACTATTCTAGAATCATCTTTCAATATACTTTCTACATGTTCTAGATCCAAAACTACATTAGCATCAAAACAAGATAAGTAAATTACTTATTTTTCATTTCCATACATAGCTTAGTTTTACTTTCTATATTTAGTATATTCTTGATTTTATAAATTCACCATTTATTATATCTAAGTTTAACATCCAATTGGCCTACTATATATCCTATTATCACCCTTATGCATTATCATTTCCATATACCCCATTAATAGAAATCTAAGTTAACTCCAAGTACTTAAACCAAAAACCATTTTAGGGTTAAACATTTGGTGAACTCAATATTTGAACTTACAACACTAGGACAATTAGGTTTTCCTAATATTTTCCATTGATAATCCTTGATTGTTATAAAATATGTTTAACATAGATGCATCTATCACCCATTTTGGGTTCCAATATGCCATAGTTTCTATGATTTGATACATTAGTTGCCTTGTCAAATATATTAAGCAAATTTGTGCCAATAATGAGAGGGTTTTAAATAAAAAACAACACTTTATCTCTCTTTAAAATTCATTTTGTAATGTTATAGATATAATTTCTAAGTGCCAATGTGCATTCTCTCAACCAATTATTCTACTTATGTCTTATTTGAATAAAAACTACCATATCACACCTAATATTCACCCATGGATTATATTGGATTATGTGGTCAATGTTATTACTACTCGAAGAGGTCATATTTATCAATTCATTCGCCCACCTATTAATATACAATAGGTGCCTCCTAAACCTAAGCTTATAATGAAATATAAGGGATATGACATTATTGACCAATTAAGCAATATGCATGCTAATATTTCAATCCTTGAGCTCCTAAAGTAATCTAATGTTTATAAATATATCTTATATGAGGAATTGTGTGAGGCACAAGTTCCAAGTGATTTTGATACTACTTATTTTGTAGATATAATGAATTATCTCAAGAATAATAAAAAGATCATTACCTTTGATCCAACAGATTTACCATCCAAAGATTTTATTAATCAAAAATTTCCTTTATTCATGCAAATGACCATATAAAATAAAGGTATCAAAAGGGTACTCATTGATAATGGTTCAGACCTAAACATTTGTAGCACATAATTCCTAACCACCATGGGTATTAACACCAATCTTATTCAAAACATATTCATGCGCATAAAAGGATTTGACAATTCACATAGCCCTTTGATTGGCCAAATCACATTGGTTATGACATTAGGAATAAAAATGGTTTTAAATACATTTAAGTTCATGTCTCAATCATTACATTATAATTTAATTTTGAGTAGACCTTTGATACATTTAATGTAAGTTTTCCCATCTACACTTCATCAATGTGTAAAATTCTTACAATTATGGGACCTTATTATCCATGCTTGTTGGTGATGAACCTTTCAAATTTTGAAAAAATGTACATTCTAAAATTAAAGGAATCCCTAAAGTGGTACCACCTAAATAATTCATTCCTCTTGAACATATACACATGTATGAAATAGGTGAGTCAAGTGCAATGGATCCTATGCATCTAAACGTAAATAAGGTATTAGATACTAGGGTACACATAGATACACATCAATACTAAGAACCATCACTAAAGGAACAAATAGAACCATAAGAGTACCCACCATTTGATCTCCCTTTATTGGTCAATATTGAATAGAAAGATGGCCATGTTTTGGATTACTATGATAGTGACAATGATACCACTTATGATATGATAGATGAGAAAATGTGAAATTTAAAATTTGATCTACTTGATCACCTGGTGGATAACCTATTCAATCCTATGGGTCTTTGCATATATAAACTAAATCCACTTGAAAAAAATAAATAACTAAATATAGATCAGGGAAAAAATAGTAGATGAGCATGTAAATGCTCATTACTCCATACATCCCTCTTGGTGGAAAACATTGAGTCAACCTTATAAGTTTCAAATGCAAATTCATCATGTGAATAATGTGGATTCTTCTCAAAATGATTCAAAATAAATTTTATATATCATGACACAACAAGATACTCCAGATACCATGTTATCTATGTTACTTGAATATAGAATGATTTTTTTACCTTCTACTAGACATAGAGCACATAGTAGACTTCCACCCATATAAGACATGGTACCATACTATAAAAATCATTGGATCAATGACCATCATACCAATCAATGTGAGACATTGAAAAACCTAATTCAAAAATATAAGAATGATTGATGTATACAGATTATATCTAACATGAGAAAAGGACAAAATCCTTCTTATCTTTCAAAAAAGAATTATCTCTCAAAACAATCAAAGTATGAAAATTTAACTATTATGCTAACATTGATGGGGTATATTTCCACCATCTCCAATTTGATATTAACAAGTGAGGTAAAAAAAATCTCGCACATTTTTTTCTAGAATATCTATAATTCAATCAATGGATTGTGGAAATACTACCTTATTAAGTGAGATACAACTTATGGTACTACATTTCTCACAAAATTGGTACATACTGTAGATGAACTAAAAAACTATCCATTAATGCCAAAATCTTGAGGATACATTCAGCTGCCTATAACTTATGGCTCAAGGGTGGAATCTTCCACCATATGGATATTAAACCACAAACCAAATTCAAAGCTAAAGCTTGAATGAAATTGGATAGCTAAGTGGAAAGCTAAGTTATATACTACAAACATGTGTGTTAATTTTCTTGATATGGATACAAATATTTATATACAACATAATGGAAATGACTATTTACATGCACCATTGGCTTCAGGTAAACCATTAAAAAAAACATGGAAGTGATGGACATTTGATGATATAAAAAAATATTTAAAAACTTTCTAGGCAGCCCTAAACCTTTCTATGATGAATACTTCCTTGATTAAAATATTTTTCAAAACATTCCTACACACACACACACACACCAATAAAATAAAAAACTTTCAAAAATTCAAAAATATTTTTGGTGCCTGCATGTTCTATTAGATACTTGGAATATTTGTGTTAATTCTATGTTGATGTACATCATACCTATTAATTTTACAATCACATGTGTATCATTCTTCTACTCGAGTGTGATATAGGTATACACAGATATATGATCTATTCATATTTTAGATGATGGGCCTTCCCTCTACTCATATCAAGAAGACATTGGGGGCATACACATCTCTAATATTGATACACATAGGTTATATGATTCTATTATCACATTTCATTATCATGTTTGAGGTTACATATGTACTTACACATGCTTTTATCTATGATTATATCTTACACAGGGTACTTGATATGCTATGCACTTGACATTTTTTGCTAACATGTTTGATCCATGGGATACTAGGATATGTTTATAATGGTTTAGTATGCTTTCATTTATGCACTTCCTTAAGTGTCTTACCTTGATATTGTCTTGCTTATTTGAGATTTTGAATATGTTCCTTTGTTTGTAGCTTTCATGACTATGTGTACTCAATTTGACATTTGAATATGTCATTACTTATTTTATGTACATTTTAATATGTCATTATTACATTTATGTACATTTTACTAGGTTGTGACACTTCAATTGTGTGACATTTGAACATTCCCCTTG
Source organism: Torreya grandis (assembly GCA_037957365.1). NCBI lineage: Eukaryota > Viridiplantae > Streptophyta > Pinopsida > Cupressales > Taxaceae > Torreya > Torreya grandis. Next base: position 461,373 of record JARHVA010002237.1, read on the forward strand.
TTTTCAATCTCCCCAAACCATTGCCTTTTGACTTGATTTTGAGTTCTCTTATGTGTGTGCTTGTTTGTTTTTTGATCTTGTACTATTTTTGCTTAGACATTGACATGATATTTATCATACATCTTAGGCATTAATGTGATCACATTGGTTTTATGTACTTCAATGTTATATCTACCTAGACATGTTCTTTCTATATGCTATATGGTTCCATTCACATATTATACATTTTTCTTATCCTTTTGAGGTGAGGTAACTACTAGTTCCTATATTTTGGGCCTCACCTCAAATTGGGGGCATTTCATATAGGCATGTTCTCCAAACTTGGCACAATTTTAGATTTAGTGGGGGCATGATTTAGAAGCATGTTCTCCACACATATTTAGTACTCAGCATCTCCAGATTATATTGGGGGACATGTTTTAGAAACATGTTATTTACATTGGTACTTATATCAGTTTTTAAATTTCTCCATATATAGTTGGGGCATACTTTAGAAGCATGTTCTCCACACTTACACAACTTTTGAATTAGCAAAAGTGCACAGTTGTATGATTCAGATTCATAATTATGATAGAATTATATACATTGGTACCATTGTTATACATAGTTTCAACATGATACATACCTAAGGTCCATATGTTATGCAATTTATGCTTATTATTGTAAAATCCAAATTAGATTTAGATTTTAAAACTATTTTATGGATTGTTACTATTAGAGGTACAATCACTAAGAGGGGGGGTGAATCGTTGATGTAAGATAATCCAAACTTGAATTCCAATCCTTTAAAACCCTTAGTCAATCACCACAAGCATTAATAAAGCATACAATTCATTCATAATAATGAACAAGAAAGATGATATAAGCACACAACACATGAATTATGTGAGAAAACTTCATCGGGGATGAGCCTCACACTCAATATTATAAACATATAGACTACTTGTATTATAAGATTATCACAAAAATGAGACCTTTTAGTGAAGTGCCCACTTCACAAGGAGCACCCACCCCTAAGCATGAACAAGCACCAAATTGTTCTAGATGTTGAGTACCCACACAACACCTATGAAATCAAAAAATCTAGAACTCTGATTGAATTTCAATATGATGGAGAAATAATGTATAACACCACTCTTCAACCCTTCATAATATTTCAATCTTACACACACAAGCAATGCATCCAAAACACCCTTTTGGATCACTCTATACCTCTTCACTCATCCTCAATCTTCAAACCTACAAGTTCACTGTTATAACATCAAAATTATGACCTATAGGTCATGAAAACATTCCTAAACCTACTCTACACTTCAATACATCCACCAAGCATATTAAAACTTCTCTATACTTTACACAACAACTCTATAAACCATCACCTTTGATTTAGCTCTTTATAAATTAAACTTGTTCAATACCTTCTTCGTCAGCATAAGACTTTCCTTAAATCTTAAGGCTTCTATCCCATTAATACATATCTTAATAATATAATCCATGGGTCACCCTTATAGGTCTCATGGAGACCTATTCACCCCTTTAGCACATTACCAAGCAAAACTAGGAACACAAGTCCAAATCAAATCCCATAGGTCCTTAACACATGACCCTTAAGATACCCTAAATTTATTAAATTCATCCCTACTCACCTCTTCATATGAAAAACTTAGCAATCATTTACCTTCCTAAAAAAAACACCATGAACGAATAGACAATCAACTTGTGAGCATTTGTTTATATAGAAGATAGATTGGTCAAACCTCTAAAATACATATAGATCATCCTCAAATATTATATAACACTCTCTACTATATAATTTACCTTGAAACATCCAAACATCATCAAAAAAAACTCAAACATCCTTCTTAGGTCATTTGCAGAAGAAGGTTAAACCCTTAGTCAACTTTTGACTACAATAAATGTAGTTGTACTATCATTCAAACCTCCAAATTATTTTTCATAGATATCCCTTGAATTTATATACTATTTTTATTTTTATACCACCATAAAATTCATCCTCCATCAAAATTTATATCCAAAATAGTGAATACTAGTTTTCCTTTGTAAATTCAAATATTTGAATTCTAACAATCACTTTTTAATGCAAATTTGGCTAAGTATGGAAAATAGATAAATATGCTTGGGAGACCATATTTTCACCTTCATAAATTTTTATATGATTCAAGTCAAGACATGAAATTTTAAACACATGAACTAGGAACAAACCTCAACAAACCCATGTGACCATTTTCTTCTAACACCTTCACACTTGCAAATTTTGACATCATCAATCTACTTACTTCGGAAGATCTGTCAAAATGACTAGGCTAACCTAGAAATTCACAAGGTTATTATAATGAATTAATTTGAATTCCAAAAGTAATAAAATAACTCTTGACGCCTTATATTACCCCTCAAACATGTTCAACACATCACTAACATCCATCACCTTGCCTAACAAATCAAATATTGCAGGCTCCATGCATGAGCAATAAGGCACACTTTGTTATTATCCTTCTATCACATAAGACACCTCATGAACACTCTTTTCCATATCATGTAAATTCTTTGACACCTTATATACATCATTATAACACCTCAACAATCTCCCCTTTTTCATTTATGTCAACACCAACACAAAAACTATGCACATACTCCTTTTTTTGTAAACACTTTCTCAACCTTTGACACAATGACAAAGTGGGCTTACCTAATGATCTTGAGGACTTTAAATTTTTTAAAATGTTTTAAAATACAAAATAAATAAGGTAACACATTTTATATATGAAATAGACTCCCCCTATCACTATACATACCATTTCTTATTAGAACTTCACTGTCTTGTTCATTGATAACACACCATCTAAACCATTCCCTACTATATGAAGATGAAACACACACTATGAAGAAAATGGGAGTGATCAAAATTTAATATTATGAGGACTCCCCTTAAGTCTCTTGGCCTTAGACTCCTCTTAAGTACCTTCAAACCATCTTCAACCATGATGAAACCTCATAGTTATTCTTTAAATTCTCCCTCATAGGCAAACTCTGTGATTACCATAGATGTTCCAATCCATAATAAAAAAAATTAAATATATTTAAAATATAATGAAAAACTCATATAATAAAAATCATACCTTTTTATTTTGGATAAAATTACCAAAAGGTTCATTTCTTCACACTAGCCTTGCTTAGAGGCCTAGTAGCCCTACCTAAACCTTGCATAGCCCATAAATTCTTGTGTATGAAATATCATGGATTTAAATTTCATATATATATATATATATATATATATATATATATATATATATATATATAAAATTAATATTCCCCCTCATGCATGCCAAAAATAATCAACCAACTCTTCCTATTCACCATAACTCCATAAAATGACTTATTAATTATCCCTCCATTTGCACAAATCCTTATCCATAGGAAAAACTACACACCTTTAAATGAATATAAAATAATTTGAGTACCATATTGGTCATTTTAATGGATTAAGTATCCTTAGGTCCTAACTCCCTTTGGAAGGTCACCAACTTATATGGTGTAAAAATTAGGGCATAAAAAAAAGGGTCAACTTACCACCTTTAGATCAATGCCAGATTTTGAAACTTATCTCACACATTTAGGTCATCAATTTAAATTTTTGGATAAAAATTTTAGGTTAAAATCCTATGGGAACCCATAGAACCATGAAATGGTTTTTAGACTTCTAGTCCTTATGCATAGGTTATAAAACCTGAGAGGCATCAAAAATATTTATCTTATCTTCAAGAAACCTTCAGGCCCTAAAAATACCTAGAGCATACCTAAATGAGTTTATCACACCTTTATATATCAAACTTATCTTGAAAAAATCACAAATATTCATTTGACACTTGAAACCAATCATTTTATGCCTGCAGACCCTATGTACACAGCAGTCACTATGCCAAAACATCCTAGATTGATAAATGTAGCCTTTATAACATCTCCACAACACTTATTTCACCTAGACACATCAAATTCAACTATATTCCATACTTTTTTATCTTATTAGATCTCAAAAGCATTAAATATTCAAAATTAGCCATCACTAGGTAGTGAACACTGACCAAAATAGTCAAATGGAACAAATAGTCATTAATGTTACCTGTGACCAATCCAATATAAGAAACCACATGGAATACACTTGGATAAATCCTCTACATACTCCATACCAAACTCGCCTTCATACTCAATGATTTGACCTATTGAACCAAGTATTAAAAATTGACTAGATTTTGCTTTCAGGGCCAATGTCTCTGAATGGGTTTCTTGAAGCTTTCCATCACCAACCAATGGAAAAATATTATGAACTTGTTTCTCCCCCTTAACCAAAGACCTTATATGATCAACACAAGTCTTGATAATAAAATATCATTAATTATATATCAAAATGGCATCGGTCTTAAAGACCAATCAACAACTCTACATACCTCTGTACTTTGTTCATCACCTAGAGCACATACACTTGATTCTTGCACATGAAATACGTCTCCTAAGAAGCATAGGTAGATACATTCTCTTGTCATAGAGGGACTAAATGTCCCAACATTCAATATATTCCCACATCTCCATGCTCTTACTTGACTTGTAGTCCTGCCTCATCATCAAATTAGCTTTGAATGAATCCTTGACTTCATTCTTTCCCTAAGGCTTAAAATATTGCTTGATCTTCTTGTCCATTTAAGTAGATAAGGCTTTTTCTTTGACTTTTGAACTTGTTCCCTATTATATCATGACAAACAATCCATTTTGAGCCTATTTTTCATTCACCTCCTTAGGTCTCCATTCATTATAATTCATTTTCTTCATGTTAGGGTTGACTTTATTTGAAGTAAAATAATGACCATTCCTACATAACCTTTCTATGTGACCTCTCTCTTGACATTTGTAGTAGACCATGCTTTTAAAAAAAAATCATTATTTTTTATTTTATTAGGACAAAATATTGTAATGTGCCCTATGTCATAACAGTTATTGCACTTAACTCCACTCATACTACTTGATTGATGATTCAAATCATAGTTCCAAGAAAATTCATTCTTTTAGGATCTTCTACACTCTCTTGACCTATAACCAAAATGATAAAAAGAGTAAAAATGACCATTAAAATTAGCATACCTCATAGCATTTAGTTATCTAATAGGATTAGTTTTCAATCTTTCAAAACCATCATTCCTTGATTGATCATTGAATTTTAAGGTTTGATTCTTCTTGTTCATGTTGTTACTTTCTTTGTATTTATTGGCATTCTCCTTATCATGATTAGTATTTTGATCCAACATCACTGTCTTCTCAATATTTTTATCTTTTGAGCATCTTCATGGAACCCTAGACCTGACTTGTCATTTGAAGCCTTTTGACTGCATAATAAGTCATCAAGATCAACTATACTTTTCTCAAATTTATGATATGTCTCAATCTTGCTAATACATTGATCTAGTTTCTCCTGTAAAGACTCTATTTTATATTTGTATTTGACAAATTTTTCATCCTTACTTTTCACCTCTTTAACTAGGGTAAAAACTTAAGTTTCAAGATGTTCATTAATGTCATCATGCTCCTTGACTTCATTGCTCAACCTTTTTTCAAAGAGTCCAATTAGCTTCTCATAAGATTTTATCAAGGAAGCTTGTTTTTTGTTCTTATCTTGTAGTAGCTTCATTTATTCCAAGTTATTCAATTATTTATCTTCAAGAGTGACTTTCTCATCTTATTCCTCTGATCTATCTCCACTAAAGAGATCTCTACCTAAATAACATTCACCTTCATCATCACTAAGAGCCATGAATAGTGTCTCCTTGTACTCATCATGAAATGAATCATCACTATTTGATGTGTTTTATTCTTCTTATATATATATATATATATATATATATATATATATATATATGATTTACTATCTCCTTCATTGTAAAGGCTCTTAATTCCTTTGTATGATTCTTTCTTGTCATTTCTCCTATTGAATAACTTTATCTACTTATTAGGACCCTCAAATTTCTTGTGTTCATCCTCATGAGATTATTTATGAGCTTCCTTTTGTTTAGACTTGTCTCTATTATGGAACTTAGCTATAAAATTACCAACTTTACCAAATGAAAAACATTTAAAGTAAGTTTTCCTTCATACTTACTTAATCCTACATTAAATTTTCTTACAATCATGGCTTCAAGTTGATCTTCATTGAGATCAATATCTTCAAGACTTAACTTGTTCTTCTTAGATTTTATCTCCTTTATTACCTTGAAGGTTTCTTCCTTCATATAAGGTCTATCTTGATTTACTCTCATCTCATAGGTAGTAAGGATACCATACAATTCATCCATCTTCATCTGAGTGAGATCATGACTTTCTTCTACAACAAATACCTTTGAATCAAATTTGAGGGTGAGAGACCTTAAAAACTTTTTTACCATAGTATATTCTTCAATATCTTCCCCAAGACCTCTAATTATGTTTACTAATTAATAAACCCTTAGAAGATAGGATACCATAGTATTTTCTTCTTTCATTTTGAGCCCTTCAAATTATCTTTGGTAAGTCTACAATTTATCCAACTTAACCTTTGAATTTTCTTCATAGATAGTTTGCAATTTGACCCAAATTTCTCTGGAAAACTTGAAATGGATCACCTTGTTGAATGTAGCCTCTTATAGGCCATAAATGATAGCATTCATAGTTTTAGATTTGTTTTTGCTCAACTTCTTGTTAAATGCATTAGTTAGAGTAGTAGTTGGTGTAGTATAACCATCCATAATATATTGTCAAATATCAAACCCTAGAGACATGATGTATGTCCTCATCCTTTTACTCCAAAGAAAATAATTATACCCATTGAGAAATGGTTCTTACTTTGTAGAGAAACCCTGCATATGTTGACTTATCATATTGTACCTTGGATCACCTTCAACTGGTTAAACTTGTAAAGAAGGTATGGATTTAATACCAATTTTTAGAGGTAAAATAACTGAGAGGGTGGTGAATCAGTGATGCAAGATAATCCAAACTTCAATTATAATACTTTCAAACCATTAATCAATCACCACAAGCATTCATAAATCATACATATCATTCATAACAATGAACAAGAAAGATGATGCAAGATCAAACACACAACACATGAATTATGTGGGAAACCCTCATAGGGATAAAACCAAATATCAATCCTAAAAACACATGGACTACTTTTCCTATAATATTATCACAAATATGAGAAGTTTTAGTGAAGCACCCACCTCTAAACATGAACAAGCACCAACTTGTTCTAGATTTTGAGCACCCACACAACAGCTATGAAATAAATAATGCTATAAATATGATTTGATTTAAATTTTATGGTAAAACAATGTATAACACCTCTCTTCAACCCTTTATACTCTCTTAATCTTGCACACACAAGCAATGCATCCAAGACACCCTTTTGGATCACTCTAGACCTCTTCACTCGTCCTCAATCTTCAAACATGTAAGTACATTATTATAACATAAAAATTATGAAATATAAGTCGTGCACACATTCCTCAACCTGATCTACACTTCAGTCCATCCACAAATCATACTCAAACTTATCTATACTTCACACAACAACTGTAGAAACCATCACCTTTGATTTAGCTCTTTATAGATTAAACTTATTCATCACCTTCTTGTTCGGCCATAAGATTTTCCTTAACTCTTAAGTATTTTATACCATTCATACATATATTTATACCATCTTCATGGGTCTACCATAACATCCATGGGTCACCCTTTAGTAGCTATACCTTTCAATTAGGTCTTAGTAGCCCTTATAAATCTCATGAAGACCTATTCACCCCTTTAGCACATTATCAAGAAAAAATAGAAATGAAAGTCCACATAAAATCCTATAGGTCCTCTTCATATGACCCCTAATACATCATCAAGTTCTTACATTCATACCCACTCACCCTTCATATGCAAAACTTTTCAATCATTTGCCTTCCTTATAAAAACACCATGAACAAACAAATAGGCAACTTGTGAACATTTTTTTATACATAAGATGGATTTTTTAAACCAAAAAAATCCATAAAAATCATCTTAAAAGAGTATATAACACTTTCCAATTAATAATTCACCTTGAAACATCCAAACATAATTAAAAAAAAACTCAAACATCCTTCCTAGGTCATTTGTAGAAGAAGGTCAAACCCTCAGTCAAATTTTGACCATAATAAATGTAGTTGTACTATCACTCAAACCTCAAAATTAATTTTTTTGGATAACCCTTAAATTTATCTACCATTTTTATTTTTATACCACCATCAAATTTATCCTCCATCAAAATTTATAGCCAAAATAGTAAGGATTGGTTTTCCTTTGTAAATTCAAATATTTGAATTCCAACGGTCACTTTTTAATGAAAATTTGGTTATGTATGAAAAACAAATAAATATGCATGGGATACCATATTTTTACCTTCTTAACCTTTTATATACTTCATGTAAAGGCATGGAATTTTATACACATGAACTAGGCATAAAGCTCAACAAACCCATGTGACTATTTTCTTCTGACACTTTCACACATACAAATGTTGATATCATCAATCTGCTTACTTAGGAAGATCTATCAAAGTGACTAGGATAACCTAAAAATTCACAAGGATATTCTAATGAATTAATTTGACTTACATAAGTGATTCAAGCAATAATTACACCTTATATAACCCTTAAAACATGGTTAACACATCACCAACATCTATCACCTTGCCTAACCAATCAAATACTCTAGGCTCCATGCATGAGCAATAAAACACACTTTGTCATTATCCTTGTAGCACACAAAACACATCATGAACACTCTTTTCCACCTCATGGACATTATTAGACACCTTGGAGACATCATTTACATTACCTCAATAGTTACCACATCATAAACCTTTTATATATTGATACCTTAGTTGAACTCTTACGAACCTTAATGATTTAATCTATTGTAGTTGTTGGTTCACCTTGGATATGGTTGAGGTGATTAAATCATCTAATCTTGACAAGTTTTTATGTTTAACTTGATTGTATCATCCAACATAACCAATTTCTAAGTATGATTGTATTTTATGGTTGAGTTAATCTTAACTTCCAAGTGGAAACTCACCTTTGCTCCAAGGTTGAGGGCATGGGCCTCTCTCTATCTCTCTATCTATTTATATATCTATCTCCTTGGATATATGCACTTTATAGATTTATTTATATTTATTCTAAATTCTTTTTCATATCCTTATAATGATAGATCTTGTTGAATAATTAACTTTAATTTAGGTCATTGTTATAGGTTATAAGCTTATCCTAAGTCTTATGTGTGTCTTTATTTATTGTATTAATAAATGCACTTTATTTTAAGCCTTTATGAAGTGACAATCACCTCTATAGTATACTTATTGGATTTGGAGTTATTTTTATGTAACTCCTCTCCACCAACATGACACACACATCCTCCCCACTTGTAACAGAATTAGGGACATATGGCACACATGTTGGAGCTTTCCCCTATAAAAAATTTTCTCTCCTATCTCTTTATAAAGAGCTCTCCTATCCTTTTTTTCAACACTTGATACTATACTCTCACATCACTCTTGTTTTTTTAGTTTTGATATTGCATCCTTGTAATCTTATTTGGTCTCAATCCATTCTCTCTCTCATAGATTTTTCATGTTATTGTACTTGGATTTCATTATTTTCAAGGCTTCTAATAGATTGTGGGGTTTTTCTCCATATGGCAGTTTCTCCACTTATCACATTCACTTCAACTTGTGGTTTATGCTCACTTCAAGGTAACATTGTTCTTTAAATTTAATTATTTTTCAATGTTTAAATTGATATTTGGAAACATTTATGTCATGTTATCAGATCCATGATTTGGTTAACATTTGAATATTAAGCTTGTATCAGTTTTAAGGAAGAAGAAAAACAAAAAAAATTCTATTTTCTAACCTTTTTTTAGCATTTATATGCTTTCAAATATGGTTCTTTCACCTATTTTTATCTAAAATAGTTACTTCAAAATTGTAAATCAATAATTATTATTTGCCATTTTTAATTTATATTTATCTTAGTTAAAATAGGGTGACCTATTGCAATTTATCGTTGTTATTAATTTTTCCATCTTCAATGCCATTCCTCATTGTTGGTTATACATGATCCCTATGTGTTTTACTCTTTAAACACTTTAGTTCAGTCTATTATTAGATACCTTTTGGTATCATTTTTTTATGTACTTCTTGACTTCCCTTTGACTATAGCTTCTTTATTGCTACTTGTTATCAAGCATGGTGTTTTCATTTTTCCTTCTCTTTTTTCAAAGTCTTCTTTTGTCTTTTTTGTGTAGTATTTCCCTGTTTATTTTGTCTTTGTATATGAATTTGAATTAATTTAATTCATGTACTAAGATTATATTTTATATTTGTTTCTAAAATCATATTAAGGTATTATTCTCTCACATAAAAAGGATATTCATTTGTTAAATATCCTCTCTGCTCTCTTTTTAGCTCAATCTTGCATGTTCAGGTGGTGCACAGTTAGAGGAATTTTCATGGATTTCACTGCCCTAAGAGGAAGCTCCAACTATCTCATAAATTATGTTTATTTTCATGGCACATTTGCATATTTAGACTACCATTTTATATCTTAGCACAGTCTACAATAAATTCAAATCCTAATAATAGTTGTTCTATAAATAGCTCTTTTGTTGGCAATGTGGCTAGCCTAGGAAATCTATTTCCTACTTTATTTTTGTTTACCCATGTCTCATTTTAAACCTTTACATTTTTTTTGGTTTATCTTTCCATAGTGCCTTAGCTTAAATTTATCTATATTTTATCCTCTTACGTTATGTGTTTTGTATGCCTCCATCCAATTCTATTTTATTTTGTAATACCTTTTTCTATTTTCTACCTTGTGGTGTGGCATTATAATTTGAAAAAATTGCTCAATGTATTTCATTCATATGGACTTATTTGCTTAGATTTAAAATATTTTAGTTATAAGTATTTTCACCCTTTTATCATTGTCTTTATTGATTCCAAAGGAAAATTCTAATTTGAAAAGACTTTTAATACATTGGGTTTTAGGTTTTAATTCCAAAAAAAAAAAAACATTATCCAACTTTTATTATAAATCCAAGAAAAAGTATTTGTTCCTCTTTTATGACATTTGTCCTTTCATTTGGACATATCCTTTATGGTTTAAAGTTATACATTAAGTTAATTTATTTTTTTAAGCATTAAGTGTATTGAGCATTTTTTTAACTCTAGATGCTTTAATTAATTGGTAAATATTTTAAGTGGCTTTATCACACTTAGACTATGATATTTTGGTGTCGATTTATATTTATAAGTTTATTGATATATTCTTAGAAAAATGGATTCAAATTAGTCTTTTTTAGCATTTAAAAAATTTACATACAAAATTGTGTTTCAAAATGATGATATTATTGCTCTTAAAATACATATTCCCTATCAAAATGAAACTTTAAAAACTTTACATTACTCTTTTAATGAGAAAATGTTGTCTATGTAAAACTATATTGATGTCCTAAATGAAAAATTTACATCTTTTAATAATGGTAATAGCTCTAATGATGATGGATCTTCTTGTGTTTCTAAACAAACTCAAACTCATGTGTACACTCCTACCAACCCTAGCTTCAAAATCATGCATAGTATGAGTTATTCGAGTGGTGGGCTTGGTAAGTGTGAAAATGGTATTCTTAATATTATTTTGATTAAATCAAGTGCAAATTTTAAGGGTTTTATTTTTGATGATTCTAATACTTCTAATACTTATTTGAAATCTTATTTCCCTCTGCATCAAAGGATTTATAATACAACTTCTTTTGATTATACTACTACAAATGCTCATGCTTTAATTAAAAATAATAAACCTTGTGCACATTCTACAAAACATGAGCATTTTATATCTAAATGTTAAAATTTAAACCCATGCAAATCTTGTGGTAAATACATGCATGATAATTTGCATTGTTGTAAAACAACTAAATATCCTACCTCTAAGGGTAAAATTGTTTGGATTTCAAAACAAAATAAATCTTATGTAGATTGATATTTTTTCTTGTGATAATTCTTCTAATGTTTCACACAAAATATGTTTTGCAAGTGACACCTCTTCTTTATCACCATTTCAATTATTTATCTCTTTTTATGCATTCTTTACTTTTTATTGTAAAGGAAATATGCTTTAAATATATTGACTAACTTCTTTTTTTGTAGGTTTATGCACTTTATGATAGAATTTGACTTTTCTCAAATTTGCTTAATTATACATATACTTTTATTGCATTATGTATGTAGATTATATTTTTAACATATTAGTTATTTAACTTGAAATATTTATGTGAGCTTATATTTTTCAGGTTTGTGGATCATTCTTCTTTCTTGTAGGTTTTTATTCTATTGCAGCTTGACCACATTATTTGAAGAGGATTCTTAGAGATTCTTGGTAATCACATTTTTTTTAATGCAAATTTTGGCAGCACCTTCTCTTCTTTGTTATCTAAACTTTTGTAATTCTTCTTGAAGAAAGTTTATATTAAAGGGGATTATTATGTAATTTCAGCTCCCTTATTTGTTTTTAAAAATATTTCTTCACTCTTATAACCCTAAATTTAAGTTTAAGAGGGAGTGATGGAGAATTAACCCTAATTTGGGTCATTCATATGTGTTATAAGTTTATCCTAAGTCTTATATGTGTGTGTATTTATTATATTTATAAATGTACTTTATTTTAAACTTTTATGAGGTGTCACTCACCTCTCTAATCCACTTATTGGATTTAAAATTAATTACATGTAACTCATCTCCCCCAACATGGCACACACATATCCCTATTTGTAATAAGATTAGGGACATATGGCACACATGTTGGATCTTGCACTCATAACTTTGTTTCTCTCTTAGCTCTTTATAAAGAACTATCTTATCCCATAATTCAACACTTACTACTACACTTTCACAAAACTCTTATTGTTATAGTCTTGATCTTGCATCCTTGTGATGCTCTTTAGTATAAATCAATTCTCTCTCTCTCTCTCTTATAACTTCTTCATGTTATTTTACTTAGAGTTAATTATCTATAAAGCTTCTAATAAATTTTAAGGTTTTTATCTATATGATAGTTTTCTTATTTGTCACATTCACCTAAAATTGTGGTTTTTTCTCACTTCAAATTTAAAAAAATATTTAATTTTAATTATTTATAAACATTTAAATCCATCTTTGGAAAAATTTCTATCACATCCTTTTAAAATCAATATGCCAATAGGCATGGTAGTTAAATAGACACATAGGTGTACACCTAAACCTTACTGTAATGAAGTTACTTCAAGAATTAAGTATAATAGTAGAATTATATCCAAATATGACTAAAATATATCCAAATATATGATAATAGATAAGCCACTTCGAGGGGGAAACCTCCACAAGCTTCAATAAGAGCAGAATTCACAATATGATGATAAATTATTACCCACTACCTCCTATATATAGTCTATCTAGGCCATGGTTACTCCATAGGCTGACCTACTAATCAAAAGAAAGCATAGATAAATGTAATATAATGTCAAAGATGGATAATTAAGCCACAAGTTGGCTAATACTATCCTCATACATGTGATAGGTTAGGGGCATAACATGCCCTTCCCCTTCAAACCAACATTGTCCTTAATGTTGAACAACTTTGGATGTTGTTGTAGAAAATCTTCACCTTCCCAAGTTGCATCTTCACTGCTTTGGTTTTTCCACTTGATCAAATATTCCCTAATCTCTCTGGTTCTCAACCTCTTAGTATGTGTTTGGAGGATCTTCTCTGGTTCCAAAATGACTCGTCCTTCTTCATCTAGTTCTGGGAGCTCTGTCTGGGTGGAAACTTTCTATCCAATGACCTTCAAACAAGAAACATGAAATACTAGGTGTATGTGAGATGAATGAGATAACTTGAGCTTGTAAGCCACACTTCCAATTTTTTGTAGAACCTAATAAAGGCCATAATACTTAGGAGCAATTTTGTTGTCCTTTTTTTGTTGCTTCAAGGACATCTACTTGTAAGGATGCAAATGAACAAATACCTAGTCACCCACCTCAAAATTTTGCTCACTACGGTGTTGATCTACTTTTTGCTTCATCTTATTTTGTGCCAAGGCCAAATTCTCTCTCAAACTAGCCAAAACCTCTTGTTGATGTTGAACGTGTTCTTCCACATCTCGAACCTTGGTGTGCACCTTTAATGAAGAAGTGATGGAAGGTGGATGGTAACCATATAGTGCTAAAAATGGAGAAATTTTAGAAGAGGTATGGAAAGATGTGTTATACCACCATTCTGCAAGTGGTAGCCATTTAACCCAATGTTCTTGTTTATCTAATACAAAACAACGGAGATACCCCTCTAAACATTTGTTAACCACTTCAGTTTGTCCATCAGATTGGGGGTGGTAAGATGAGCTATGAGCTAGCTAAGTACCCAAACAAGAAAATAGTTCAGTCCAAAATTTACTAGTGAAAATAGGATCACGATCACTTACAATTATTTTTGGGGTTCCATGTAATTTGAGAACTGCTTCCATAAAAATAGCCGCTACTATACTTGCTGAAAATGGGTGTGAGAGAGCAAAAAAATGGGCATATTTTGTAAGCCTATCCACAATGACCAAAATAACATTTTTACCTTCAGAACAAGGCAACCCAATGATGAAATCCATGGAAACCTCCTCCCACCTTTGACTAGGAATTGCTAACAGTTGTAACAAACCTGGGGTCTTAACTGTTTCACCTTTATTCTATTGGCATATCAAGCATTATTCCACAAACTTTTGTACATCTCCCTTGAGTCCTTCCCAGAATAATTATTTCTTAATTCTATGATAGGTTTTCAAGAACCTTGAGTGTCCCCCAATTGGAGATGCATGCAACTCTACAATAATCTTATGCTTAAGATCTAAATTTTTGCACAAGTATAACCTACCCTTATACCATAGGACATTACCTTTCCATTCAAATTTTTTAGAGGATAAATATCTTACTGGAGATTCTGAATCATAACCTATGTATCCTTGTCTTACTCCCATTATAACCTAGCTTCATCCACCCAATCTGCTTGCAATATGGACATTGCACAAAGTAATGCTTCTGTGGATGCATCCCGTCTGGATAGTGCATCTACTACTACATTATCTTTACCCTTCTTGTAGATGATTTCAAAATCATAACCCAACATTTTGGTTACCCATTTTTTTTGTTCCTCAGATAATAATCTTTGATCCAAAAAGTAATTGAGACTATCATGATCCGTTTCACCTTAAAGTGTCTGCCCATCAGATAAGGCCTCCATTATTTAATTGTATGAAGAATATCCATCATTTCTTTCTCATAGATAGGTTTTTATAGATTCTTACCTTTGAATTGATGACTTTAAAATGTAATGGGTCTTTCTTCCTACATTAGTACTGCCCCCAATCCAGACCTAGAAGCATCACATTCAACAGTGAATGTTTGTGAGAAGTCTGGAGTAGCCAAAATTGTAGTGGTGCACATAGTTACTTTTAGTTTCTCAAATGATTTGGTGGCATCATCATTCCAATGGAAATCATCCTTCTTTAGAAATGCAGTGAGTGGAGCTACTATGATGCCATAACCTTTCACAAATCTTCTATAGTAACCTGTTAGTCCAAGGAACCCTTGAAGGTTTTTGAGAGTTTTTGGCATGGGCCATTCCATTATCACTTTGATCTTCTGGGGATCAACTTTGACCCCTTCATCGGAAACAATGTGACCAAGGTACTTTACCTCCTATACTCCAAAAGCACATTTAGATGGATTTGCATTAAGTTGGTGCTTCTCCAAAACTATCAACACCTGTTTCACATGTTGCAGATGTGCTTCCCATGTCTGACTATAAATCAATATGTCATCAAAGAAAACTAGTAAAAACTTCCTTAAAAAAGGCCTAAAAATAGTGTTCATCAAGCTCTAAAAAGTAGATGGTGAATTTGTAAGACCAAAGGGCATTACCAAAAACTCATAATGGCCCTCATGTGTTCTAAAAGCAATTTTATGAACATCTTCATCCTTGATTCTAATTTGATGGTACCCTGAGAGAAGATCCAATTTTGTGAAATAATTAGCACCATGAAACTCATCAAGTAAATCATCAATTACTAGAATAAGAAACTTATCTTTGATGGTGTACTTGTTGAGTTCCCTATAATCTGGGCACATCTTCCATGTGTCATTCTTCTTCCACACCATGACCACTGGTGATGAATATGCACTTTGGCTATGCTTGATGATCCCTGCCTCTAGCATCTCATGGACCATCTTTTCAATTTCACTATTTTGTGCATATGGATATCTATATGGTCTGATATTTGGTGGTTGACTACCTGGAATTAGTTGAATGGCATGATCATGTTCTCTTTTTGGTGGTAGTCCTTTTGGCATGGCCCCAAAAATAGATGAGTGGTCTTCAAGAATTATTTGTAGATCAAGATGTGTAGATACCTGTGTGGGTTGAACATATATGGAGCATAATCATGAAATAATTCCATTTGCCCCCTTTTTTAGCATCTTGGTCATCTGATGTGAACTAATCAATTGTGGAGATTTTGCATGTAATCCATGTAGTTCAATTTTCTTACCTTTAGAATGAAAGTGCATGAATAGTTATTGGAAGCTCATCTCAATGGTACCTAAGGCTGTGAGCCATTGGACTCCCAAAATAATGTCTATGTTACCCATGGGAATAGCAAACATAGGAGCGTCGAGATTGTACCCACCCATAATAATCTTAATACTATGGAATTTTCTTGAACAATTAGTGCCACCATCTGCAATCATGACCTAAAATTTTGGTGCTGGGTAGATGAAATAGTTCAATCGAGTGGCCAACTTATGGTTTATAAATTTATGTGTGCTCCCTGAATCAATCAACACTGTCACCTTCTATTTCTTGAGGAACCCCACTACCTTAAGAGTTTGTGGAGTGTTAATACCTGCAAATGCATGACAAGAAATTGTAGGTTGGAAATCTTTAGGTACCTCCTCTATATCTTCCTCACCATCATTGGAGGCATCATCTACTTCTTCATCTTCATTTGGTCCCTCAATGTAGAATAAATTATTCTCAGCACATCTATGTCCTTTACTCCACTTGCTATCACAACCAAAACATAATCCTTTTGCACGCTTCTCTTCAATTTGCTGAGAGGTCAATCTAGTAGGTGGAGGAAATGTCGGTGATGATATGCTACGATCTTTGAAGTGAGTGAATGGTTGCTTCTTATTGGCTATGAATTTTTCCTCAACTCTACGTGCTAGGATAATAGAATCAAAAATATTAAGTGGATTAAACATGCATACCTCATGTTGAATGTGGTCCGTGAGTCCACCCAAAAATAGGTCATTCAAGTTTGCTTCAGAAATTATCTCTACACATAAGGATAGGTTCTAAAAATGATGAATATAGTCCTTGATAGAGCTAGTTTGTCATAATTTTTCTAGTAGGCTAAAGTAATTCTCTATCACACTATTGCCATAGTGTAATTGTAGCTCCTTTATAAAAACTAACCAGGTGACATTGAGAGTCATCTTTTTCTTTTGAGCACACAACCATTGATACCAAATGAATTGATCAATTTCAAGATACAAGGATGCCATGGTAACCTTCTATCCACTTAGAATCTGATGTAGGTCAAAAAAAACTTTCCATTTGGTTGAGCCAATTGAGTGAATCTTTTCCATAAAATTTGCGCATATCCACCTTTGGTAATAGGTTCCTCTGTGGCCATGGAGTTAGATTTGAAGTAGACTGATTAGGAGAACCACCCTGGTGGGTTTGTGAAATAGATTTAGCTTGATGATTTGATTGATTAATGTTCAAATCCATCATGATATCTCCCAAACTATCTTATATGGATTGAATATTAGATTGTATGTCTTGCACCTCACTTTGAATGCCTTGCACACTATAGTCAAGCTGGCTCACTTTGTGATCTATGTCAGAAAACCCCGATACAAAGGGTCTAGTACCTCCCCCTTATGAATCCATCTCTTCCTTTTTAGGAGTTTTACCTAGAGTTTTAGCACCCTTCCCTTGGCCCCAAGTTTGTGGACCTGCCATAAAAGGGTTTTACGATGTCGACCCTTATTGGCACTTTTGACCCAACTTTGACCTAGCAATTTTGAAATTATGTCAGCATCAAATCAAAATATACAAAGAACATGCCATGTCCAAATTTTTATAATCTTTCCAAAAATGTAAATAAATCAAAAAAATTCTTTGAATTACGCACTATAGAGTAATTTTATGAAAAACCATAAAATAGTGATAACTTTTGTAAAACAGATCCAAATGAGCTGAAATTTTAAGGGAAGCTTAATCTTATTATTTATCACCTCCAATAAAAATTTTGTAGATAAATTATTAACTATATTTTATATATCACAAAATTTAAAAATTTAGTGTTTCACCCACAAGATTGCCCAAATCGCAGCTCTGATACCACTTGTAATGAAATTACTTCAAGAATTAAGTATAACAGTAGAATTATATCCAAATATGACTGAAATATATCCAAATGTATGATAATAGATAAGCCACTTTGAGGGGAAAACCTCCACAAGCTTCAATAAGAGTAGAATTCACAATATGATGATAATTGATTACCCACTACCTCCTATATATAGTCTATCTAGGCCATGGTTACTCCATAGGCCGACCTACTAATCAAAAGAAAGCATAGATAAATGTAATATAATGTCAAAGAGGGATAAGTAAGCCACAAGTCGGCTAATACTATCCTCATACATGTGATAGGCTAGGGGTGTAGCACTTACTCTTTAAATTTCAAGTAATTTCAATTCCATATTATATGCACTAATTATATACTATAACATGTTCTTAGTTGTAATTCAGTCACTAGTAAAGCATTCAAATTGGGCACACACAAAGATAAGGTGTGTTATAGACATCCAGATATGCATTGCTTTCCTTTAAACTATAAATTTTATTACTAAATTAAATGGAGGAAATATAGATAATATTTACAGATTATATGCCACCTTAGTTTTATGCCCTTGGTAAACTCATAATTTGGTTATTCCTCTCAATTCTATAACTTTCTCACTTTTATAAGTCTCGCATCTATTCTATCTCATGCCCTTTGGTCTATCTTTTAGTCTGACCAATCTTATATTGTGACTCAAGCCTTGTATCTCACCCAAAATGCTTAAAATGTACTTATCTTTCACCCCTATATGTTCTGATCTTGTACCTACGTTATTACTCCCTAAACACTAACATTTAGGATAGACACTAGTGTTGATGTTGGTGTCCTAGCCTAACACAAGTGTCTAGTGCCCTAAATTCATCTGATTTGTAAATGAAACATATCCCAATAGTCATCTCAAGTGATTTAATGTGAGTTTCTTCTCTAAAATGATTGATATAAATACAAGATCAACCCTCATTCTTCCTCACCTACAAAATCCTAACAATATCAGAGAAATACCTAATATTCATACCAAAGAGCATTTAATTAAACAAATCTTCCCTATTTTTTCTTATTAACATATCATTCATAGGGACAACACATCTAAAGGTATAAATCACTTAAGGATAATCCTAAGATCCCAATTTACCAAGTTACAAGCTAAGTCATTGTTTCACTTTCTTTTCACATTTTTCATGATTAACACACAAGCCAACACATAGGAGAGAACTAAATAAGTTTTAGGTCCTCTTTGGAGTATTTGATATATAGGAATCACTCATTTATTAAGAATTATTTTGGTTAGATTTACACTATGTGCCCACTAATCTATTTTTTCCCAAGTTCACTATGAAAATGAAGAACTAGGGTTATAACATTCATGAAGAGCAACAATTTATGACCCAGATTTGAATGCACGAGAGTGAAAGTAAAGATAGACACAAAAACATTTAGGTGGTAACATATTTTTTTAGTGGATATTTTATACATGTCACCTACATCAAACCTAGATAGTAACATCGATGTAATTATCCCAAGCTAATGTAAGTGTCTACGGATCCAAAGGTTAGATTTTTAGAATTAGGTGACTGTTCTAGAATAATCTTCCAATCTAATTTATACATGTTCTAGATCTAGAACTATATTCACATCAAAACAAGATAAGTACATTAATAATTTTTTATTTACATATATATCTTAGTTATACTTTTTATATTTAACCTATTTTTAATTTTATAAATTAAACATATATTATATCTGAGTTTAGCACCCAATTAGCCTGTTATATATTTGATTATCACCCTTGTTGATTGTCATTTCCATATACCCCTTTAATGGAAATCTAAGTTAACTCCAAATAATTATACCAAAAATAATTTTAGGGTTAAGCATTTGGTGAACCCAATCTTTAAACATCCAACCCTTAGACAATTAGGGTTTCCTAATCTTTCTTGTTGATAATCCCTGATTGTTGTAAAATATGTGCAACATGGATGTATCTATCATCCAATTTTGGTTTCCAATATGCCATACTTATTATGGTTTGCTACATTAGTTGCCTTCTTAACCAAAAAAAACACTTTATATCTCTTACAAATTCATTTTGTAATCTTATAGAACCATTTTCTAGGCGTCAACTTGCATGCTCTCAACTACTTGTTCTACCTAAGTCTTATTTGAAAAATGGGTACCATATCACACCCATTATTCACCCATGGCTTATATTATATTTTGTGGTCAATTTTATTACTACTCAAAGAGGTAGGATTGCTCAAAACATTTCCCCAAATGTTAATATACAACATGTGCCTCCTAAACCTAAGCTTATAATGAAATCTAATAGATATGACATTATTCATAAATTAAGCAATAAATATAATAAAATTTCAATACTTTAGCTCCTATATAATGTTTATAAATATATCTTATATGAGGCATTGCGTGAGACACAAGTTCCAAGTGATATTGAGCCTACTTATTTTATGGATATCATGAAAGATCTCAAGAACAATAACAAGCTTATTACCTTTAATCCAATAGATTTACCTTCTAAAGATGTTATTGACCAAATTTTTCTTTGTTCATACAAGTGACCATGCAAAATAGAGGTATCAAAAGGGTGCTCATTGAAAATGGATCAGTCCTAAACATTTGCAGCATATAATTCCTAACCACCATGGGTATTAACACCAATATTCTTCAAAACACAGTCATGCACATAAAAGGGTTTGATAATTCACATATCCCTCTAGTTGACCAAATCACATTGGATGTGACGTTATGACTAAAAATGATTTTAGCTACTTTTTAGGTCATGTCTTAGTCACTACATTATAATTTACTTTTAGGTAAACCTTGGATACATTTAATGAAATTTATCCCATCTACACTTCATCAATGTGTAAAATTCATACATGATGGGACCTTACTAACCATGCCTATTGATGATGAACCTTTAAAATTTTGAAAAATGATACATTCTAAAATTGAAGGCATTCTTATAGTAGTACCACCTAAATAATTCATTCATCTTGAGCATATATACACATGTGAAATAGGTGAGTTAATTACAATGGCTCCTCTACATCCACATGTAAATAAAGCACTAAATATTGAGGTACACATAGATTCACATCAATACCAAGAACCATCACTAAATGATCTAATAGAACCAAAAGACCACCCACCATTTTAACTTCCCTTATAGGTCAATACTAAATAGAAATATGTCCATGTTTTAGATTACTTTGATAGTGATGATGATATTGCTTATGATATGATAGATGGAAATGTGAAATTTAAAATTTGATCCACTTGATCACATGGTATACAACCTATTCAAACCTATGGGTCATTATACTTATTAACTAAATCCACTTTAAAAATATATAGAATTTAACACAGATAAGGGAAAAATAAAAATACCAAATGAACATATAAATGCTTGTTACTCCATACATCCCTCTTGGCTGAAAACATTAAGTCAACCTTACAATGGTAAAATGTAAATTCATCATGTGAATGATGTAGAGTCTTCTCAAAAGGATTCACAAAAAAAATTATAGATCATGACACAACAAGATACTCTAGATACCATATTATCAATGTTACTTAAGCATAGAATGATTTCTTTACCTTCTACCAGACACAAATCACATAGTAAACTTATACCAATAAGAGACATGGTACCATATTGTAAAATCATCATATCAATGGCCATCATACCAATTAATGTGAGACATTGGAGAATTAAATTCAAAAGTATAATAATTAAATATCATACACATTATGTTCGACATGTGAAAAAGGCAAAATCCTTCCTATCTTTCAGAAAAGAATTCTCTTAAAATGATCAAGGTATGAAATTTTAACTATTATTACCAACATTGATGGGGTATATTTCCACCATCTCTAATTTGATAGTAACAAGTGGGATACAACTTATTGCACCACATTTATTTAAAATTAGGGACATACTATAGATGAACTTACATACTCTCCATTAATGTTAAAATCTTGAGGATACATTCGGCCACCTACAGCCTATGGTTCAAGGGTGGAATATTCCACCATATGGATATTAGACCATGAACCACATTCAAAACTAAAGTTTAAAATAAATTAGCTATTTGATTAGAATGCTAAGCTAGATATTATAAACATGTGTGTTAATTTTCTTGATATGGATACAAAGATTTGCATATAACATGATGAAAATGACTATTTGCCTACACCATTGGCTTTAGGTAAACCATTAAGTATAAACATTGAAGTGGTGGTAGTTTAGAGATATAAGTAGAGATTTAAAAACTTTCCATGTGGCTCTACACCTTTTTATGATGAGGAATTCCTTGATTAAAACCCTCTTCAAAACATTTCAATATATATATATATATATATATAATCAAAAAAATTCAAAATAATTTTGGTGCATGCATGTTCTATTGGATCCTTGGCATATTTGTAATAGTTCCATGTTGATGGAAAACATACCTATTAATTTTACATACACACGTGTGTCACGCTTCTGCTTGAGTGTGATGTAGGTATACATAGATACTTGATCTATTCTTTTTCAAATGTTGGGTCTTACCTCTACTCATATCAGGTAAACATTGGGGCATTCTCTTATTTGATCTTAATACACATGGGTTATATGATTCAAAGATCACATTTCATTATCATATTTGAGATTACATATGTAATTAGACATTTTTTTCATCTATGATTATATCTTATACAGGGTATTTGATATGTTATACACTTAACATCTTTGTCTAATGCATTTGATCCATCGATATGTTTATGTCGGTTACTTATGATTTACTTTATGCACTTCCTTAAGTGTCTTGTATTGATATTGTCTTGCTTGTTCGAGTATTTGACTATGCTCCTTTGTTTATGTCCCCCATGCCTATGTATTTTTTATTTGATATTTAAATATGACATTGTTTATTATATGGACTTTTGAATATGTCATTCTTGAATTTATGGAAATTTGACTAAGTATTAACCCTTTGATTATATAACATTTGAACACACACCTTGTTTATGGTATCCTCATACTGTTAACTTTTGACTTGCTTTTGAGTGTTCTTGTGTGTGTGCTTGTTAAGCTTGTATTGTTACTATCTAGACATTGCCATGAGCTTTATCATGAATCTTAGGCATTCATGTGATCACATTGGTTTTATGCACTTCAATCCTATATTTACCTAGACATGTTCCTTTTATATCCTACATAGTTCCATTCATAGATTATACATTTGTCTTATCATTTTAAATTGATGTAACTACTAGTTTCTATATTTCCCTCACTTTAAAGTGAGGGTATATTAGTGGGGAAATGTCATATAGTCATGTTCTCCACACTTGGCATAGTTTTATATTCAGTGGGGCATGCTTTGGAAACATGTTCTCTACACTTATTCAATATTCAACATATCTAGATTATAGTGGGAGGCATGTTTTGGAAACATGTTCTTCACACTGGTACTTATATCAATTTTCAATTTTTTACATATATATTAGGGACATGATTTGGAGGCATGTTTTATACACTTACCCAATTTTTGAATTGGCCAAAATATAAATTTATATGATTCAAAATCATGGTTGTGGTAGAATTCTATACATCGATACTATTTTTATACATAGTTTCAACATGAGACATATTTAAGGTGCTTGTCCTATGTAATTTGTGCCTAATATTGCAAAATCTAAATCTATTTTAGATTCTAAAATGTTTTTAAGGACTGTTACCACATCACAAAACTTTTACATATTAAGA
The DNA here is from genome assembly GCA_037957365.1 of Torreya grandis. NCBI lineage: Eukaryota > Viridiplantae > Streptophyta > Pinopsida > Cupressales > Taxaceae > Torreya > Torreya grandis. Next base: position 485,710 of record JARHVA010002237.1, read on the forward strand.
CCCCTATTGGACTCTTATAGACTTTATTGAGCCAATCTACTATAGTAGTTGGTTCAAATTTTGGTATGGTTGAGGTGATTAAATCACCCAATCTTACCATTTTTTTTAGGTTAGACTTGATTGTATCATCCAACATCACCAAGTTGTAAGTATGGTTGAATTTCATGGTTGAGTTAATCTTAACTTCCAGGTGGATACTTACCTTTGCTCTAAGGTTAGGGGAATGGGCCTCCCTTTTCCTCTCTCTCTCTATCTATCTATCTATCTACTTGGACATATACACTTTACATATTTATCTATATTTTTCCTAATCTTAATTTTAGAGCCTTACAATGATATATCATTTCTAAATCAACTTACCAATAGGCAAGGCAGTTAAATTGACACAAAAGTATACCCCTAAACCCTGATCTTCCAATTTCAATTAATTTAAATTACTTTCAATTCCATATTATATGCATTGATTATATATTGTAACATGATCTTAGTTGTAGTTAAATCACCAATAAATAGCTCAAGTTGGGCACACACAAAGACAAGGTGTGTTATACACACCCAAGTATGCATTTCTTTCCTTTAAACTATCAATTTCATTACTATATAAAAGGTGGGAAAATGTAAGTGATATTTATGGATTATATAGCATTTTAGTCTTGTACACCTTGGAAACTCATACTTTGGTTATTCTTCTTAGTTTTAGACCTTTCCCTCTTCTATAATTCTCACATCTATTTTATCTTATGATCATTATCCTATCTCTTAGTTTGACCAATCTTATATTGATGACCCAAGCCTTCTATCTTTCCCAGGATGCTTAAAATTTACTTATCTTCCACCCCTACTAGTTTTGAGCCTATACGTACTTTATTACACCTTAGACACTAGCATCAGGGATAAACACTAATGTCAATGCTAGTGTCGTGACCTGACATAAGTCTTAAGTTCCCTAAAATCATATAATTTTCAAAAGAAACATATCCTAATGGCTGGCATAAGTGTTTTAATGCAATTTACTTCTCCAAATGGATTGATATAAATACAAGATCAACCATCATTTGTTCATCACCTACAAAAACCTATCAATACCCATAAAATACCTAGTATTCATATCAAAGAGCATTAAACTTAGAAAAACTTCCTTATTTTCTCCTGTTTCCATATCAATCATAGGGAAAACACATATACAAGTTTGAAGTTCTCAAGGAGCATTATAATAGTCCAATTTTCCAAGTTTCAAGCTAAATCACTATTGTAATTGATTTTTACATATTACATGATTCACACACAAGCCATGTAAGGGAGAAATACATAAGTTTAAGGCCCTCTTCAAAGTATTGACTATGTAGGTAACACTCATTGATAGAGGATTCTTTGGGTAACTTGACACTATTTTCTCACTAACCTATTTTTCTCTAAGATCACCATGAAGATGAAGAACTAAGGTTTTGACATTTCATGGGGATAAAAAATCCATAACCCAAATCTGAATGCACTAGGGCAAAGGTGAAGATAGACCTAGAAGCATCTCAATGGTCTCATCCTTTTCCAACATGTATTAATATAGGACACCTATGTTGAAGCCAGATAGTAGTGTCGATATAATTATTTTAGATTGATGTAAGTGTTTATGGATTTAAAGGTCAAATTTATAGAATTATACAACTATTCTAGAATCATCTTCCATTCTGATTTTTTGCTATTTTAGACCCAAAATTGCATTCACATCAGAACAAGTTAAGTACATTACTTCTTTATCATTTCCATACATAGCTTAGTTGTAATTCATATATTTAACCTATTCTCAATTTTATAAATTCAACATATATTATATCTGAGTTTAGCACCCAATTGGCCTATTATAGATATAACTATCACTCTTGTGCATTGTCATTTCTATATACCCCTTTAATGGTAATCTAATTTAACTCCAAGTACTTATACCAAAAAGTATTTTAGGGTTAAACATTATCATTGATACTAGAGCTTCTAATAACATGATGTTTGTTAAAGTTACTCATGACCTTAGTTTAACCTACACAAATACCTTTGGCCATTGTTACTCAATGGAATTGAAATAGGTGTCTCTTGTTGGTTAGATCAAAGGTGCTCAGGTCACCCTAGCTTCTTTTCCTCAAAAAAATATCAATATGACTATCTTGGTAGCATATATTCTAACTACCTATGATGTTTTGTTGGGAAGAAATTTTTCTAGATAACTTGGTGGTGAAATTTAGCTAGATCTTTCTCATACCATGATTCTTATTAAAAAAGAGTTAAACAATGCCTAGAGCCTAAATTAAAGACCAAATACATACTATGAAGAAAGTAGATGATTCTAAGGCATATATTTTGTATGAAAATTTAGGAATATAAAATTATATACTAATATCAGAAGAGGATTTAAATTTGTTAGAGGTGATGAAAAGTGGTCCTAATGACATTTGGGCATTTGATTTTGATGGTAGTTTTTCTTCAGTTGGTATAAGTGTAGGAGTTATCTTGATATCTCGAAACAAAAAAATCATTTTTCTTACAAGTTGTAATTTTAATGTACTAAAAAATCATCGAGTACAAAGCTCTTATACTTAGTTTACAAGTTGTTAAAGGCATGGAAATCAAAAATCTCAAAGTTTCAGGAGATATAGAATTGGTTGTAAGGAAAATCAAAGGTTAATATTAGGTAAAGAATGATCACTTAAATTATTAGTGAAATAAGGTATGGGATAATATATAATCCTTTGAATCATTTTCTATAGCAACCATCCCAAGAGAAATCAATGAAAAATTAGATGCACTTGCAGTATCTACTTCATTATTGATTTCACACTTAGATATCAGAAAAGAAAAGTATACAATTGAGTTGATGTATAGGCATAGTGTGCTAGATAACTCATAAAATTGGTAGGTTTTCAATGATGATCAACAAATTATCACCTTGTTCAAAAAATATGATATTTTTAGAAATCTCTACTTTGAAAGAAGTGAATTGGCATACAGGGAATCCTTAATACATACTAAATAAAAAGGTATTATTGAAGAACAAGATGAAGAAGGGGTAATTAAACTCAAATGAAATAATCTTCCTAAAGGTTTAGTTTCTCTAGAAAAACTCTTTAATAATCATGATAGGTTTATTAAAAATAAAATGCATAAATATTCTCTCAATTTAGTAGATTATAAAAAGGTGAATATTGGCTTTGAAGAACAAGCCAAATTAGTAAATATTCATAAATGTTTCTCATCTAAAGAGAGAATAAAATTCATCGCACTTATTTAGAAATATATGGATATTCTTACATACTCATACATAGATATCAAGTCATTCTGGCCAAAAGAAATGCAACATATAATATCTCTCAAACCTGGTGCTAAAAATTTGAATTCAAAATAGAGGTAATACAATCCAAAAATAGTGGGGACTATTTTTTAGTAAATTCAAAAAATGTTTAATGCATGAATTATATTTCTTATTCATCATTCAACATGGGTTACAAATATAGTACCTGTTCACAAGAAATGTGTAGAAGTTATAATTTGTGTAGATTTATGGCTTTTAAATTAGGCATCCCTAAAAGATTATTTTCCATTACATATTAGAGATCAAATTATTAAATTAGGTATAAGTTAAGATATGTTATCTATGCAAGATGACTTATTAGAATATAATCAAATACAAGTTGATAGAGAAGATCAACACAAGACAACATTTACAACTCCTTGGGGTACATTTGCATTTTGAATAATGTCATTTGGTCTGATAAATATAGGAACTACATTCCAAAGAGCCATGGACCTTGACTTTAAAGACTTGAAGAAAAAAAATATCAATATTGATGATTTAATGGTGTTCTCAAAGAAAATGGAATATCATTATGAACATCTAGAGAAAGTGTTTGAAAAATGTCGTCTTCAAAACATTTCTATCAACCCTAAGAAGTTTATCTTTGGAGAAACTAAAGGAAAACTCCTTGGGCATGTCATCTCAAAGGAATAAAAAATATTAACCTATAAATAGTTGAGGCAATCAAAAAAAATTCTTTGCCAACCATAAATTTAGGTGTGCACTCATTTTTTGGAAAGGTGAACACTCTAAGAAGATTCATTCTTGATTTGTAGAACTTATTGTTGACTATTTTGACCACAAGTACAAATAAGTCAATCCCTTATAGTAATAAATTTTTATAGGTTCCTATTAAGATGTAATAGGGTGTTTCATGGTCATTTTTATGCTATTTAATGAGCTATTAATCTTGTTCATAGTCAAATTTAAATTTATTCCTAAGTCACTCTATGTCACTTAGGGATCATTTTAGAGTCATTAATTTGATTTTTATGGTTTCCTAGAATTTGAAAGTGTTAAAAACTCTATTTCAACATCAAAAATGTTAGGTAATTATTATTATTATTATCATTATTATTAGTTCTAACTGAAAACTTGTAGGTTCCTAACTGAAAATAGGAAAATAGTTAAAAAGGAGGTTTTGGTAGTTATATGGCCTATAGAGGAGCATGGCATGTGTGGCAAGTTCATGCAGTGACCCTTCAACTTATATTACTCCATTTCAATGGTTTATCAGCTTTAAGTATAAAAATGGACTAAAACCATTTTTATTCTCCATCACTCCATTAGACATACAAAACTGGTCAACATGTCTTTTGATGGTATGGCCAGTAGGAGAGGTTCCAAGTCAAATGCTCTTGGTGGTGGATATTAAACTTGGTATAATTAATTTTCATGGTATGATTTCAAGAATTGTTTGCCTATTATTTATGAACCATCCTTTATAAGTTGATTTTCTCATTTTTCTTGCTAATCCCCATACCCTACAGGTTTTCTTCTTATCCAAGCTAGTCCATACAAACTAATTATTTAAATTGATTAAAAATGATGTGTACTTACTTATATCATGGTTTCCATATTTGGTTTCACATTTAAAGGTGATTGGATGAGCCAAATAGATCAACTTGTAAGATGAGAACACCATTGCTAAGTTGTAGGTATATTTCACCATGTGCAGAGTTCTTAGTTCTTACAATGGTTTCAAATGAGTGTGATATGTTATATTTCATGTTTTTCATGTCATGATAATCACCTTGTTTCTAATTTCACTCAAAAAGGCTAATATCAATGAAGTTGTAGTCAAGAATGTGACACACAATTAGCCCTCTATAGATATTCACGTACATTCATGGTGAATGAGGTGTGTGGAGGATTTGAGCATAGTTATGGAGAGTAAATGAAGTTTATAAAGAGTTTGGTAACATTATTGTAACATTACCAATCAAACCAAACCATTCAAATGTTATATGGTGGACTATGATAGTCAATGCAACTCCATACATAGTCTTGCATTCTAATAGACACCTACAGGTAACCTACAGGAGGATGAGCATCTTAAGAGAAAGCATTTAAATTTTTTGATGTCCTTAAAGGTGAAAATGATCCATTTGAGATTTTATATAAGGTCTAAGACTAATTTTATGCCCACACACTATGCATAGTGTCTCTATCTTACCTTCACTACCCTGTGTATTGAAATGCTCACCTATAGGTGGTTCTCAAAGAGACTTGAAAGTATTTCATTGAGGTGTTTGAACATATCTAAAACCTTCATTAAGGTCTTAGAGTTTTGAAGATTCCATAATAGTCATGGTGAAGTTGTAAATGTACAAGAAAACTTGAAGAGTCATGAACATATGTAGAGAATGAGTTTTAGGGATCCATTTCCTTAAAAACTCTGAAATAGAGCCTGTACCATATTTGGTGTCATCTTGGGGTAGTGTGACATGGATTCTAGATAGATCCTACATGTTCCATAATGAATCCTATCATATATAAGATACCATTAAAAATATCATGGATGTTGGATAAATAAGGATGATGTTATAAAGTTTCAAAATCATGCAATTCTTTACTTTAGAAGGTCAGTATTCTCTACAATATGTTCAACTTCAAGTGACCTTGCAATCCAAGTTAGCATAATAAAACATATCCCCATGAAAAATGACTTTATTAAAGTTATAATGACAATGGGAGATCAAATAAAATCAAGGAAATTTGAAGTGTGAGGTTTTTACCTGCATCACCACCTACAAGTATACCATTGCTTCCAAAAAAGGCCACATATAGTAGATTGTAGGTACCCACAGTCTCATGACATAGATCTCAACATGAAAACATGTGAATAAGAACACATATAGTTTGAATATGATTCAAAATACCTCAAAGGGACCCTATATGTGTATCACATACTTTAAATCCTAAAAATGCATCTACAGGACCTTTGTTACTCTAAGGGTGGTCAACTACAGTTGATTGTAGTTTGACAATGCCATAAAATATGACTTTCTTGATGTTGGTCTAAAATAAAGCATGGTGTGAGCAATTTTAACTATTATATGGTATAAAATACTTAACGTATGGTCTTAAGTCAATGAAAAAGGTCTGATATGCAAGTATGACCTACAAGGAGGTCTCTTTTTTGAGGTGAAACACAGTCAGCCACTTGTGTCAAGTCAAGTGGAGGGTATGCAATGAAGAGTATGGAAAAGTCATAAAGTTTTGATGATCACCTTTAAAATTATATTATCCATCTCAATATATTAACATAACAAGGAAACAGGGCAAGCTTTGGTCCTAAAGGATAACCTATAGTCAACACCAAAAGCTTGCACCCAATGAGTAATTCAAAAGTCTATCTTGGATTTTAAGGTGTTTGAGGGTGCTATGAGTATGCACCAACCCTAAAACTTTATAAATATTGATATCATAATTTGATAAATCCTCTCATATATGTGGTTCACATGAGATAATAGATGATATGCCCTCTATTTTATCTCAGATAGACGACACTCCTAGAAAGGTAAACCCTCAAGTTGAGTGAGTAAAGGGTAAGATTATGAGTTGGGGGTTGTTAAAGAATTTAAATGAGTTTTAAGGAGATGTTTTAGACATATATGAACATGGATAAGGTCCTATAGGTGTTATAAACCAATCATAATGGCCCAAACTCAAAAAGATAAAGGCAGACCTACTAGGTCTTAACTAGGCCTAATGGCTAAAAGGAGTCTAATATCAATTCTAACACCAAGTGAGAATTATAACACATTATAACATGTTCATATGGAGTTGTAAGATGTTTTAGATCCTTTGGTTTGTATAAGAGGCCACAAATAAGCCATTTATTGGCCTAGGAGCCTAATAGGGTATGAAAAAAGCAAAGGAGAGCTTGAGAGGCTAAGTTTTGAAGCTCACAATAGTATGAATGCATATCATGGGAGACTAAGGAGATATGATAAGTTAAATAGGGTCCCTAACAAGGATTTAGTGGAATTTTTTTGAATATTAGATGTCACAACTTTATCAATGATCCTTAGAGGTCAAAACTACCTAAAACCCTTGTACATGACCTGATGAAGGAAAGCGTGGATATAAATGCATCCATGTGGTCTAGTTTAATCAATAAAGTGATTTTGGTTTGTAGACAAATCTCCAGGGTTCCTTCCCACTAGATTGAGTTGTACCTTATTTATATGGATAGGCCACAAAATTGATTCTATTAATATATTTATGTGTCGTATAGGTACAAAAAGGTTTCAAAAGGTGAGGATCACTTTGGGAGAGATAATAGTAACTAATATATCTAATCACATACATTTATTACTTTAGGAGAGCTCACAATTATCTCTACCAACACCTCCACTTCAACCAATCCTGAATGGCATAGTGAATGAAAGATGATCACCAAGTGAAAAGGTGATAAATTCAATTTGGAATCCTTTTAATGTTTTCCTAATGAATATAATGGTAGGATGACTCTTGAAAAGTTTCATTCCATCCCCTATATGGATTGGATTGGAAACCTAAAGACTACCTTGATGCCAAGTGTGAAGGGTGGGTGAAAGAAGAGTGATTGTGACTGCAGCCAATGAGAACACTTGGCCAAAATAATATTGATGATTAGGGACACATAAAATGCATGTTGGATAATGTTCATAACCCCTCCCTCATATTTCAATGATATCATATGTCTTATTCTAATATGGAGCACTCATGGAAGGCCAAATGATGAAGGCAATTTTTAAACATGTAGTTAAAGAGTCCTCTACTAGAATTGAGGATTTTCATGGCTTGGATGGATATTTTTCCAAAGATACCTTGAATGGTTTATATCATACTTCATTTATCTATATATGTAACTATTTCTCTCATCTTTTAAAGTGTCTTTGTGACTCTTAGACTTCATTCTCTTCTCTCTTCTCTCATATTATATAAGTAGTAGCCATTTGGCTCTTGTAAAATAATTCCACACTATGTATGGTGAAGCCTTGTTTGTTTGATGTTATATTTTGCATTTTAACAATAAATTTCATCTAATTTTGAGTTAATGAAAAAAAATTATAAGTGTGTGAAGTGATGAATGGTGAGGTTTAGTGATAAGTTATATCCTTGCTTTTCTTTATCCTTCCATGTTTATGCAAGAGTTCTCTTTCTAACATGTCATATAGAGTGTATCTAGTGTGTTATGACCCTTTTAAGTGTGAAAGTGTCTTTATATTAATAAATCTAATCTCTGGTCCACTTACCTTGAGTTTTCTCATGCATATCACCTCTATATTAAAACACTTATGTTAGGATATCTTAGGACTTTAAAGCTAGTTTGTAGATTTGATTTATTAGTGAAAGAAGTGTGATATCATAGTGGATATATTCATGGTGTATCACCACTTAGATTATATTTATTTCATTCATACTTATATCCCTTTTCCCATAAGCAATTAGTTAGTATAGGTGATAATAACTTCAAGATCAATTCAGGGAGCTAGCCCTTAAACCTAGAGGTCTACCTCTACTATAGGTAAACCCATATATATACCTATAAGTATTCCAATGTTTCCAAAATATTAGAGTAGGCCTGAATAACCTCATTTAGGGTTAAATATTTAGTGACAACAATTTTTGCACATCTAGTGGGCCCCATTATCCTAAAGACAACTTGTGAAGGTGAGTACTGGTCTTGACAACATCAGCTACAAATTAGTGTGTTACTTAGCATTTGGTGAGTCCATTCATGGTAAAATATGGTTGTAAACCATTTTTTTGTCATATATTTTCTCTTATAATTCATGGTCATTACTAGGTCATATTTTATTAGACTATTTAATCCTATCAATCCACCTATTGAGCCTGAACTTCCTCTTAAATTTCAACACCCTCATCCTATTCTTCCCTTTGAAGAGAAATAGGACTTTGCTAGCTAGGAGGATGAAGAGAGTGAGTAATACCTTGAATAAAACATTTATATGCAACATTTATTCCCTACCTTTAATACTAAAAATCCAATCCATCTTGATGCATATGATCCCATTCCCCCTAATGTTACAAAGAGTGTGCCTACATACAATGGTGAAGGTCATGTCACACCTAGTGAACACATCAGGGATATCTCCAACTTATGTATTTTCCATAATGTCACTAAGTAAAATATTACAATTATACTCTTTTCCATGTCCTTTAGAGGGAAATCACATGATTGGTATAGGACTTTTCCTGGTGGTTTCATCACAACATGAGATGAATTTGAAGTGTTGATAACTTCAATTTTTAAAGATGAAAGTGACCACACTGCACTCATACATCAGCTCATTCAAATATCCCCTAAGTAAATAATGCATGACTTTAATGAGAGGTTCCAAAATACTTGGCATATTTTGTCTCCTCCCATGAGACCACCTACTAGTTTTATCTTTCCTACAGACTTGAGAGCCTTTGGTACTAATAATGCCATCATGATTCAATCCATGTGTGGTTTCACTCTTCTTGAATCATATGAACTTGTCATTAGATCTTAAAATTACCTCATTAAATTAGGAAATTTTCCTCCAAAAATATCTATTTCTCTATCACCTAATGTTTTTGTTGCTTCTCCAAACATTGCCCAAGTTCCAAGTACAAATGTCAAGCCTAAGACAGCTCCTACGAAGGTAGATGATACCATGAATAAATATGCATGTACTCAATGGTTATAAGTTGAAATTAGGTGAGAGATAATGAAAAAAGGTGTGAATCAAAACCCATATCCCTATAAATATCAATATGGTCAACAATATGGGAGAGGGAGACGTCAAGGGTAGCCTAATTTCAATAGTCTTGCCAATGTGTGCAATCCTACTTCCATCACTAACACAAGAGAGATGGGATTGGTGCATAAAAACTTGGTACAAGGAGAAGAGTGGAAACAAGGTCAATTTATGGATGGTAATGAAGGAGAAGAAGATCTATTTTCTCAAGGAGGATTCACTCCTCTACTATTAGTTGAATATAAATTCATGATGCACGTAAGTGAAGGTTGGCATCCCCAAGGAGAAAGCTTCAACAAATTCCTGGTTGAATATACCTATGTTATTAATCAAGGAACTTATATTGAAAATAATACAAGATCCAAGAGAAAGGATTTAGGAGGTGATAATAATTTGACTACAAGTTCATCTAATCCTCCTCAAAGACAACAAGGCATAGCTACAAACATGATAATCCCTAGCATTCCTCCACCTCTTCAAAATCAGAATGTGTTAAGGTCTGCTCAAGGTGTTCCAATTCCTCAAGTTCCAAGCACCTCCTTGCCTCTAAAAATTCAATATCAGGTAATAAATTTTTCCCTAAACATAGTAGATTCATTGAAGAGCACAAAGGCATCCATTTCCTTTTGTGATGTCCTCCATATACTTGGCCAAAAGGAGCTCTCATAAAAATAGTTGTCCACTATCCCTACTAGTCCTCTATCTTCAAGACAAATTCATGGTCATGTATCTCTTACCAATTCCCCTAAAAACATTATGGAACCATCTACCAAAGTTGATAAGCCTCCACCTTTCTACCAAGCTCTCATTATGGGTGATAAACTAGTCCACGATTGCATAGTTGATAGTGGAGTCTCTACATTAGTCATGCCCAAATTTGTAGCTAACAAATTGGGTCTAAAGTATGAACCACATAGCAAAGGAGTGATTCAATTATATGGTACACCTACCAAGATAATAGGTTTGATCAAAGGATTGAAATTTTTCCTCCATGACTATCCTAGTTTTCCCATCCTCTAAGACATTATTGTTGTTGACCTTCCTGCTCATTTTACAATCTACCTTTCAAGAGATTGTATAGCTAATATAGGTGGATAACTCTTAGCTGACTAGTCCTTCTTGTCCTTTAGGATAATATATGTAACCAAGGTGACCATATTAACTTAGCCACTTGTTATATTCCACATTGAACTAGATGTTGAATCAAGATCTAACTTGAATTGTGTTATCAATGATAGGGATGAGTCTAATCTAGATGATAGTACTTCAAAACTTGAAGACATAGCTGACTTGATTCTAGATGATTATGGTGCAAATGCTTATGAACATGATCCATATGCATACTTTGAACAAACTAACCTTGGCACATATATCATCCATGAAGAAGCATTTAAGTAGGCTGGGGTAAGTGTTAAACATTATTTATCACAAGCTGATAAGAGTAACTACTTAATCCATGTATATGATGATGATAGATTAAAGATATTGATAAATTACCATGGTGAGAATGATAGATTGAAGATCTTGATAGATTACCATGGTGAGAATAATGATATCTTTCTACTTATAATTGATGACGTTTCCCTTGATGATGACATCCATGTTGTGAATGAAGATAAACTATGACAAAGATTCAATGCCATATGCCAAGAATTTAATCAGTTGGGTAAGACTCCATCTCCTCCAAAATATTGCATATCTAATGTCAAGTTTGTTGATAAGCCTAATGAGCAGGTTATTGACTATCTCACCAAGCATGGAAAAGAGTGTCATGTTATGAATGAGGTTAAGCATCAATCTATTGTCAAAGAAGTTACAGTCTTAGAGAGGTTAAGTGAAGTTAAGGTAAGCATGTTTGTGCTTGAAGGATATTCAATAGCCCAATCTAAATCAAAACCATAATCATAGGTATTAGAACATAAAGAAGAGGAACTTGATGATCATACACATCAAGCACATCATGCCTAAGAAGATGGAAAGATTGAGGTAACTATCATGTTTCCCAATCTATAGTTTAATAAGTGCATATCAGAAATGAAAAATATCAATCAAGTTATGGCTCCAATCAAGTTCCTTGGAAAGCATAAAAAATATCATTCATGAAATCCCAAATAATTACACTTGTAATTATGAATAAACATAAAGATGGTAAGCTTCTTGACCATCTACATACTCAAGTGGTTTTTGATGAACATGCTTCACATGATAGATTACCTTCATGGAGTGATAAAGATGAAAGAGGAACCATCTTTGACCCTGATTGAAGTATGATAATATTCCTTTCACCTCAAGAGTGAGGTCTTGTAAATGGTAGATTAGGTGTGTGTGTCTTTCTTTTAGTTGTGTGTTTTTTCTATAAGTATTCTAATTGAACACATGTTTGTTTCCTTTGGTCTATCTTGTTTTGTATGTATTTATTTTGTTTTTTGTGTGGTTTCAAATTCAAATTTAGTGTCAAACTTGTTTGTAGGTGACTCCATGGCCTAATGGATAGGATTAGGCTACTAGTCTTGGCATAGCAAGCATACCGCCCCTAAGAAATCACTAAGAATGTTGATCATTTTAACCACAAGTCAAAATAGGTCAACCCCTTAAAATAAAAAACTTTCATAAGAGCCTATTAGGATTTAATAAGGTGTTTCATGGTACTTTTGATGCTATTTAATGAGCTATTAATCTTGGTCATAGACCAATTTAGTCCTAAGTCACTATATGTCACTTAGGGGTCATTTTAGAGTCATTAATGAGATTTATACGATTTCCCAAGGTGTCTAAGTATTAAAAACTATATTTAAACATCAAATATGATAGGTACTTATCATTTTTTTAGTTATAACTAAAAACTTGTAGGTTCCTAATTAAAAACAAGAAAAGAGTTGAAAAGGAGGTTTTGGTAGTTGTACAACCTATAAACGAGTGTGGCACATGTGGCAAGATCATGCAATGACCCTTCAGCTTCCCTAACTCCATTTCAATGTGTGATCATCTTTGGAAGTATCAAAATGGACCAAAACCATTCTACTTTTCCATCACTCCATTAGACATGCAAAATTAGTCAACAGCTCTTCTGATGGTATAGCCAATAAGAGAGATTCCAGGTTAAATTCTCTTAGTGTTGGATAGCAAAATTGGTCCAATTAATTTTAATGGTATTATTTTAAGTATTTTTTTCCTATGATTTATGAACCATCCTTTAGAAGTTGATTGTCTCATTTTACTTGTTAATCTGCATACCCTGCAGGTTTTCTTCTAGTATGAGCTAGTCCATACAAACCACTTATTTAAATTAATTTTAGAGGATGTTTAATTCATTATCTCATGGTTTCCATATTTTTTTTCATATTTTAATGTGAGTGTATGATCCAAATAGATCAAGTTGTAAGATGAGAACACCATTGCTAAGTTGTAGGCATATTTCACTATGTGCAGAGGTCTTGGTTCTTATAATGGTTTTAAATGAGTGTGATAAGTTATATTTCATGTTTTTCATGTCATTACAATAACATTATTTATAATCTCACTTTCCAAGGCTAATATCAATGAAGTTGCAGTCAAGAATGGGATACATAATTATCCCTCAGTAGGTATTCACTTATAGTCATGATGAATGGGGTGTGTGGAGGATCTGAGCACTGTCATAGAGAGTAAATGAAGTTTCTCAAGAGGATAGGCACATTATTAGAACATAAACAATCAAAACAAACCATTCAAATACTCTATTATGGACTATGATAGTCAATTCAACTCCATACACAATCCTACAATCTAATAGACACCTACAGGAGGCTAAGCATGTTAAGATGAAGTATTTCAACTATTTGACGTCCTTTAAGGTGAAAAGGATACATTTGAGAGTTTATATAAAGTATAATGTTGATTATATGCCCACACACTATACATAGTGTCTCTATCTTACCTTCACTACCCTATGTACTAAAATTCTCACCTATAAATGGTTCTCACAGAGACTTGAAAGTATTGCATTGAGTTGTTTGAACATATATGAAACCTTCCTTAAGGTCTAGAGTGTTGAAGATTCCATAATATTCATGGTGAACCTATATAAGGATATGTATATTTGAGGAGCCATAAATATATGTAGAGAATGATTTTTAGGGATCCATTTCCTTAAAAACTCTAAAATAGAGCCTTGACCATATTTGGTGTCATCTTGGAGTAGTGTGGCATGGAGTCTAGATAGATCCTAAGTGATCCATAATTAATCCATGTCATAGGGAATATACCTTTCAAAATATCATGGTTTTTGGACAAAGAATTATGATGTTATAAAGTTTCAAAATCACACAATTCTTTATTGTAGAAGGTCAGTATTCTTCGTAGTATGTTCAACTTCAAGTGACCTTGTAATCCAAGGTAGAATAATAAAGCATATCCCCATGTAAATGACTTTATTTAAGTGAGAATGATAATGGGATTTCAAATAAAATCAATTAAATTTGAAGTGTGAGGTTTTTACCTACATCACCACCTACAGGTATACTATTGCTTCCAAAAAAGGCCACATACAGTTGATTGTAGGTACCTTCAGTCTCATGACATAGACCTAGACATGAAAACATGAAAATAAAAACACTTAAAAGTTGGATATGATTTCAAAGACCTCAAAGGGACCCTATATGTGTATCACAAATTTTAAATCCTAAAAATTCATCTATAGGACCTCTATTACTCTAAGGGTGGTCAATAATAATTGACTGTAATTTGATAGTGCCATAAAATATGACTGTCTTGATGTTGGTCCAACATAAGGCATGGTGTGAGAAATTGAAACTATGATATGGTATAAAATACTTCAAGTATGGTCTTAAGGTAGTGTAAAAGTTTTGATAAGTAAGGATCACCTACAAGCAGGTCTCTTTTTTGAGGTGAAACACAGTCACACACAATTAGCCACTTGTTTCAAGTTAAGTGGAGGGTATGAAATGAAGAGTTTGGAAAAGTTGTAAAGTGTTGATATGTCTGAGATCACCTTGTAAATTATATTATCCATCTCAATATACTCCCATAACAAGGAAATAGGATAATATTTGGTCCTAAAGGACAACTTACAATCAACACCAAAAGCCTACACATAGTGAGTACCACAGAATTATATCTTGGATTTTAAGGTGTTTAGGGGTGATAGAGTATGAACCAACCCTAGAAATTTTTATAGAGTAATCTCATAACTTGATAAATCCTTTCATATACTTATTACACATGATATAATAGGTGAGATACCCTTTGTTCTATCTCAAACAAAGGGCACTCTCAGAAGGGTAAACCTTGCAAGTTGAGTGAGCAAAGGGTAATAATATGAGTTGGGGGTTATTAAATCCTTGAAATGAGTTTTAAGGAGATGTTTTATACATATATTAACATGGATAAGTTCCTACAATTTCTATAAACTAATCATAGTGTCCTAAACTCACAAAGGTATAGGTAGACCTACTAGATCTAGACCAGGCCTAATGGATAAAAGGAGTACAATATCATTTCTAACACTAAGTGAGCATTTTAATGCATTAAAACATGTTCATAGGTAGTTATAAGGTGTTATAGATCCTTTTTTTTGTAGAAGAGGCCATAGATAAGCAATTTTTTGGCATAGGATCCTAACAAGTTATGTAAAATGTAAAGGAGAGCTCGAGAGGCCAAGTTTGGAAGATCAAAATAGTACAGATGAATTTCATGGGAGCCTATAGATATTGGATAAGTTGAATATGGTCACAAATAAGGATTTATTGGAATTTTTCTAAATATTAGATGTCACAACTTTATGAACAATCTTTAGAGTTCAAAACTAACTAAATCCCTCTAAAACCCTTTTCCATGACCCGATGAAGGAAAAGGTGGATAAAAATTCATACATGTGGGATATTGTTAGAAAAAGAGTGATTTGGGCTTGTATACAACTCTCTAGGTATCCTTCCCACCAAATTGAGTTGTACCCTATTTGTACAGATAAAGTACAAAACTACTTTTCTTGAAAGATTTATGTGTTGTGCAAGTAAAAAAAGTTTTCAAAAGGTGAGGATCAATTTGGGAGAGATAATAGGACCTAATATAATTATTCACATACATTTATTTATTTATTATAGTTCGTAAATATCTTTGCCAACACCTCCACTTTAGCTAGTCCAAAATGACATAGTGAATGAGAGATGATCACCAAGTCAAAAGGAGATAACTTAAATTGGGAAGTCTTTTACAGCTTTCCTAATGAATCTAAGGGTAGGGTGATTCTTGAAAAGTGTCATTCCATCCCGTGTATGGATTGGATTGGAAAATAGAAGACTAACTTGGTGCTAAGTGTGAAGTGTGAGTGAAAGAAAAGTGATTATGACTGCAGGTAATGAGAACACTTGGCCAAAATAATATTGATGATTAGGGACACATGCAATGCATGTTGAATAATTTTTATAACCCCTCCCTCATATTAAAATGATCCCATATGTCCCTATTCAACTATGAAGTTCTCATGGAAGGCCAAATGATGAATTCAATTTTCAAACATGTAGTTAAAGAGTCCTATGCCATAATGGAGGAGTTTCATGCCTTGGATGGACATTTATCCAAAGAGACATTACATGTTATATCTCATACTTCATTTCTCTACATATTTAAATCCTTCTCTTAGCTTTACAAGTGTCTTTGTTACTCTTATACTTCATTCTCTTCTCTCCTCTCTCATATTATATAAGTAGTAGCCATTTTGGATCTTGTAAAATAATTCCACACCATGTATAGTGAAGAACTATTGGTTTGATGTTGTACATTGCCTTTGAATAATAAATGCCATCTAGTTTTGAGTTAATTTTGTCTAAGTGTGTTAAGTGATGAATGGTAAGGTTTAGTGATAATTCATATCCTTACTTCTTCTTATCCTTTCATTTTTATGTAAGAGTTCTCATTCTAATTGGTCATATAGAGTGTAGCTAATGTGTTAGGCAAGTGTGTAATTTTCTTTAGATTCAACAATCTGATCTCTAGTTCACTTACCTTGAGTTTTCTCATGCATATCACCTATATATTTAAACACTTATGTTAGGATATCTTAGGACATTGAAGCTAGTTTATAGGTCTTATTTCTTAGTGAAAGAAGTATGATAGCATAGTTGATATCTTCATGGTGTATCACCCCGTGTCACCCCTTAGAGTAGCTTTATTTCATTCATACTTTTATCTATATTCCCATAAGTAATCAATTATTATAGGTGATAAGCACTTCAATATCAATTTAGGGAGCTAGCCCTTAAACCTAGAGGTCTACTTATACTATAGGTAAATCCACATACCTAGAAGTATTCTTATTTCTCTTAATTTTTGATCATTTCTTAATTTTGGAAGAAGATAAGAAACTAGTAATAAGGGTGTTGTATAAATACTTGGTTGGTGATACACGTGTAATCTAAATGAAGATGGAGAAATCCTATTTGGCTAAGAAAGAATAACATGTAAATAAGAAAGTACTAACAAAAGGGGTTGTTAGCAAGATAGTTAAGTGGACTGCTTAGTGTGAGCTAAATCCAAGAAGCATATGCTTGCTAAGAGGCTGTCAATCCACTATTGATAACAATCAAGTTGAAAATGATAAAAGTAATGTACTTGCATAAAGTAAATGAAATGTAATACAAGAAGAAAGTAGAATGCTTGTTAAAATAAATGACTAAATTTAGCAAAATCAAGTCAATACATGTGTTAAGGTGGGTGAGGTCAAGATCAAAAATTTATAAAATGGTCTATGAATAGGTAAGAACACAAAAAATTAGGTTTGGGTGGGGTTAAGGGGCTGAAAACAAGTTATTGTTATTTTTTACCATAGTGACCATCAGCAATTGTGTAAACCATCGGTGGTTGGGCTGACCATTGGCAGTTGGGTAACCATCGATAGTTGGGGGTGATCATTAGTGGTTGTGCTAACCATCAATGATTACTTGTGGATTTTTGAAGGTATTCAATAAAGAGTTGTAGAATAGGTAGGTGGTTAGATAATGGTTCTATTAAGGATCTGGTGGAGAAGAAATAAGTAGATAGGTTTAATCAAGTCAGGGAGATTAGAAATGTTGGGGATCAACCAACAAACTTGATTACTTTTATGTAAGCAAAACACAGAATTAAACCAGAATGATAAGCAACTAGAATCAGAAATAGCAAAGAATAAGAGATACAAGAAACCACCCTAAAAACTTGTATTAAACTCTTTCAGAAGAAAATATAATGAAGAAGCTACACACTTTCTTCTCACACCTCTCAAATGTATAGATCTCTTTCCCTCAAGAGTTTACAATCAATTCCAACAACCTAGATTGATACACACATATACAATATGTCTTTTACTGTTCTCATACACTTACACAAGCATACAAGCTATGAAGATCTATCCCATTATATAGAATTAGGGATCATGAGCAATGCAATATCAACCATTAGATACACCTCCTAATCAAAGGCTTAAAATAGTCCTGCCAAAAATAGAAATGCAGACTTACAACTAACAACTAATCTAATCATGCAAACATTCTATTCTGTCCATGAAAATAGATTTTAGACGCACAGGTGATCAACGTCAGTCCCTGCCTGTCTGCCTGTGACCGACATCAGCCGATATATGACCGACGCTGGTAGCTACTGGTCGACTCCTTTCCATTATCAATGACTGTGTAAATCTAGCAACTTCAGCATCCACTCATCTAGTGAAGTTTTTAGCTCCACACCTTAACAATCTCCCACTTGGAGATAAATAGCTGCACTAGTACCTGTACAGCAACATCTTCTAGCTTCTCCATCTTCAAACTCAATCTTGAAGACCAACAGAAGTTGAATGAAGATTCAACTTCTCCTTTGTTATCGGCTTTGTTAACATATCAACAGGGTTCTTATCTGTATGGATCTTCTCCAGCTTCAACTCACCATCCTCCAATACTTGTCTTATGAAGTGGTACCTAAGCAGTATATGTTTGGTTCTTGAATGAAAGGCTAAATTCTTAGCCAAATGAATTGCACTCGGACTATCACTATATAATTTTCAACTCTCTTGCTCCTTTCCTAGCTCTTCCATGATCCGTGTCATCCATATCATCTTTTTGCTAGCCTCTGTGACTGTAATATATTCTACCTCTATAGTAGACAAGGCAACAACCTTCTGCAACTTTGAAATCTAGCTAACTGCCATTCCACAAATAGTGAAAACATATCATGTGGTGCTTCTCCTGCCATCTAAGTCACCTACCATATCCGCATCTACATAACCATGTAGAGAAGTGTTTGACCCACCATAGCACAAATGCCTACTGTTGATCCCTCTCAGATATCTAAGAATCCACTGAACTACTTTCCAGTGATCCTTCCCTAGATTGGCCATATACTTACTGACAACTCCCACTGCTTGGGCAATATTTAGTCTAGTACATACCATTGCATACATTAAGCTCCCAACTGTGGAAGCATATGGAACTCTACTCATGTACTCTACCTCATCATGTGAATTAGGACACTGTTGTTTACTCAACTTAAAGTGTCTAGTAATAGGTGTACTTACTGGTTTTGCATCCTGCATATTAAACCTCTCCAACACCTTGTTCACATAATCCTCTTGAGACAAAATCAACCTGTGATTTTTCCTATCTCTCTTAATACTCATGCCAAGGATTTTATTTGCTGCTCCTAAATCCTTCATGGCAAATGTGTGAGCTAATTTCACCTTAAGCTCAGAGATATCTTACATGTGTGAACCTGCAACCAGCATATCATCTACATACAACAACAAGATAATATATCTACCATTATCCAATCTCTTAAAATAAACACAATGGTCAGATTGACATCTACTATAGCCATGCTCAGTCATAAACCTGTCAAATTTCAAATACCATTGTCTAGGAGCTTGCTTGAGACCATAAAAGCTTTTCTTCAATCTACACACAAGTTTCTCCTTACCTTTGACCTCAAAACCCTCTGGATGATTCATACATATTTCTTCATCCAAATCTCTATGAAGAAACACTGTCTTAACATCAAGCTGCTCAAGATGCAAATCCTCAAAAGCAACTAAAGACAACATAGTCTGTATAGAAGTCATTTAAACTATAGGAGAAAAAATCTCACCAAAATCAATACCTAGTTTCTGTGCAAACCTTTTCACTACCAACTTGGCCTTATATCTCATCTATCCATTCTCACCTTCCTTTAACCTGTAGATCCATCTATTTTTCAGTGTCTTCTTTCCCATTGGCAACTCAACCAAATCCCATGTTTGGTTCTCTTTCAAGGAATCAATTTCCTCATTCATGCCTAGCTCCCACTATTTCTTGGAATCTACCTATATTGCTTCATCAAAACTCTCTGGTTCTCCACTATCAGTGAGCAATAAATAGAATAATGAAGGGGAATATTGAATTGGAGGTTTACTTACCCTTGCTGACCTCCTGATGGGTGTCTGAGACTCATTTTCTTCTTGCTATCCACCCAAATTCTCTGACAGTGACTGACCTCAGTCACCTCTAGGGCTGTTATTGGCCAACGTCAGTTCCACATGACCGACATCAGTTCCTTCCTGACTGATGTCGGTCATTGTCTGACCGACATCACTTCTTGTATTACCGACGTCGGTTCCTACTTGATTGACGTCAGTCTTTGTGTTTTCATGTATGTGATAATTATTTTACACGAGCTCATTTTGGACCGTCACCTCATCCAATTCTTCATGGCCCTACTCAGAATTCTTCAGCTTCTTGAGTTGATCACTATACATCACTTTTTCATTGAAAACAACATCACGGCTCCTAATTATTTTATTAGTTCCTAGATTCCAAAACCAGAATCCAAAATCATCAGAGCCATAACCAATAAATGTGCACCTCATAGACTTAGCATCTAGCTTCTTTTTATTTTCCTTATCAACGTGCATAAAAGTTTTAGAACCAAAAACTCTTAGAATTGAAAGATCTACCTTTTTACCTATCCATGCCTCTTCTGGAATTCCACTATCCAAAGCTGTAGAGGGTCCTCTGTTAATCAGGTAAACTACAGTATCTATAGCTTCTTCCCAAAATTGTAAGGGCAAACCAGCATGCAATCTCATACTCCGTGCACGCTCCAATATTGTTCTGTTCATCCTTTCAGCAACTCCATTTTGCTAAGGTGTCCTTGGAACCATCCTTTGCCTGTGTATTCCATTCATATAATAGTAACTTCTAAACTTATTGTTGCAGTACTCACCACCATTATTATATCTAAGGCACTTCAATCTCCTACCTGTTTCATTCTCAACTAAAGCTTTCCAAATCTTAAAAGTGTCAAAAACATTAGATTTATTCCTTATACAATAGACCCATACTTTTCTTGTAGCATCATCAATGAAAGTAACATAATACTGTGATCCTCCAATAGAAGCTACCTGAGTTGGTCCCCACACGTCTGTGTGAACAAGCTCCAACTTGTGCTTCCTCTTTGTTGACCCAATTTTAACAAACTTTACTCTCTTCTATTTTCCAAAAACACAATTCTCACAGAAATCTAGATCTATGCTTTTCAAATTTGAAAGCTTACCTTTTGACTTAAGAATAGTCATTCCCTTCTCACTCATGTGGCCAAGCCTCTAGTTCCACAATTTTGCATCCACATCTAAAGTAGATAATACAGAAGGAGAATAATCAGTAATATAACTACATAAATAGAGAGTACCTACTCTCTTACCTCTGACTAGTACAAGTGCACCCTTGGTAACCTTCCAAGATTTAGCGGTGAGAGTTACTGTACAACCCTCATCACCCAACTTTCCTACAGAAATTAGATTCCGCTTCAGGGTTGGGACATGCATGACATCTTTCAACACCCATGTGTTGCCATTCTACAATTTCAGCTACACTTTTCCTTTGTCAACAATTTTACAAGGCTCATCATCCCCTAAATAAACTTTTCCAAAATCTCCCTGGACATAATCATTGAAAAATTATCTATTTGGGGTAGCATGAAAAGAGGCCCCAGAATCTAAAACCCAAGATTCTATTTTATTATGCAAATAAATTGAAAGAGCATCTTGTGCAACAATACCTACAACTTTTGCTTCTTCATTACCTTCATGCTGATTCTCTTCATTAACCTTCAACCAACAATCTTTCTTTGCATGTCCTCTCTTTCCACAATTCCAGCAGGTTATCTTTCTTTTTCCATTTCTAGATTTGGATCTATTGCTCATCTTTGACTTAGACCTTGATCTCCCATGCTTGCCCTTCTCTTTTTTCCTCCCTTTGCTTTCAAAACTTAAAGCATTACCTGATGATTCCCCTGTGCTTTTCCTGTGAGTCTCTTCATTTAGGATTACACTAACAACATCATCTACTTTCAAGATATTTGTAGCAGATGCAGTATTACTAACTGCCATTACTAAACTATGCCAACTTTCAGGCAAAGAGAATAAAATTAAAAGAGCTTTAATTTCATCATCAAAAACTATTTTGACTGAATTTAATTGATTTACAATTCCATGGAAATCATTAAGATGATTAGATACAGATCCACCTTCCTGCATTTGCAAATTAAATAACTGCTTCATAAGATATACCTTATTTGAAGTTGAGGGCTTTTCATATAAATTTGCTAAAGTGTCCATCAACTCTACCATTGTTTTTTCCTGTGACAAGTTAAAAATCACAGAAGATCCCAGACTCAATCTTATAGATCCAAGAGCCTTTCTATCAAGAACTTCCCATTCTTCATCTTCCATATATGTGGGCTTTCTATCAACCCCACCCAATGGTAAGTATTGATATTTTTGATACAGATAATCCTCTATTTGCATTCTCCATAATTGGTAATTCTTACCATTAAACTTCTCCATTCTCAGTTTGCTTTCTTCTGCCATTGTTTCTCCCACTCAAACAAAAACCCCTGTGAGTGACCTGTAATCAACACACACTAAATAGATCTAAACCACCTGTTAGTAAACCTGAGATTTGATACCACTTATTGGGGATCAACCAACAAACTTGATTACTTTTATGTAAGCAAAACACGGAATTAAACTAGAATGATAAGCAACTAGAATCAGAAATAGCAAAGAATAAGAGATACAAGAAACCACCCTGAAAACTTGTATTAAACTCTTCCATAATAAAATACAATGAAGAATCTACACACTTTCTTCTCACACCTCTCAGATGTATAGATCTCTTTCCCTCAAGATTTTACAATCAATTCCAACAATCTGGATTGATACACACATATACAATATGTCTTGTACTGTTCTTATACACTTACACAAGCATACAAGCTATGAATATCTATCCCATTATATAGAATTAGGGATCATGAGCAATGCAATATCAACCATTAGATACACCTCTTAATCAAAGGCTTAAAACAATCCTGCCAAAAATAGAAATGTGGACTTATAACTAATAGCTAATCTAATCATGCAAACATTCTATTCTATCCACGAAAATAGATTTTGGATGCACAGGTGATCGACGTCGGTCCCTGCCTTTCTGCCTGTGACCGACGTCGACCGATATATGACCGACGCTGGTAGCTACTGGTCGACTCCTTGCCATCATTGGCGACTGTGTAAATCTAGAAACTTCAACATCCACTCATCTGGTGAAGTTTTTAGCTCCACACCTTAACAAGAAATCCAAAATAACAAAGAAAAATTAGAGTATACATGTAGCTTGCTAGATGTTTGATAGTCAAAGGTTGAGGTAATTTTGCCAGAGTAATAGTACTTTGGCCTCAAAAGCAAATTTAGTATAGGTTCATGTCTCTTTTATTTTTATTGAGTTGCTAAAAGAGGAGTGGATGTTAGAGAGCTTGAATACCTATGTGCAAGAATATTTGATAGCTTGAACGTAGATCTTTTTCAGCTTCTACTCCCCTCCTTTTATAAGAAAAGAGAGATGGAGGATGGAAGGTTCCCTAGAGGGTGAGGTTATAGATCATGATGTTTGGAAGTTCATTAACACTACATAAAATAAACATATTAAATTATTCCTAATTATCTCGCACATAGTTGGTGATGTTTTAAGAAGGTGAGGACTTGAATATCGATGGTCAGGCTAACCATCGATGGTCGAGTGTCTAAGGGTAAAAGGGTCAAATTAAGCTAAAAGGGTTTGGATGAAAGATTAATTTAGTAGGTTGATAAGTTAGTAGGTTGATGAGTTAGCTAACTAGGTGGTCAACTAGACTCAATTTTTGATAGGGGTCTTAAGGCATTTTGATAACTAGAATTGTCATGTGCAATTTTCTAGTGTCTATATTTTTCCCCTTTTTATTATGTGGATTTAATTTAACAAGATGCAAAAAAAATGAATTACTATTCAAAGGTTTGATTGCCCTGAGTATGGGAAGAGGTATTCCCCCTTAAACTAGGAGTTGATGAGGTAAAACCAAAATCGAGTCAAGGTTTGATAAGTAGTTGATGATGAGTCATTAACTTGGTGACAAAGGGTTTGGGCATTTGAAATGAAAACATACACATAAAATGTGACTAAGTATTATAGTCAATATCATGCAAAGACTAATGTTGGTAAATATAAGGTAGGTTCTAAAAGAACAAGTGATAGGGTAACTGGTCTATAGCATTAGTCATAGCTGATTGGATTACTCCATAACTCTTCTAGACAAGGTTGATGTTTTTACATGTATCTGAGGTAGGAAGTGCTCCTTTAAAAAATGCAAATGGTCTAGTCATGCATAAGGTGGTGAAAATTTAAATGGTTAACATATAAAAAATGGTCAGTGTGGTAAAAAATATCACATAAATTCATCACAAAATATGTGAATAGCTCAGGTCAAAAATATCCAATCATTGAGGTGGACATGGTCTAAGGGTTGGTCAGAAAAGGGTAGTCTCTGAAAGTTCAAGTTTTGGTGTAGGAGAGATTAGGTGACTCTAAAAAGTTGGGCACTTAGGTATAGGCACCTAAAAAAAAATTTGAAAATGTGGACTCTCCTAACCATCGATGATTAGGGGTCCCAAGGTCAACTATTGATGATCACCCTGACCATCGATGGTAAGGGGGAAACCCAAAAAATATAAAATATAAAAAGTGAAAATGAAATTTTATTTTCACTTCTGATAATTTGACTTCATGTTTTTGTGCTTCTATGTAGCCCAGTTATTTGGTGTTTGAAATTTAGCTATGAGAGTTGACTAAGAATTTGGGTGAGGTGTCATTTATGTATTGGTTGTGTGTGTTTGAGGAGATCAATTGGAACCAGACATATAGGGTGGATGAGGATGTGGTCGAGCAATAGGATGCATGCTCTGACCTTGGTGGTGATTGAGGAATGAGTTAGGAGGTGTATTAAGTTTGTATATTAGTTTATTGTGGTTTTTATTGAAGTTGAATTTGGGTTTTTTGTTTATTTTATAAATTGGGTTTGGGTGCTTTTTTCCCTATTTTAGGTTTTGGGTAAAATCAAAAAATGTAACAAATAAATTTTGATTTTGATGGAGGTTTCAAGTTGGAGGTGGGTTATAAGATAGTTGTAAGTAGTTTAGTTTGTTTTTGTGGTTGTTTTGGTGTGGGTTAAGGTGGGTAGGTTTGAGGGGTTTTGTCATTGGTGATCACACATAGTGACCATTGGTGGTTTAACCTGACCGTCGATGGTCAGCTTGACCATCAGTGGTTGACTATTGAAAGAAAAGATTTATAAGACCGTCTATGGTTTATATGAACCATCGATAATCAAATGTTTTATGAAATATTTGTTTAAAAGGTGTAGATGAAGCTAGTTAAAAAAATGGTTTTGGAAGTGGTGTGGGTGAAATTGAAATTTTTAGTGTAAGTTTAGGATAGGTGATGTGTTTGAG
This sequence comes from Torreya grandis, assembly GCA_037957365.1. Lineage (NCBI taxonomy): Eukaryota > Viridiplantae > Streptophyta > Pinopsida > Cupressales > Taxaceae > Torreya > Torreya grandis. The sequence goes on from JARHVA010002237.1 coordinate 511,607, forward strand.
TGATGAGTTGGGATGATTTAGGAAAAATGTCAAGTAGGAATGTTGTGTGGAGAAATTTTCTAAATAGACTTAGGTGTTGGTGTGATAGGTTTAAGGAATGTGTTATAGGTTAAGGTAGGGTCTTTGGGTTTGTGTGGGGTAGGGTATATGTTTATGATAGAAGTGTTAGGTGTTGGTATCATAGGTTAGGGTAGGTGTTTGAATGTTTTTGGGTGAGGGTTGTTTTAAAGTTAGATATGGTTGTGGGTTGGTTTGAAATAGGTTGAAAGAGGTGCGCATAGGTGGACAATGAGGTCAATTTGAAAATGAACAATGGTGACACATGCTAACTTTAATTTTTATAGGCATGAGACTAGATCCAGATGAGGGATTAGGTGCCAAGGATCCTTGCAAAGGTTCATGGAGGGATGATTCAGGATGATAGGATCCATATGAAAGAGGTCAACCTAGGAGCCATGTGACATTATTAGTGGTTTTCATGAGATGCAGTAATGATAATGGCCCTCATCAAGATATGGGATCTGGCCACTAATACCTTCTTGTTATTGATAGGAGAGATTACCATCCTCTTAGAGGATGTCCATAGGATTACATGGTTGTTGATCTGAGGGGAGCCTATTTACCATATAGAGATTGAGGAGAGGGAAAAGTAGATGGAGTTATTGTATGGTGAGGATTGGGTGCATGCTAGGTTTCATTTAGGTGGTTTTGGTTATGCACCACTATACTAGAGGTCTCCAGATGAGAGGTGGATAATGATGATGATGATGGTAGTATCTTATTTCAAATTTCTTGATTCAAGTAGTGGATGCTTTCCCTATCTACTATTGGGAGTGTTGGTGGAGATGTTGTTGGGTAGGACTATGTTTGGGTGGGCACTCGTTTTATTCAAATTTACAGAGAGCTCTATGCATTCAAAGTTCATAGCCAATATGGTATCAACATTAGGTTCATGCTTCGTTGTTAGGCATATGAGCATATTTGAGTGTTGAAACCTTTGTGGTTGCTATGGGATGGCTATGCACAGGTAGACTATAGAGTGGGTTTCTTAAGATGGAGATATGATTATGCTTTGATAGGTGCTAGAGGTGGTGATAGGGATATTAACTAGTTTAGAGATGCCTTGGAGGGTTTGGTTGTAGGTGACATCATCTCAAGACCATATGTGGGTTGGCCTAGGTGGGCCCAGTATAGCTACCACACTCTATCTTTGTAGAGGTGGAGGTGGATCTATAAGAGGAGAGAGGAGGAGATGGATCTTATCCCCTTTGATTAAGTTCAAAGGTAGTTTAGCCTCATGTAAGGGATTCTAGCTCCTTCTTTGAGGTACAAGAGAGAGGATGCAGAGTTTCTACTTTCAAATCCATAGTCACAAGATGTAGTGTTGGATCATGAGGAGCTGTCAACCAGAGTAGTGATAGATGATGCCATTTTTGTTGATGGATATGTAGGATGGTATCAGGCTTGATATGCAATGGATAATTTTGGATGGGATGATGGGGTGATATACCCCGTGGATGTGGATATAAATAGGGCATAATTACAAGGTGGTGGTCAATATGGATAGGCAATGACAGCATTGACAGCTATACATACTTAGATCATAGGGTTACAAGGATACGTGACCACTCTATACAGATAAATTATTACTTTATAGGGTCAAGTTTCCACCTTCATAAGAGAGTGAGATCAAGTAAGGGCCTCTTTTAGTTTAGTGACTCAAGAGATGGATATACTGAGGTAGAGGGTAGAATCTGTGGTAGCACTAGTAAGAGGACCACTTGGGATTATTCTTATGACATGGTACTTAGCCACTATTGAGGAGTTGAGGTACTATGAGGCTATAGTGTTGGCACAGTGTCTAGCGTAACCAAGATGGGGGGAGTACAGGGTTAGTTTAGTAGGTGAGTTAGCCATGGAGACTCCAGGATAGTGGGCCTATATAGTGTGTGGATAGGGGGTAGTTCAAGAGGATCAACACCTAGTAGTAGTGCAAGTGGAGGAGTAGGAGGGGCCAGTGGTATTGGTGCCCTAGGGACATGATATTTGATATGATCTAATGTATATGTGCATGATTTTGAACCCATCTTGCATGTTAATGATGCAAGATATACATGAGAGAGATATTTATACATTATTATATGTATTATTTTGATGACATGATGTATATGATGACGTTGATGATTATATATAAATGTGATTTATCTTTCATGATGTAGTTTATGATTATGGTTATTCATGTTCATGGTTTGGTTTATGGTTCATGTGTATGCTTTATGAGAGGTTTTAATCTTTAGATTAGGCATGTGATGTTTATAATATGCTTATGATGTTTTGTTTTTGTTCATGGATATGATATAATGTTTATGGATAGTTTGATATTCATGATCATTGATGTTGTTTATGTAATGGCATTTGATGTGATGATTTTTGATTATGTGATGTGGTGATGATGATCATGGAGTATTTAGTATGATGATCATGGATTATGTATGTTTGTTTTTGGTTTATGATTTTATATATGGAGCATAAAGATAACAAACTAAATGTGGTAAAATTGATGAGAACCAATGAGACATATGTCTACATGAATTAATAATGAAAAGATAAGAAAATAAACATGATGCCTTTTCATTGATAAAAATAAAACCCAAAGTCAAATCAGCTTAGGGAACATAAGCCTTTTGAATGCTTCACATTAACATGCTTAGGTTGATAAAAAGGTATCTTGATCACCTTGTCTTGAGTAAAATCATAATCCTTTGATTTATAGATAGTATAAAGGGGAGGTGGGTAATAGGAATAAAAAGGAAATGGGTAATAAGTAGGGTAACCTCATTTGGGTTAGTTTTCCCATTACATAGGTGACCTAAGAACCATAGTGGATAAGTCCATGTCTTATGCTATGTTTGGATTGATCGATGTGGCAAGTCTACTAGTGCTAGATATAAAATCTAATTATAGATTTCTTGGGACAACTTGTTCTATTTTGATATAAGTTATGCTTGCTATTTTTGTTTGTTCTGATAGGTTTGTGAAGTTGATCAATGCAAGAAGCTTTAATTGGTTGCCTCTAACAAATTTGACTTATCCATCCTTTACAGGAATGGTCTAATTAGGATTTGTTTATTTTGGTAGCTGTCCTTCAAGGGATCAGTGTATCTTTTAAGCAATTTAGAGGATTTTGGGGTAGTTATCATTCAAGGGATCAGTTTACAATGCTAGAAATATGTGACCCAAATAATTTTTTTGTATCCCAAATTTTTTTGATGCAAGGTTTTAGAAATGGAAAAGTATAATTAGGCTTAGAGGCTTACCTTTATGAGGGCAAAACTTTTAGCACAATAAGGTGAAAGGAGTGGTTTGAGGAGTAACGACCATGGGATTCCATCTTGTTAGAGACAAAAATTATCCATGAGAACCATGCCATGGGTAGAGACATGGTACCTATATTTAGGACTAGGATATGACTATGATGGTTAATCATATGGTTCTATATTGTAATCTATTGTCCTCAAAGGGAGAGGGATAGGTGAATGAAGGTAAAAATCTCATAAATCAAGGGATGAGCTTAAGTTAGACACAAAAGTGAGTTTGATCCTTATTTTAACAAAAGAATGGATATATATGCAAATTATTGAGAGGCTTAGGTTCTGGTTTGCCTTTGAGAGAATACAAATGATAAGCTTTTGATCCACACTTATGGGTTATGATGTAGGGTCCAAGCCAATTGAAAGCAAATTTACCTCTTTTTCTTTTCTCCCTGTTGGTGACATGTTGATTTTCCTTAAGGATGAGGTATCTAATATTAAATTCTCATTATTTTAGGTGTTTGTTATTGACACACTTGATTCATTCTTGGTAGACACAAAGATGGTTAACAGCTATAAGGCAATGCTCATCAAGTAGCTTAGGTCATGCTAGATGTTCTTGATGATAGTCTCTCTCAAAAATTATCTCTTGCAAAGATGTGTGAAGAGAGGGAATATGGCCTTCAAGAGGAAAGACTGCCTCTACTCCAAAGATTAGAGAGAAAGGGGTAGAACCTGTAGAGGTTCAAATGCTAGTGTGATAGGCCCATAAAGTGAAGGGGATGTGCAAGTGCCAATCCTAACCTAAAGCACTAACAACTTTGGTCAACATTTTGTTAAGGATTTTTTTAGAGGATTCTACCTATCAGTTTTCTTGTGGATGGTAAGGTGAATAAAATATTAACTTGATGCCAAATACGACCTTGGACTTTCTTATTCTTGAAAGATTTATCATTATCAGTGATGATCTTATGGGGAACACCGAAATGATAGAAGAGGTAATGGTTGATGAAGTCAATAATTTTTTTAGCTTTGGTAGAGATGAAAGGAATGGATTTCACCCAATTGGTGAAATACTCAGTGGTGGTAATGATGTATTAGTGGAAATATGAAGAATGAGGATTGATTTCCCCAATGAGATCGAGTCCCCATTATGAGAAGGGCCAAAAGTCTTTAGATACTTAGAGGCCATGGTTAGGTGCATGGTGTAAATTGGTATGTTTTTGACACTTAACACACTTATTTACATAATCACAATAGTCTTGGTTGAGGGTAGTCCAATAATAACCAAGTTGAAGGATGCATTTAGCGATATCTAAACCATTAAAGTGTCCCCCATATATTTCATGATAGCATAGGAAGCCTCATGACTATGAAGGAAATGGAAAAGGAAATCCACATTTGTAAAGGATTCCCCCTAGTATGTTATAATGAGAGGTACTCTAAACAAAGGCCCATTAGGCATTCCTTGAAAGGTTAGGAATAATGATACCGAGGTTGAGGTAATCAAAAGTTTGTTTGTACCATATGTCTGATGGAGATACTTCCACACCAAAAATAGTAGGAAGGTTAGAATGGATATAAGATGGGGTGATAAAGTGATTGATAGTAACAAAGATTTTAGAGTTAGAAGGTTGAGATAGCATTTGGGAAGAAATATAAGTCATTGTATCTGTGAATTTGTTGGTAGATCATGAAATTGACTACATAAGGAAATGATTGAATGATGCTAAGAATACATCTACTAACTATTTTTAATTTAGTAATACATCATTCTTACACTGGTAAAATCCATTAACCTGGTTGACTACAAATTGGGAATCACCAAAAATGTTTATTGCCTTGACTCCCAAGGCTAGAGCATTTTGGAGACCTATGACTAGGGCTTCATACTTAGCCATAGTGTTGGTACATTCAAATTAAAGTTTAAATGAAAGGGGGAGAGGTTCACCATCAAGGGGAATGAAAATAACTCCAATACCCCTACCACACTAGAATTTAGAGCCATTAAATAACATAGTCATTTGGTAGGTAGGGTCCTCTTGAGAAAGAGTCATAATGGACTCATCAGGAAATGAAAGAGGAAGTGGTTGGTTGTTGGGTAGAGGATATTTGACCAATTGATCAATAATGGCTTGCCATTTAATTACTTCTACTAAAAGAAATCAAGATAAACTTAGCTAAAAGCATGAGCCATTTAGCCATACACTAGTTTTGGTATGGTTTAGAGTGCATGTACTTGAGTGAATCAATGTTAGTGATGACCCAGGTTTTGTGATTAAGAAGGTAATGGTTAAGTTTGGAAGATTTGAAGATGAGGGTGAGGTAAATTTTTTTAGGATGGGAATATCAAGTCTCATACTCTATCATTTTTTGACTTATGTAGTAGACAACTTGCTCTCTATTTTGTTTATCACGGTGAGTGAGCATTACCCTTAGGGAATGATCAATGGAAGACATATAAAGGTAGAAGGATTGATCCTCTTTAGGAGGAGTCAAAATAGGTGGAGAAATAAGGTGTTATTTAAGTGAATCAAAGGCTTGTTGGTAGTCTTTAGTCCATTTAAAGGAGGTATATTTCTTAAGGAGATGGTGAAAAGGTTGACATCTATCTGATAATTGAGAGATGAAACATTAGATCGATTGGAGATTCCCCTACAAGTTGTGGAGTTTATTAAGGTGGGTTGGAGGAGACATCTCCAAAATTACTCTAAATTTGGTATGGTCTACTTTGATTCCTCGAAGCGAGAAGATAAAGCCAAGAAGATTTCCAGAAAGGACCCCAAAATACATTTCTTGGGGTTGATCTTGACATGGAAATGGATTAGGCATTCAAAGAAGATGGTGAGAATGGCTAGGTGATCCTTGAAATGTTTATATTTCCCAAGGATATCATCCACATAGTCCTCTATGATTTTTTGGATTAGATCATGGAATATATAGGTCATAGCACATTGGTAGGTTGCATCAGCATTCTTTAAACTGAATAGCATGACTATATAGAAAAAATTCCCCCATGGGGTGATAAAATAGGTTTTATGTTGATCTTTAGGAGCAATCAACTTCTGATTATATCCCAAGCAACCATCCATGAGAGACAACATCTCATGGCTAGTTATAATATCAATAAGTTGGTCAATGTTAAGTAAAGGGAAGTCATCCTTTGGGCAAGCAAGGTTGAGGTCATGAAATTTAATATAAAGGTGAAGTCCCCCTGTGGGTTCGATAATGGGAATGACGTTAGAAACCCATTGAGGATAGTCAATGGGTTGGATGAAGTCAACAAATAAGAGGTGTTGAAGCTCCTCTTTGACTAGGAGGGTAATGCAGGGATGTAACCTGCAAAGCTTTTATCAAATAAGATTAGCAACAAGATGGGTGATAATGTTATGGAGAGAAATGGAAGGGTAAATCTTAGGCATATATTGATAATAACAAGAAAATGTTATGCTTTAATCACAAAATAAGGAAGGGTAATCCTATTTTTCTATAGAATTCAAAGATTGTATGATCTTGATAATGTAGGGGTTATCTTGAGTACCCAAGTTGACATCAATGGTAGATTCATTCAACATGGTTTAGATTTCAAAAGGAAGGGATTTATGGATATAATAATCTCCTACATTGAGGTGGGTTAGAATTGAACCATCATCCTGATGTTGAATGGGGTTGATGGTAGGAGAATCATTTTCTACCATTTTAGGATGGATGCGAGCAAGATTTTTAGTTCGGCCATCCTTTTGATAGTTCAAGGAGTCCAAACTAATGGTATTTATTAAAAAAAATTAGATGGGATGATATTTAAATCCTCATAATTTTAGGGAGATGGGGTTGGTGAGGATGGGACATCCTTGTTGATGGTGGCATGGGTTTTAGTGAGGTGGGTTCTTCTAGTGGTACAAACCCAAGGCCTAATAACTCATGAGTTTTTTGGGTTTTGATTATGGGTAACTTTTGAGGTCCCTAATCATAAAGGCTAATTTCAAACCCCTTCTAAGCATAACTATGAAGGTAAACTTTAGAAAATTCAAGTTTTTTCAGATAGGAGAAGTCAGAGGTAAATTGTTAGATATGAGGGGTGGTAAAGGAAGAAAGAAGTGGATGATCAAGTCCCCCATAGATGAAATTAGTTTGATGATTGGGTGGCCTAAAAAGGATGATGGTTCTGATGCTAGGGTCATCACTAAGGTCATGGTCAAGTTTCCTATACTCTTGAGGAGTGGGGAAGGAATCCAAGGCCAAAAGATAATATTCTCCCAATGAGAGACATTAGAACATTGGTTACAAGGGGTCCTTTATGGGAATCTATGAAGAAGGGATGGATGAGTTTGTTGAAGCTTCATCAATGATAGGGGTAGGATTGTTGGTAGTTAGTGTTGAGGTGGTTGGATTAGGAAGAAGAACAATCATTTGGTTGATACATCATATTTCAAGATGCAAAGGGAATAGGGTTAGTCAGTATGGTGATAACATGACATTCATGTTCAAATTTGATGCAACGATGCAAAGTGGAGGGGTCATAACTCATAGCATGAATCCAAGGGAATCCAAGTAAAACATTTTATTATAACTCACCCTCTACAATATAAAAGAGTTTAGGAATGGTGTGAGGTCCCAAATAAATATGGAGAATAACTGTTCCCAAGATAGTGGCTATAGTATCATTGAAAGAGTGAAGAACCACTACAGTTTCAGACATGATGTTCTTTGGCAACTCAAGTTGGTCATTGGCATGGGAAGAGATAATGTTGATACTATACCCTCCATCAATGATCACCATTTTGATGTAGGTTTGGTTGATTTATGCCATGATAAAGAGGGGAGGATCAGGATCCTCAAGATGCATATAAGGTATTTCTAAATCCTTAAAGGTGACTAGGGTAAAAATTTGAAGGGCTCTAACAAAGGCTACAAGGGGTTGAGGATATTTAGTTTTAACCTCTATGGATTTTAGAATCTATATTAGTGTTTTCTGGTGAATAAGTGAGGTGTTTATTAATTCATATAATCTCATCTTCATCGGTGTTTAGTGAAGTTTTTTCAACACTACACGTTGAATAGATTCAAAAGGGTTGGAAGGAGAGGCACCCAAAATAGGTATTTTGGGTTTTGGTAATGGTGAAGGTGAAGGTGTTTGGGTTCGGTTGGAAGGTTGAGGGGTTGAAGGGTATGTCCATGGTATGGAAACTTTTGCTTTTCCCTTATCTTTCTATTATTCCCTTGATTGAGTAACCATGTGAATGATGTGGATAAGAGGAAGTGTTAGTTTGGATTATGGCTTTAATTCCTCCTCACTCTTAGGTGAGAGCGTGGGAGTAGTTAAGTGTTGGGTAGTTTTGATTGGTGGTTGGGTTGGTAATAAACTCAAAGGAGGTTCATCTGATAATAGATCATCCTCATCCCATAGGCTATGGATAAGTGTTTGGAGATATTTGTAGTTCTCTGTATCATGTCTTGGTGTCTTATGGTATATGAAAATCAAATTTTCATTGAACCATGATGGTTTAGGATGTGAATGGTCAAAATTTTTGATGGGTGGTAAGGTTAAGGAGGAGGTTTGCAACAAACTTTGTAAGATAGTTGAATAGGATTCAAGGAAAGGTGTTGGAGATGATAGGTTTTTGGTTTTAAGAGTGCGAGCCTTATTAGGAGTAGGCTTTACTATAGAAGTTGTGGGTTGTGTAATGGTTTTGGTGGGTTGGTTAGGTTTGGTTTGTTTGGTTCGTTTAGAGGTAGAAGATTTAGAGGTGGAGGGTGAATGTTTGGTGATAGGTGAGAAGGTAGAGGTAGTTAGGTTAGTTAAGAATGATGGGGATTTTTTTATTTTGGTGGAGGTAGGTGTAGGTAGGGTAAAATGAGAAGGTTTACTAGATGAGGAATAGGTAATGGGGATAGTAGAGGGATGAGCTCCTAAAATTGAAGGTAAAAGAGAAGGGGGTAGAATGGGTCTAGTTCTATATGGTTTTGGTGGTTTCACATTTTTGATAGGTTTAGTCAAAGGTTTCTTTGGTGTACTTGATGGGGTTAAGTCCAAATTCAAATATGGATGAGCCAAGCTAGGGGTATGAAGTATCCCTAGATTCTTGATGAGTTTAGTTAGGGGGTGTAGTGTGGTTTAGTGATTTTATATAGAGGTGGGTTGAAAGATTCCCCTATGGTTTTGGAGGAAGAAGTATCTAAGGATGGGGTTGAGTAAATGATAGGTTTTAAGGTAGATGTAAGTGATGTTAAAGGTTATTTTTTGTTTTAGTAAGGTAGTCCAAGATGGTGCCAAAAGGTGGCCCTATCTATATTGGGTTTAGAGGTAAACTCTAAGCTTTGAACCAATCTAGAAAAAGGTTTATAGATGGGTTTGATTCCTTGGTTATTGGTTTCAAATATTAAACCCATAGGTTGAGGTGATGAAACAATTCCTTCACCTTTGTCTTGGGTGAAAGGTTCGATGGTTGAGGAAGATGGTGTTTTTAGGGAAAAAATAGAAGAGATGATCTCTTCCTTTGGAGTGGTTTCCAAAGGAGTGTTTGGTTCTATGGTAGGTAAGGAAGGTGTGGTTTGTTCAAATGGAAAAAGGGATGTGGTTTTTTCCTTTGTTTGGATGTATAAAGGAGAGAGTAGTGATTCCACCACTTCCATAAGTGGATTGGAGGAAGAAGTAGTTGAAACACTGGTTGGATCCTTTTGTCTTTCTATCAAAAGAGAGGTGGGTAAGTTAATGGTCTCATCAATTAAAAGAGAGGAGGTTTCTTCCTATGTTTGGTTGTCTAAAGGAATATAAGAAGATTCCATCACTTCAATAAGTGGTGTGGAAGAAGAGGTAGTTGAGGTAATAGTTTCCTCAATGGTAGGTTCACTAATAATGACATAGACTATGTGCACCTCATGAGCATGAGATGATTCTAGTTGGTTGTTGTCATGGTTAGTGGAAGGTGCCTAGTTAGGAAAAGTTTTCTAAAGGATATCTAATTATTGATTTGGAGGTGCATTGGAATTATCTAATTCAAGTTCACCCTTGTCAATCATATTTTGGGCAATATTTTTAAAACACACTGATTGTTTTCATTATACCATCCAGGTGTGGGATGAGAAGCATCAAATTGTTGGGGTGGTTTGATAAGAGGAAGTTGTATGAGATTTGCTTTAAGTAGTTTATCCAAAATCAAAACATATGACTCCCCTATGGGAGTATATTGTCTTAGAGTGGTTCAATTTTAGTTGTGATTTTGTTGGTTTGATGGGTTGGAAGAATTCATTTGATTAGGTTGGTTGATAATTGAAGGTGGAGTGGATTTTAATACAACTGTGTTTGTAGTTGCCTTTGTCTTGGTGTTGGGATGGTTGGATGGGTTAGTGGTTTTGGTTGAATAAGGGTCACTAGATTTAAAGCTAGATTTATTTTTTCTCATTTTCAATTTCCCTTCATTAATGGCTCTAATTTCAAGTTTATATGCCATGGTAAATGCCTTATCAAAGGTTCTAAAAGTATAAACCTGAAGAGTTGGAGTAATATGTTTGGCACAACCTTGAGAAAATATTTCAATTAGTTCAGTTTGGGGTAATGAGAAGAAATTTGGTTAATGATACCTCTCCATCTAGCTACAAAATTAGAAATTAATTCATCATCAAATTTCCTAATGGAGTAAAGGTCAATAAAGGAAACCTTTTTAGATATGTTGACTGAAAAGTGATCTAAAAATATCTATGCTAGTTGAGAAAGGATAAGATGGAGTGCCTGGTGAGAGCACTATACTAATCAAAGGCTAGTCTAGATAAGGACATGGGGAAGGTTTGAAGAAGAAGAGTATCATCATATGCAATCAAATAGAAAGAATGAAAAAATGCTCTTAAGTGTTTTTGGGGGTCCTCATTATTTCAGAACTTGCAAAACTTGGGTAGTTCCCATTGAGGCCAATAAGGTCAGATAGTGACAGATGGGTGAATGGGTTCATTATAGATTTGATCATAGGATAGGAGGTTATGAGCCCCAAAAATAGATTATTCAATATTGGACATTTTATCCATCAACATCTTAACTCAATCTATTTAAGGTTGGGGAGATCCATAATTGGGTGGTAGGTTCAGTTAAGGTTGGGTGGTTGCAATGTATAGATAAGTGGTTGGAGGTTTAGAAGATGCCACATATTGGTATGTGGTCATGGAGAGTTAAGATGATGCCACATATTGGTATGTGAGTATGAAACATTGGGTAGAGGGTGATATGTATCCTTATGGATTAAGAACATGTTGGTAAGATGTCTTGGGTATTTGTTGATAGATTAACAAAGGTTGGTTTAGAGGTATAGTTGAAGTGGTAGGTTGAGGTTAAGTGGTGACCCTTGTGCTAATGGGTGGAAGAGTAAAAGGTATGGAAAGTATCAAATTTTGGAGTAGGGTAGAAATTAATGGATTGGTAGTGATAAGGGGAATGGTGGAAATAGGGGTAGAAGATATCTCCATGGTAGGTGGGGTATAGGTAAAAAGAGGTAAGGATGCCCCTACATTAGAGGTGTTGGTTTGTGTAGGAGGAGTTTGGTTATAGGTTAGAATGTTGGATTGGATTTTGTTGGTGGTAGTGGATGGGATATTGGTAGAAGAAGAGGCTTGGGTGATCAACAGTTGGGTAGAAGTAACACCAACCATAAGAGGGGGAGGCATACCATAGGGTGGATCCATGGGAGGAACTGAAGTAGTAGAGGTGAAATGAGATAAAGTGTTAAGGTAGTGTTTGAGGGATGTGGGTTGTTATCAAGGAATGTGGCAAAATATGCATCACCTCAAAAAATATTTGTGGCTTGGTAGGAGGGGGATAATGATGAGGATAATCTTCAATATCTAAAATATACTCCATAGAGGAAGAAGAGGAAGAGGAAGTTGGTCCTTGGTTGGTTTTATTTCTCAACTACTATCTAGTAAAGACCATGTGAGAAAATAGGAAATAAATGATGAAAACTCACACCTCAAACAAAAATCAAGTAAAAGAAAAGAATTCAAGGCAATCCAAACATACACTAAAACTACATTTAAAACTTAGGATTCTTTTTAGATCACTTTTGGCTTATCTCTTAAAAAGTGTGAAAAATAAATTTTGTTTGTAGATTAGGTACTAAAGAGGAAATCTAAGGTTAGTTTTAGGTTGTGTTTAGGTGCTTAAGAGAGAAATCTATATTGAACTTCAATACATGGCTTTGGTATTGGGGCCTACCCCCTCACTTCACACATTACAGTGATAAGGGTGTTGAGTGCTTAGCCAAGATATACTAAATTTTAGATTTTATACTCAACTAGAGAGTTGAGTTGGTTCTCCCCTTGGTAATGACCTCCAACTAGGATTATTAATAAAGGGTAAGGTTTATCGCTAGGTGATAAAATCTTTGTCAAGCCTTGTCTCAAGTTTATTTTGATGTGTCGATTGATTATGTGGTTTGGATGAGTGTGTGATAAAAAGAGTGAAACCAAAATTAATTACTTTACATTTAAGTTACTAGATGAACTAAAACAAGCAAGAAATCAATGTATGTAAAGGGTTTAGTTTTTGCCAAAAGAAATTTCAGATTTTATTCGATGAGTATAGAATAAAGGAAGAAATAAAGGGCACCTAGATGATGTTAGGTTTCATTGGGCATGCCAAAATGTTTCTCTTAATTTTTGCTCATTTCTTAATTTCAGAAGAAGATAAGAAACTAGTAATAAGGGTGTGGTATAAATACTTGATTGGTGATGTGCACGTAATCTAGATGAAGATAGAGAACTCCTCTTTGGCTAGGAAGGAATAACCTACAAAGAAGAAAGCACTAATAAAATGAGTTTTTATCAAGATAGTTAAGTGGACTGCCTAGCGTGATCTAGATCCAAGAAGCATACGCTTGTTAGGAGGCTGTCAATCCACTGTTGATAACAATCAAGTTGAAAATGATAAAAGTAATGTACTTGCATAAAGTAAATTAAATGCAATACAAGAAGAAATTAGAATGCTTGTTAAATAAAATGACTAAATATATAAAAATTGGTTCAATACTCATGCTAAGGTGGGTGAGTTCAAGTTTAAAAAATCAAAAAAGGGTATGTGAACATGTAGGAACACAAAAAGTTAGTTTTGGGTGGGGTTAAGGGGCTGAAAATAACTTGCTATTATTTTTTGTCATAGTGAACATCGATGGTTGGGTGAACCATCGGTAGTTGGTCTGATCGTTGATAATTGGGTAACCATTGGTAGTTGAGGGTGACCATTGGTGGTTATGTTAACCATCGGTAGTTTCCTATAGATTTCTAAAATTATTCAAAAAAGAGTTGAAGAATAGGTAGGTGGTCAGATAATGGATCTATTAAGGATCTAGTGAAGAAGAAATAATGTGCAGATAGGTTCAATCAAGTTAGGGAGATTAGAAATCCAAAATAATAAAGAATAAGTAGAATATACTTATAGCTTGCTAGATGGTTGATAGTTGAAGGCTGAGGTAATTTTGCCAGAGCAAAAGTACTTTGGCCTCAAAGGCAAATTTGGTAGAGGTTTGGGTTTATTTTTTTGTTGTTGAGTTATTGAAGGAGGACTAGATGCTGAAGAACTTGAATACATGTGTACAAGAAGATTTGATAGCTTGAACATGGATCTTTTTCACCTCTCACTCCCCTCCTTTTATAAGAAAAGAGAGATGGAGGATGGAAGATTCCTTAGAGGGTGAGGTTTTTGATCATGATGCTTGAAAATTTGTTAGCACTGCATAAGATGAACATATTAAATTGTGCCTTGTTATCTCACACATAGTTGGTGATGTGTTAAGAAGGTGAGGACCTAACCATCAATAATCAAGTTAACCATTGAGAGTTAAGCTAAATATTGATGGTCAATTTTTTGAGGGTAAAAGTAAGTTAAAAGGGGTTGGTTAAAATTTTAAGTTAGTAGCTTGATGAGTTAGCTAACTAGGTGGTCAACTAGACTCAAGGTCTGAAAGGGGTCTTAAGGCATTTTAACAACTAGAACTATCATGTGCAATTTTCTAGTGTCTACAATTCCAATGTTTCCAAAATCTTAGAGTAGGCATAAACAACCTCCTCTAGGGTGAAATATTTGGTAACAACAGTTATCAAACACATTGTTGAAATGATGAAAGGAAAACCAACCTTCAAATGGAACATTGAAGGTAAAGAAGCATTTGAAAAGATTAAAATGTCAATGCACATGTTCCCACTCTAGTCTATCTATATTTCAAGGATTTTAACATCTATCATTACACTTTAGATCATACCCTTATATCCATTCTAATTTAAAATAATAATAAAGGGATCAAGTCACCCATCACCTTCATGTATACGGTCTCAAATATTATGAGTTGAAATATTCTTCAGAATAAAAGAATGTATAGGTTTTTGTGAAAGTTATGAAATAATTTAGATATTATATCCTTCATTCACATTTTGTTATGATGGTGCCTAATACGACAGTGAAGTTTATTTTTACTCAATAGGAACCAAGTTCAAGAAGATCAATTGGATCACTAAAATTCAAGAGTATGATCTCAAAATCAAACCCACTAAATTGGTTTGAGGTATAGTTTTGTGTCAACTCATGGCTAGATAAATAGATGCTTGAGAATTTTTTAATTCAATAGGTGAAGATGGTTATAAAACAAAAGAATCACCTTTATTGTTGTTTATGGACTTTATGAATGAATGGTTATCATATATTACATTTTTCCTGACATAGGTAGAATGTACGCCATATCTAGATGTTAAACAATGAAGAATAATCAAGTTAGAAGTAATCATGTTATTTGGGATGGCAAATTGTTCAAAAAATGCATCAATGGTTTCTTTCTAAGATGCATGGATCAAGAATGACAAAATAAGATATTAGAAGCTTTCCACAATCACATGTGCAATGGAAATTTTTATGTTCTAATGGTAACGTATAAAATCTTAAGATCTCACTACTATTGGCCATCACCATTCAAACATTATTATGAATGGTTAAGGAAGTGTGAAGCTTGTCATTAATTCATTAGATGGCTAAAAATTGCAACCTCTCTTCTCAAGCCTATGGTGATTGAAGAAACTTTTCAACAATGGGAATTGGATTTCATGGGAACATTGAATCCTCATTCAAGTTTTGGTCACATTAATGCTTCATTACTACATATTACTTTACTAAATGGGTAGAGGCTATTACAATCAAACAAAAAACTTTAGAAGTTGTATGTAACTTCATCAAATAAAACATCTTGGTAAAGTATAGTGTTCCACAAATTATTGTTTCAGATAATGCATCTAATTTATTTTCATTAGAACTAATCATATTTTTCTATGGTTTTAGAATTTATTTATTCCTGTCTTTAGACTATTATCCACAAGGAAAAGGTTAGGTAGAATCAAGTAATAAGAATTTGGTTACCATTATCCACAAGTTGGTAGATGAAAATCAGAGGAAATGGTATAAGAAACTATATGATGCTTTGTGGGTAGATCTTATCACTCTAAATAAAGATATTGGAATGTCACCTTTCTAATTATTGTATGAGATTGATGATACTATTCACATAACACTTGAATTTCCTGCACTGCAAAAAGCAAGAGCTATTAAAAATCATACTTTTTAGAGTGCACTAGATAAGAGAATCATTTATTTGAATAAGTTAAAAGAAGAAAGAATGTGCATTGTATATAGAATTTTAGAACACCAAGCCCAAGTCAAGACATTGTTTGATAAGAAGGTGAAGAAAAGAAATTTTTAGGTTGGAGATCTTGTTCTCATAAGGGACAAGTAAAGAGAGCCAAAAGATAGCCATGGTGAAAAAAATTATATGGATGGGTCCATTCAAAATTAGGCATTTCTATGGAGACAACACATTCTACCTAGTTTACTAAGATGGTACACACTTTTCCTTTCCCTACAATGGACAATATTTGAAGCATTACTTCAAGTGAAAGTAGATCTACATGTAAATAGGTAATTTTAGGATTTTTTTGTGTTTCTTATTTTCCTTATGTTTTGGTTGTGTTGTCTCATTTTTGTCCTCATGTTCCTCTCATGTTTCCCTATCAATCTCTATCAAGCCAAAATTACTCCATCACCTAATGAGCTAAACACTTGTCTATGAAACTAGAGTCTAGAGCTCTACTTTGTGCTTTTTAGTCCAAAGTTCCTAGTTAGAGTCAATTGTTATCCTTAAAATTAAATTCCTATAATTCAATTTTCAAATTCCATCATATTGAGATTTCAAGTTTCCCTATGTTTTTTACCTTCGTGGAAGTTATTTAAATCTTTCATTCATTTAAACCACTTCCCTTCAAGTTCCCTAGCCCTTTTTGGTCATCCATGTACCAAGTCTACTGAGCTCCTATTCAAAAAATTTGAGTTTAGTTGAAGCCAATCCCTCAATTAAATTTTTTGAGGCATGTTTTCACCATGATCACCCTTTCAAACACATTATAAATCCTTCTAGAAGGATATAAGGTTTTTGTAGGTGTGTTTTTAATAAATAAATAATTTTATAACATTTAAGGCTTTTGCAAACACTAAACATCCTTTTCAAGTCTTTATACATGAAAAATCATTAAATGAAGCCCACCACCTTGTAAAAAAAATTTATAATGCCCACCACCTTGCAAAACATTCATAAAAAACCTACATACTATGTTAAGTAGCCTTTCAAAGGTCTTTTTACATGTATTTTTAAGCTTGCAAACCTGCCAACATGCATATTACACCTTAAATTCCCACCAATATGCAAAATACACCTTCTAAAACTTGTATTAATTGTTTAAGAGACATTTTAAGGGGTTTTATACATTCAAAATATGCCCTCAAAATCCTATAACATGAAAATAACACATATAAATCATGCCAAGTCTCTCCTTCCACCACGTGGAAACCTCAAGGCCCATGGAAGATTTGTCAAAATTACTTCCCTCCAAAAAAAATCATGGTATTTTGGATTTTTGAGAATTTTTTTAAGTCCAAAACTCATGGTATTTAAGTTGTTGATTGTAAAAAAGCTTAGTTTCATTGAAAAATTCATGGTTTTAAGGTTTATAAAGGTGGTTTCATCGAAACATTCATGGTGTTTGAGCTTATAAAATTTGGTCTTCATCCCTAAATCATGGTATCAAGGTTTAAATTCATGGTATATGGGTAATTAAATGTGGTTTTGGATTTTGAAACATTGTCATGGATAAAAAAACCTATGGTTTTGCCTTTTTATGAGTGCTTTTAGCTCTTAATATGTGGTATTAAGCAAAAAAAGGATGGTTTTGACAAGGAATCCCATGGTTTTGAAGATGGAATTCAATTGTGATAAAATTAGATGGTGGTTTTTGTTGTGTAATGGAAATTTGAATAAAAATAAAATATTGATTATGCATGTGGTGGACTTTTATATACTATTTTTCCTTGAACATTCTTTGTAAGAAGTTTTTGCATGCCATTTCACCTCTATAAAGTTACCATCTTCATTCATATGCATTCAAGCATTGCTCAAGGTGTTTTTAAAGAGAAAATAACTTACTACAAGTAGTTTTGGAGTATTCATGTTTGGTTTTGTTATGATATGGCTTTTGGCAGCATTTTGAGTTCTCCAAACAACTTTGTCAATCCTTCAACACAACTTGCTAAAGTTATTCATTACTTATCAACTCTATTCTCTAGTCATTTATTTTTATTAAGGTGATTTTTGAAGATATAACATGCTTTTTAAAATATATTACAAGTGTTGATAGCATATATGCATTTCAAACCTTTGCATACATAAAAAATTTCTTAGAATATTGTTTCATCTCGTAATATTCAAGAGCTTGTACAAGCCTTCATGTCTACTACATTGAATTCAGTTCCACGCACATAATTTTTCTCTCTAGATATTTTTATAAAAATCTCAAACTACTCCTTCAAGTTGTTATCATGTCATTTACATTGTTGAAAATCAATTTTAAATATATGGGATATAAAATTGTTTTTGTTCTAGATACAAACATCTTGAACATTTATGATAGCAACTTGAAACACATGGATATAAATGAATTCTAGGAAGGATGGATGCCATGAAAAATTACCCTTATAGGAGGATGTATTTTGGATAGTGGACTTACACATATTTCTATGTTTTTGACCTCTACTTAGTGTATGGATATAGTTCTTGCATGCACAAAGTACTACAATCCTACAAACAAAGAGATAAGGTCTACAAATAACCAATTGATAAATAAGATAAAAATAACTTCCATAGGCATCACTTTCAGCATTGAACCTCATGATGAAATGGTATAAATAAATAAAATCATTGCTCAATAGTGCTGGGAAGAAAATCATGAAAAGTACGAAAATTCAAGGGATAAATCTTAGATATGATTGCTCTTATGGATAAGGTCATGGAATACAAAGAAATGAATGATTTTTATCATTAGATGTATATGTTCATGAGCATCATCTATTCTAGAAATCATTTCATCGATTGGGCTTTGATCATTAGCAACAACATTCATGAGTAGTTGAATAAGTTGGAATCTATGCAAAAATTATATATGGCATCATATTTGGTCTATTTTGTTACAATACTAAGAATATAGCCTGGATTGATAGAAGTGAATAAGAACCTCCCTAGTGCATTGGCATATGACAAGCTTCCTCAACTCACTCATGAAAAGGGAAAATATCATTTTAGGAGAGTAAATGATGCATTCTCCATTATTCTAGTCAAGGCACTAGAAAAAAAACCTTGCGATAAGGATATCTAATGAAGTAGCTACTCTAATAAAGAAGTATAGGAACCTCTTCATCCAGTTTCTAAATTTCACGTATATCCATATTGGTGGATTTGAAGGTGTTCCTTTCAAACCACCAAGATATTCCAATGATAAAATTATTTTGATTGAGCTTCGAAGCCAACTTAATGAAGTACACAAAAAATATACCAAACAACATTACAGAGGAGTAAGATTTCTTATTGGCCTCGGTTATTTCATTTTTAAGTTAGCTATAGATGTTTCCAATATTGAAAATTCACTGGTATATTTTCACATGCACCCACACATAATAATAATAGATTTTTATAGCAAGGTTTTCATAAAAAAATATATCATAATAGGCTCCAACTAACCTCACACTTTAGAAATTGAAGACTATTGGAAGGACTTTGAAGATGACATAAAGGTTAGAAAAATAGATTGGTCAAGGATGACCTTAAAACAAATGAATTCTTTCAAATTTTATTGGTGCAAAGCAAAGTTTTAGGATGATGTCACTTACATTGTGGAAAAGATTTTATATGAAAATGTTCACCTCACAACCATTCCTCCAATCAATTGGTCAATAAGATAATTGATAGACAATGAATAATTCACATAGGTCATGCTAATAAGATCAAGAGCTTAATATGACAAAAAATTAAGATAATATACTTAAGGAATTCATCACAAGGGTGACGTAAGTTCAAGAGGGCAGCAACAAACTTCTTTTGTTCCCATCACTTAGTCTTCTGGTACCAAAATATTCATAAATAAATCTAGTGTAGTTGTAATATGAGGAGAATATGGATAATATCCTAATAAAAATAAACTTCCTAAACAAACACTTGAAGGTGATTTTCCAAGGAGAAAACTTCAGATCAAGAGGACAACTCTAGCTGGCACTGTAAATTTCACACAAGAAATTTATCCTTCAATGTTGATCGACAACACCACTCAATAGTTCTTGGATTTTCATTCAGGTTCAATACCCTTTCCTATTTTTCCTACTCTTATTGCATCATTGGTGAATTAATCACTTAAAAATTACCCTCCACTTCCACCATCTTCATTCCTATTTTTTCCTCCACCTCCACCTCTTATTTTCCCTATGCAACAAGTTGTTGCTCCTCCAAAATCAGTGGAACTTGGACCTATTCATGTATCACATTTGTGATTTAATCTTCATTGACTCCCTTGGTTTATTCAAGTGCTTAATTAGATACTTCACTGGGATATATGTCTTCTTATGGGTACAACAAATAATCAGTAAGAAAAAACCACTTTCACACCAACAAAAATTAATTTCAATGTTGTTACTAATCTTCTACAAAGTCCTCCAAAAAAGAGAAAGGTGAAGACAACTTCAAGTTTTATTATTTAGGTGCACAATCTATAGATATTTCCCAACCTCTTTAGAAAAAAATCATTATAAGATGATTTTGTCCGATTACAACATTAGCAAGATTCAACTTGGTAAATCTGTTCCTGAAGGTAATATTCATAATTTCAAGGTAACTACAACAAAACTGATCTAGATGATAGAAGAAGTATGTAAATTGAAGAACAATTGGAGTAAATAGTACATATACTTTCAATGTACATCAAATAGATTTTAAATATAGAAAAAACTCCCAAAAAGTGATCACTACACCTGCATCAACCTATTTCATAATGTAGATACCAAGCTCTGACTTTGAGATTGATAAAAAAAAGTGATCACCAAAATTAGTAGGTATAGAAATCATGGTAAAATTACTTAGTCCTGGGTTGAAGATATACTTCTTGATGGTTTGAAATTTATTGATGAGAATCAAAGAATCTATGATCTTATCATTTCCAAATAAGAAAAATTGAAGAGGAAATTATAGCTACCAAGAAAGAACTTGGAATATAGAATGGCCTGATCAGAGACTTGAAAGATATGGCCACTATAGATGAGAATTCATTGGTCTCAAAATGTATCCTTAATAAAGTAGAAGACAATTATTCATGTTTGTGGGCTCAATGTGTGAATTAAAAATTTTGTGCTCTAAATGAAACTTTGGAAGACTTACAACATCATGAAAAACATTGTGATGAAATGAAATTAAAGGTATGTGCCAACATTTAGGCCATTTATTATGAATTTTTAAATGAAGATGAATCAAAAGCATATGTAACTAGACAATTGAAATAAGATTTTTAGAAAATGGTGAAAGAAGAATTATTTGGAACAAAAATATTCAAAAAAGAAGCTATGAGTAAGCCAAGTAGTATTCATTATGCAACAAAATATATCACTCCAAACTTACCAAAACTTTTCAAAAAGATTGAAGAGGCTACTAATGCATCATATGAGTGGCTTACATGTTTAGCTCATATAGTTATTTCTAAAAGAGAATGGATTGTCCAAATTATTTAGAGGTTCAAAATATACAAGTTTAAATCATCATAAAAAGAGGAGTTAGAGATAGTCACAATAGTTGAACAAGGTCCTTCTTAGTAAAAAACACTTGTATTCTTCATAATAACCACTAAAAGTTATTTTTTGTCTTTCCAACTTTCTATTTATCTGTTGCACTTTTTGTAATCACTTAAAAAGGTTATAGTTACCTTTTAAAGATAGAAAGGATAAAATAATTATAAAATAAAAGTCTTTTACCAAAAAATTAGTTATAAAAGTGGTTAAGAGGTGGTTACTCCCTCATAAGTTATAAATACAAATTTTTCTCATTATAAAGTGACTTTTTAACAATAAAACAAATTTTGGAAAGAATAGAAATTAGAAATTATATTTTCAACTTGTGAAAGAATCAATAAAAAGAGGATTTTTGTAGACTTTGTGCTTGAATTTTCTTCGAATGAATAATATATGTGCATTCATTAATCTATTTGATTATTTTTCTTCCAAATATTATTGAGTTCTATTGCTAGATAGTTAATGTATACAAAAATTTTATTACACTAAAAATGTATATCAATGTGAAACCTTGGTGGGTTAAGAACAATATTTTTGTCTATTTTTATCCTAGGGTTATTCAATCTATTTAGTGTGTGTATTATGTTCCTATTCCAAATATTTTAGGTCTATAAACAAGTTTTTTTAATTTCAAAATACTCAAGAGTATTTTCCAGCAGAGTTTCCATTTGTTGTTGTTTGCACAACACACCCTAAATTCAAAATAAATAGGTACATATTTTTTGTTTTGAGTATGATTTTACTTGTTTTGGTCCATCATGCCTTGATTTTGTGTATGGTCATAATTTCTCCCTATCCCTATTTTCATGCCCATTCATTCTTGAAACCTATCCCATTACGTTAGGGGAGCCCTTACAATGAACTTTGATATATAACAACACCCTAGAAATGAGCACATGGCATTGTTTGATTTATTTTTTGTGAGTCAGTTTAGTCATTCGATTAGGGCTTCACAAAACATCCAAATATTTTTAGTGAAAAATCATGCTATGAAACTTTCTCCATTGCATAGAGTAAATCGAAACTCTAAATTTTCATTTTTGACACTTTGCCTGAAAAGATGTTCTTCTATTTCACATGTATGAAAGGCCTTTCCAAGAGTGAATTGGACTAAGTGTGTAGTACATGGGGCTTCAAAGTGGTGAAATGGTCTCTGGCTTTCTAGCACACATTTACAATGCAGCGCATGAGTCCATATATAGATCTCATGCTTACAATAATTAGACTCGCAACTCAAGACTACGACTAGCCTTCAACATGCAAACTAACAGTCTCAAAATAGACTCTCCCAGATTCATCATGCAAACTGCCTGTTCTCGCATAGGCTGCCGACGTCGGTACCTCCATGACCGATGTCAGCCGACTGGTAATCGACGTCGATTGCTTCCTCTTGCTATCTGACCGACGTCGGCTGATCAGACCGACGCCATTTCTCCTGCAACTAATTTTGCAACACTGCATCCTTCGTAACTTCTCTTGTTTGCATCCTAGTGAAGCTTTTAGCTCCACAACCTAACAATCTCCCACTTGGAGATAAAAAACTGCACCTGTACCTGTACTCGTACACCGTCTAAATTATTCCCTGGCTTGTATCCCTCTTCAAGATCCATCCTGAAGACCAACCACCGCGCAACTGTGATGCTATACCTATCATTCAAGTAACTTGCCATATCCAAACCTACATATCCATGTAGTGAAGAACTTGACCCTGCAAAATAAGAACCCCTGTTGCTAGTCCCACTGAACTGCCCTCTAGTACTCCTTCCCCGAATTGGCTCCATACTTTTTGACAACCCCCACTGCTTGGGAAAACTCAGGCCTACACTAGACCTCATGTGATTTCGAACCCTGTTTCAAGCTAAGCTTGAATTGTCTAGCCATTGGTGTGCTTACCGATTTTTCATCCTACGTAATGAACCTCGCCAACACCGTCTTCACACCAGCTCCCACTGAAGATAAAATCTCCATGTCTCTTATGCCAAAGAATTTTACTGCTCTAAATTCTTCATGACACACCTCTGAACTAACCTTACCCTTAGCTCAGTAAATACCTGTATGTACAAACCTACTAGTAAATCACCACATACAGTAACAAGATGATGTCATGACTTATCATCCACCTGGTAAGATAAACACAATAGTCACACTGACATTGACTGAAGCCATGCTTAGTCATCCACTTGTCAAACCCTGTACCACTGTCCTGCAGCTTCCTCAAGACCAGATGCCTTGGCCTTCCGTCTCTTGTATCCATCCACTCTCTTCTCTAAAATGGGAATCCGTCTCTCAGTGCTTTCTTCCAGCTGACAACTCTACCAGCAAATACCTGTTTGGTTCTTCTCCAAGGACTCACTCCTCATCCATGCCAAGCTCCCACTGTATCTGGACTCTACCTGCATTACTTCTTCACATCCTCCTGGTTCTTGACCATCAGTAAGCAATATAAAGAAGGTGAACAATGAATATGAGGTTCACTTACCTTTTCCTGACCTCCACATGAGCGTTTAAGACTTGCTGTCCGCCCAATATCCATTCCAGTGACCGATCTCGGCCATCTCCCAGTCTGCTCCCGACCGATGTCAGTTCCATGCACTGACCCTGACTGCCAACGTCATTTCCCTGGCTGACACCGGTATCCTTTCTACCAACATCGGTCTTCCTGTTGCCGACGTCGGTTACTGTGTGACTGACTTCGGTACCTGTGTTTGCCTATGAGTGATAACTTTTTACCCACGAGCTCTCCATGGATCAAAATCCTAATCAAATCAACCTTGCTTTGCTCAAAATAATTTGGTTCTCTCACCTGATCTCTGTCCATCATCTCCTCCATGAACACCAAGGCTTTCCAATTCTTTAGCTTGTCAAAAACATCTATCTTCCGCTTCAGAACTTGCATTCTCCTTCTACATATGTGACTAAGCCTATGAAGCCACATCTCTGCAATAGAAGGTGAATCAGCAATATAAGTAGATAGATAAAGGATACCTACTTTCTTACCACCATCTAATTCAAGTGTATCGGCTGTGAGAGTTACCGAACATCTCTCATCACCCAAATTTCTTGAAGAAATTAGACCCATCTCCAAGAATGGTACCTGCATGACTTCCTTCAACCACTGTGTCTCGTCCATCTGCAATTTCAGCTTCACTTCCCCTTTGCCAATTATTTGGTAAGGCTCACCAGCTCCTCTCCCTGGGGCTGCATGGAAAGAGGCAACATAATCTGTTATCCAAGATTCAACTTTATCCAAGAAACCTCCCAAAGCATCCTATACAACAACACCTGCAACATCTACATCTTCAGTTCCTTCATGCTGATCTGCTACCAACCAACAATATCTTTTTCTCTGCTCTTTCTTTCCATCAATCAGACCATTCGTGCTATTCAGTTTCTCCATTCGTAGCTTACTTCCTTCTGCCATTGCTATACTCCCACTCAATCAGAAACCCCTGTGAGCAACCTATAATCAACAAACACTACCAGATCTGAAACCACCTGTTAGTAACCCAACCAAAAGCTTTGATACCACGTGTCAGGGAAACCCCAGAACAATAAACATGCTCCAATCCCTACTGAGTCAGGATCTTGCTCTACCAATTAGAACACATGTGATTACTTCTTGTATTAGCAACTAAACACGGAAATATACCAGAATCAATAAGTAACTAGAAATATGAAACAACACAGGAATTAAGAGACAATACACAATTGTATTATATACATGGAAGAATATACAATAAGGAAGATGCCACTTCTTCCTCCACCTCAAAGGTTCACCACACCTCAAGACCTTCTTTCCTCTCTCTCTCAGTCCCAACAATCAACTCCAATACAGAATTGATGTTCACCTCTCCAACCAGTCAGTAACACGCTGCCAGTTCACCAAGTACACAACCGTACTCCAAGTAGATCCCCTGCTCTCTGCTACCTGCAAATCACTAGACCTTACTCACCATGTAGATATCTCTACACCCCTGAAGAACCCTTGTCCTTGCCTCACCAAGTCCTTATGATTCTTCAACCAGTACTCCAGTGGATCAGCTCCTTGACCTTGCAGACCTTGCAACTCTCCCTGATCATACACACTCAGCACCCCTTTTGGAACCAGGAGGAGCTACACTAGCTCTCTCTAAAAGCTCTCTGGCTTTCTAGCACACATTTACAATACAGCCCATGAGTCCATATATATATCTCATTCTTACAATAATTAGACTAACCTAATTACAATAATTAGACTCGCAACTGAAGACTACGACTAGCCTTCAACATGCAAACTAACAGTCTCAAAATAGACTCTCCCAGATTTGTCATGCAAACTGCCTGTTCTCGCACAGGCTGCCGACGTCGGCACCTCCATGACTGATGTCAGCCAACTGGTAACCGACGTCGGTTGCTTCCTCTTGCTATCTAACTGACATCGGCTAATCAGACCGACGCCATTTCTCCTACAACTGATTTTGCAACACTGCATCCTTCGTAACTTCTCCTGTTTGCATCCTGGTGAAGCTTTTAGCTCCACAACCTAACAAATGGTGTATGCCCTTTGTTCAACATAGGCCAAAAAGGGGTGAATATTATGAAAGAGTGAGACCTTTATAAATATGAAACAATGAAATGGTCTTAGATGGCATGTGTTTGAATAAAAAGAGTACAAAAAAGGTAGGTTAATAGTCAATGTGGGCACATTTGCATTGCCACATGAAAAATGGTTCTATATGGCTTGTGGGCTTGAAACATACAAAAGATGCAATATGGATTTTTGTCATCAATAGTGAACATAATCAAAGTGTGTGATAAGCATGAAACTCGCTTAAACCTTGTGTTGGTTGTGCATACTTAGCATTGATCTACTCACAACTTTCACATCGTAACTCTATTTTTTGAATATCAATGGTTTTGGAAAGATGTGTTTGGTGGATTTAGAGTGGTGTGATTCTTATAAGGAGGAGAAATAAATTTTAAAACCTGACATTTCACAATTTAATTGTATTGTTAATAAATGTCATATTTATTTTAATTCTATTTATTTTTAGAAAATGTCACATTTATTGTTCTTCTTTTATAGAGTTAGATGGGTAAAGGAGATATCCACTTATGAGGAACATTCTGATGAATAATAAAACTCATCATCCCCATTTAATATGGAAAGAACAGGGTGTCAAGCATGAAGTGAGTTTTTAAAACAATGTAGGTCACATTTTAACATAGTGCAAAGTGGGTTTTCAGCAATATCTTTAAAGACACTGATCCATTTCACATAATTTATGGCATTATAAATTTGGTTCCAACACCTTCACAATGATTTTAGTCTCATGTGGGAGAAGTGTGTGACCTAAAATATATCAACATTTTCATGGCGTAGTTTCATTGATGTTGGTTTGAAAAAAAAAGGAGTTCACATTTCTAAAATGAGTTAGCCACCAACCAACAAGTTATCATTAATGTTTTGGCCTTTAGGGTTATGAGGCACCTCTCTTCCTTAAAAGCCTCCCATTGTGGGTGAATCACATAAAATATTGACAACCAATTTCCAAGGGAAAATACCACTTGGTCAACACATTGAGATCTATATAAGACCAACTTTTTTTCTATATAAGGTGTTGATTCATTTTTATTTGTTGCTAGAGTAGAGGATCGAGCCATTTATTTTCATATAATTTTTTATTTTTCTTAGATTTTTTTGTGATAAATATTGTGCTAAATATTTTTTATATTTCACCTAGTCATGGTGGATCTAAACTATGTTTTTCAAGCAAATATCTATTAATAAAAGATGTGGCAGTTTTGTGTTCATTTATTATGCATGTATACGATGGTTATGTCTTCATTATTCTCTACTATTTTAACCCTTAGAATGTTACATCTTATTTTTTCATGATTATGCATACTTGTAATGTTACAAATTAATTTCATGGATCTCATCTAATCAAATGAATCAAATTTATCTTCACCGCAAAACATGTTCATTTTTCTTTCCTCTTTACCCTCATTTTTTTAATGAATTTATTAGAATAGGTAGATTAGATTCAAGTTTGTAATCCATGTTTGCATGTTTGAATAATAACAAAACCTTGTTATTTTTTTAATATAGTGTTGAATCTATGCATGCAATGAACATGTAATAAATCAATGATATTTATATGCCAAAATTAAAACTAATAATTATCTGATAAATAAATCCACAAGACCAACATTATCCTACATTTATCTGAACTTATTCCAAATATATCCCTCTCAAAAATTCCCTTTACAATGAACATAACTTGGAGGGAGTATCCACTTAATAAGTGCTTTTATAACCACCTTTTTGGTAAAATACTTCTAATTTACAATTACTTTATCCTTTATAACTTTAAAAATGTAAATATGACCTTTTTAAGTGATTACAAAAAGTGTAAAAAAAATGATGTTGAAAAGACAAAAGGTAACTTTTAGTGGTTATTATGAAGAAGATAGGTATTTTTATTGAGAATGACCTTATTCAACTGTTGTGACTATCTTTAAATCCTCCTTTAGTGATGATTTAAACCTGTATATTCTGAACCTCTAAATAATCTAGATAATCCATTTTCTTGTAAGAACAATTATATGAGCTAAACATGTAAGCCACTCATATGATGCATTGGTAGCCTCTTTGATATTTTTAAAAAAAATTGGGAAGTTTGGAGTGAGATATTTGGTTTCAAAATGAATACTCCTCAACTTACTCATGGATTCTTTGTTGAATGTTTTTGTTCTAAACAACCCTTCTTTCACCATTTTTTAGAACTATTCTTTCAATTTTGTGGTTGCATATATTTTTTATTCATCTTCATTTAACAGTTCATAGTGAATGACCCAAATGTTGGCACATACCTATGATTTCATTTTGTCACAATCTTTTTCATGACGTAAGTCTTCCAAATCTTCATCTAGAGCACAAATTTTTCAATTCACATATTGAGCCCACAAGTGTGAATAGTTGTCTTTAGCTTTATCAAGGATACCTTCAGAAACCAAAGAATTCTAATCCATGGTGGATATATCTTTTAAGTCTTTGATCAAGTCGTTCCATATTCCAAGTTCTTTATTGGCAACTACAATTTCCTCCTTGATTTTCTCTTGACTGGAAATGATAAGATCATAGATTATTTGATTCTCATCAAGAAATTTCAAATCATCAATAAGTATATCTTCAACCTAGGACTCCATCATTTTACCATGATTTTTATACCTAATGATTTTAGCGATCATTTCCTTATCATCTCAAATTTAGAGCTTGTATTTGTATTTTGGAAGAGGTCAATGTAGGTGTAGTGATCACTTTCTAGGAGGTTTATTCTATATTCAAAATATTATTGATGTATGATAAAAGCATACATATTTTTTCCTCTAATTTTTATTGAATTTGTATACCTTATTATGTCATCTATATTAGCTTGGTTGCAATCATATTGAAATTTTGAATATTAACTTTAGGAGTTGATTCACCAAGATTAATCTTGTTGAGTTGTAATGAACCAAAATCATCTCATCTTGATTCTTTTCTATAAGAGGTTGGGCAATCTCTGTAGATTGTGAACCTAAAGAATCAATCATCAACCTTGAATTAGTCTTCACCTTTCTATTTTTTGGATGACCTTGTAGTATATTAGTAACTACATCAAAATTAATTTCCACTAGTATGAATGTGGGCTTTTTTTATATATTATTTGTTGCACCCATCAAGAAGACATATCTCCCTATGAAGTACCCAATTGAGTACTTGAATAAACCAAGGGAGTTAATCAAGATGATAGTCACAAGGATGATATAATAATAGGCCCAAGATCAACTGATTATTGATGATAAACAACTTGTTTCATGGAAAAAATAGGAGGTAGAAGCGGAGGTTGAACTAGGAATGAAGATAGTGAAAGTAGAGGGGGAAATGGAAGTGATGAAGGCACTGATGATGCAATGGAAGTCAGAAAAATAAAAAAGGGTATTGAACCTGAAAAAGAAGCCAAGAACTACTGAGTGGTGTTGTCAATCAACATTCAAGGATTGATTTCCTATGTGACATTTTTAGTGTCAACTGGAGTGGGCATCTTGATTTGAATTTTTTTCCTTGGAAGTTCACCTTCACATGTTTGTTTAAGAAATTTATTTTTATTTGGATCTTCTCCATCTCCTCCTATTGTAACCAAACTAGATTTTTTATGAATATTTTGGTACCAAAAGACTTGGTGATTAGAGAAAAATAAGTTTGTTTCTATCCACTTAAAGTTACTTCACCCTTTTGATGACTTCCTAAATTATATTCTCTCATTTTTTTGTCATGCCAAGCTCTTGATCTTGTTATCATGAACTGTGTGCATTTTATAATGTCCAATAATTCTCTTATTGACTAATTGATTAGAGGATTGGTTATGAGGTAAAAAATTTCATAGAAATTTATTCCAAAATATCAATGTCATCATCTTCAAATTTCACTTTACACCAATAAATTTTGAAAGGTTTCATATATTTCAAGGTCATCCTTGACCAATCCCTTTTTCTAACCTTGAATTCATCTTTGCAGTCCTCCCAATAGTCTTTGATTTTTTAAATGTGAATATAGTTGGGACCTATTTTGAGATTATTTTTTATAAAAACCCTTTTATCAAATTCAATTATTCTTGTGTGTGGGTGCATGGGAAAACATACCAATGACTTTTCAATATTGGCAACATCTTTAGCCTAATTGAAAATGAAATAATTGAGGCCAATAGAAAAGCTTAATCCTCTATAATGATGTTTGGTACATTTTTTTTCACTAAGTTGTATGCAAAGCTCAATCCAAATAATTTTATCACTAGAATATCTTGGAAATCTAAAAGGAATACCTTCTTATTTATTTCTGTCAAGCCAAGATAGGTTCTGATTATTATAATAGAATAGACCAAATAAAATGTCATGTAGAATTCTTGCATGGATTTCAATTTGGTCAACTATTCATGAATGTTTTTTTCTATCAAAGCCCAATAAATGAACTACTTTCTAAAATAGATGATGCTAATGAACATACACATACACTGATGAAAATCATTCATTTATTTGTCTCCCATGACCCTACTCAAAATATTAATCATGTCTGACAGTTATTCCTTTAAATCAGACTTTATATGGTTTTGACCTATTTGATATTGACTCTTTTTTGTTAATCAACCAAGTTTGTCTAAGCATATTTTCACACTTCTCATGATTGTCTTCCTAGAACTATTGAACAATTATTTAACCTTTTACAGTTTTACACAAATAATTTTTATGTTTGGTTAAAGGGTTGAGATGTCGAAATAAGTTAAATAAATATGAAATAATTAAGTACTCATTTATTATGAACTTTGTCATATTTTGAATTTCTAATAATAATAAATAGGGATAAATAGAGACTTATCTAAAAATTAACTATTGAGGATGATCTCG
The DNA here is from genome assembly GCA_037957365.1 of Torreya grandis. Lineage (NCBI taxonomy): Eukaryota > Viridiplantae > Streptophyta > Pinopsida > Cupressales > Taxaceae > Torreya > Torreya grandis. The sequence continues at coordinate 542,513 of JARHVA010002237.1, forward strand.
ATTCTAATTTTTAAGATCTAAGTAATAGTCTATGTCATCAATAGGATTTTGGTATTTGCATGTTCACTATAACTTACCACCTAATTTGGATAGTATCACCATATATGTGTAGTGTCTTTAATGTGACACTAATGTCCCCTTTGTAAGACTATTCCTATTTTCAAGGATCACCTATGCTTGTGTTTATATGTTCTATTCTTGCTTGACCAAAATCTATAGCTTTGTATTATACCTAAAAAATGTGATTTGATGTGTAAACCCTAATCTCTTTGCAAGTATGGAATTAGAAATACTTCTAAGTGTGTTAGTATGATGGACTGGACATCCTCAACACCCTATTGTGTAGAGAGTTTCCTACATACCAATACTCTGAGGAGGGATCAAGTTTGATGTAGTTCTCCCACCTAGTGCTTGATGTATGTGCAAATAAATGCTAGAATGAGAGTGGCCTTGGATGCTTTGAATGTGCTTGAGCTTTGAAATGTTTAAAAAATGGACTTAGAGCTATCATAGATGGTATTATGCATAAATTAGAGTAGAATAGGGATCAAATAACATAATTTTGCACAACTTTGTCTTTGGTTTGAATAACTTTTGCATCTATTTTCCATCTAGTACATAGAGGTGGATTAGACTTATATTTATAGGGTTTTCTTGCTTGTGCAGATAAGAAAATGAGCTTAGATTAATATTAGGAGGGGTGTACATTTGAAAAAATGTCTATTAGGAAGGGTTAGGGATAAGGATAGTATTGCCTAGTTAGGGACACTAGTGATATGTTGTTATAGTGTCCTAAATGTGGTGCTAATGTTCTTTTGGAAAACTATTGAGAAAGTTGGATTGGGATCTGGGATGATAGTTTTGGGATTGTGTCTTGACTGGATATAGGTGGTTGTGGTATGTTGAATTACTGTAAATTTAAGTCTAATGTTAAAGGATAGGTCTTTGTCTAGCCTAGGGATAGGTTAACTCAAACAACACTTTTAGCATCCAATTACCACTTTTAGGTGATTATATTTGGCCCCACGCCTCATTATGCTAGTAATGCAACAAAGTGAAATGACTAGTATAAAGGAAAAATAAGCATACCTAGACTTACCTTGGAAGTGAAGTCCATATAGCTAAGTTTGAGTATGTGAATCTGGGTCTGCATATGTGGAACATGATCTAAAGTAATGTCCTACAATGAAACATGCAAAAAATAGTCCTTGCTTAAGAGATTATCAAAACTAAAAGACTATATTGAAATGAAATAAATGAGTAAATTTGAGTAAAAAGAGAGGAAATGAATGAATACACCTCATTGCATACACAAACCAATGCATGAACCTAGTGATAACCTATGTACGTGAATGTGCATAGTGATAATATTATTTAATAGATTGAACTGAGTTGATGGCTTGCTCAATTCTCATATGGGTGGCTCAAGAACTCAATTCTCATTGCCCACCCCTACTTGGTGGATCCTGATCTCCATAAATAGCTTGGATAAGTCTATAATTGTATCGAACCCTCTCATATAGGTGGCTCAAGAACTCAATTATGCCATGACTCCATCATTTCCCCTATGTGAAGTAGATGCATCTGTAACTATATTGTGCAAAGTGATGAAAGTATCTAACTGAGTAATCTAATTGTGTATTTGACTCCACAACCACTTAGGTATATTAGGCAGCTCTAGGCCACTTGGGAATACCAATTATTATATGCCACACATATTCCTCCTATCTACAGCTAAGACTATTGAAACTATGTACCGTACACATGCCCCAAACTTGGTATCTGAGTATATTGAATCTGAATCAAGTATGTAATAATTGAATCTATGTAACTAATCTAAATGTATGAGTGATCATGTCATTTATGATACCCCAAATCTGAGCAATTGGTATGAATTTAAGCTGAAATAAATGAATATGAGCTAAATTTGGACATAACTACCAAACCTATGACTATATCTATGCAAATATGTATTGTACATAGTATCTTAGTCTAAATGATTTGGATTGTCCTAAAGATGGGGATATTGGAGAAGTTCCCTATAATGGATAGTAGCACCCTATGGCACTAGTGTCCCAATCTAGATGCTAATGACTGCCTAGTCTAATTTTTGGGTGATTTGAACTAAATGTTGAGTCTCTATTCTATTGTGTGTCTACCCTGAGTTTGATATCTAAAACTAAGCCTAGGTGTTGAAATGTATCTATAAAAATTAGTATAAGAGCTTGATATCTATGACAACCCCTGTAAATGCCCCTTATTTTTAGGGTAGTTGTAAAAACTTACCTCTAAAGAAGTAGCTCTTCAAAATGTGGTATTTAGAGCATGTACATTATATTCTAATATAATGTAAAACCTAACATCAAAAATTAGATGTATTTGAGCATAAATAGGAAATGTAAGATATATGTTATAATATAGCATTGCACAAGGGTGTTAAGATAGATGTAATCAATGTATAATAGTTGTAAATTTGAGTAACTACTTAGGAAAATGGGGAATAATGTCCATCAAGGCTCTTAAGTAGGAAGGGTATGTAAGAACTTACTTCTAAAGAAGTAGCTCTTTAAAATGTGGTATCTGGAGCATGTGCATTATATTCCAATATAATGTAAAACCTAACATCAAAATGTAGATGTATTTAATCATAAATAGGAAATGTAAGATGTATGTTGTAATCTAGCATTACACAAGGGTGTTAAGATAGATGTAAGCAATGTATAACAGTTATAAATTTGAGTAACTACTTAGGCATATGGGGCATTGTGTCCATTAAGGCTCTTAAGTAGGAAGGGTAGATGCATGAGGTCCCTCATGGCATCAAAAATTGGTGGGGGTGTGTGTGTGTGTGTGTGTGTGTGTGTGTGTGTGTGTGTGTGTGTGTGTGTGTGTGTGTGTGTGTGTGTGTGTGTGTGTGTGTGTGTGTGTGTGTGTGTGTGTGTGTGTGTGTGTGTGTGTAACAAGCAAATACAAGTGTCATGGTGTAGAATCATACAAAGAATCAAACATATAAACACCTGAGGCATGCAAAAGGTAGGCCAAGGGGCCATATTACAAGGGACATGGGAATATGTCACTAAATTTGAGAATGAAGACATACAAGGACATGTTCAAATGTCCACATACGCAAACAATAAGTAATTTAATGTAGAGTCACATATAAGGACATGTTTAAATATCTGCATATAGAAGCAAAAAAGAACACACACAAGGGACATGGGCACATGTCCAAGGGATACAAACAAAAAAGTGGCATAGAATCCAAATAATAATGGCATATTCAAATGCCTTCGAATATGTAATAATCATAGGAGACACAATCAAGTCTAATCTAGGAACTAAAAATGAAATCATGTATAACTGTGTAATACAACTCTATGTAGGTGTCAGGGTGCATATATACTAAGTCTAACTAGTGATAGTTGGCAAAAAATATGAGAAATGAATAATAATTATCAATATCAAGATAAATAAATGCATAATTATAATTTATAGTATGTAAAGATAAAACCTGGTTTATCAACTATGTAGGAGATGCCCTCAAGTGGGTGGATGTATCAAATGTATAAAATTGGATCAATGTAAATGCCCCCAATGGGTAGATAATAGGTGGTTTGGATTAGTTTAATGGATTGAATTATTATCTAAAATCTACAAGCACTTAAAAATAATAAGTGAAGCATATGTGTATGATAAAATTGACTATACTATGATAACTAGCAATATGTAATATCTGGCAAGTAGTAGAAATGTAAACATAGAAATGCATATAATCTATAAAATTTTGTATGTTTGAAATATTTGAATGTTTGTTTATTTTAATATATTATATTATTTTTTATTTCTTGAGTATAATATATGTACAAATGTTATCAACTAAAAGTGGTAAATAGATGCTAAGAGTGTCGCTTGAGTTACCCTATCCCTAGGCTTTGCATATACCTATTCTAGATCCTTAGACTTACATTTCTAGTCATTCATTAGACCATAGTCACCTACATCCAGTCAATCCATAGTCCATGAACTATCACCTCTGACCCCAATCCAACTTTTTTAGTAGCCTACCAAAAGGACATTAGCACCACATTTGGGACACTACAACCATATGGTGTTAGTGTCCCCAACTGGGTATTACTGCCTTTAGCCCTAACTCTTCTGAAAGGATACTTTTTCAAATGTTGCCCTTCCTACGTTTGGCCTAATCTCATTTTCTTATCTACATAAACAACAAAACCCTATAAATACAAGTCTAATCCACCTTTATTGACTAGATGGAAAATAGATTTAAAAAACTATTCAAACCAAAGACAAAGTTGTGTAAAATTAAGGTATATTATCCATATTCTACCATAAATTCTACATATGACCATTTACAATAGCCTTAAGTCCATTTTTCATGTATTTCAAAGCTCAATCACATTCAAGGCATCCAAGGCCACTCTCATTCTATCATTCACTTGCATATACATCAAGCACTAGGTGGTACAACTACATTAGATTTGGTCCCTCTTCAGAGTATTAGTATGTACGTAACTCTCTACATAGCAAGGTATTGAGAATGTCCAATCCATTTTACTAAAACACTCAATTCTTTCTCATATCACACTCGCAAAGAGAACTAGGGTTTGCACATCAAATCAAGATTTCTAGGTATAATACATAGCTATAGGTTTTAGTCACATAGGAACATAACATATAGACAAAATCATAGGTGCTCCTTAAAAATAAGAATAGTCCCACAAAAGGGACATTATCACCACATTTAGGACACTACACATCAATAGCACTACTATCCAAACTAGGCACTACTATCTAGTAAACAATCAAATATTAGAACCTTGTTGGCAACACAAAATATTGTTTAGATCTCCAGTTTTAGAACTTAGATCATCCACGACAATTATTTTTCAACTAAGTCTCTATTTATCCCTATTTGTTGATATTTATATAAAGTTAAACAAGGTCAAAATCATTTAAAAATTAGTAGGTTAATTACTATAATTTATTTAACTAATTTAGACATCTCGACCCTTTCACCAAACAAATTAATTACTTGTGTAAAACCCTAGAAGGTTAAATCATTTGGTGAACCTCTCTTACTTTGAATATTACTTCAAACCCTAGCTTTCATTCATCCAATTTTTTTCAATAAATTTAGGGATGAATACTTCTAATTTTTTGACTTTTTTAGACAACCTATCCAATTCAAATCAATTTTACATTAGGATTTCAATTTATTCTACATCTAATTTAATTTTTTTCAAAGAAACCCTAGATTTCAAACCATAGCCCTAGACACACTTTAGGGTTTGTATCCTTTCCTATTTATACTTAGATTTTAGATTCACATTTCTTCTTTAATCATGATCATAATTATTGAAGAAATTAATTACTCTTTATTTTAAATTTTCATACTTTCATTTTCATTCTTATTCCCTTGCATTCGAAATGAACGTAGAAAAGATATCAATACATGTATAGATGATGCTTATTATCAAATACACTATCTTGTATATGTAATAGCATGTTATCTTTCTTCTATGTTCAAACTAATTAATCCATTATTCTTTAATCACATAAACATATGCATACATGATGTTTCAAATCAACTAAGATGCCTTTCATGTTGTATTCTTTCTTTCACATGTTATCTTTCTTCTATGTGCAAAATAATTAAGATATTATTCTTAAATCATATAGACATGTGAATACATGATGTTTAAAGAAAATAAGATGCATTTCATGTTGCATTCTTTATTTATCATGTTATATTTATCTTATATGGAATTCCATTAATAATAAAACCCATATACACATAGAGGCTTTAACACATAAACTAACCACTATGTTCCAAGTTTCAATGTCATATCTTATGCATAGGAAAGAATCTCATTCTCCTCCTCATCTCCATGAGGGTGATAACTGCTTTCCCTCTAACCAGTTCCATGTTATCATTCTTCCATGAGATGAAGTAGCCTATAACACTATCACTAATCTACCTACTCAACCTATTCACACCTCTTCCCTACAAGGTGTGTGCCTATATGTTCAATCAGAAATAGCTAGGGTTTGCACTTGTGAAACTCTAAGGGATCAAATTATCAGTATGAGAAAGATAATTACCATTTTATTAAATTAGAATCAATTATTACATGAAATATTACAAAATTGGAAGAATAATTTACAAGACAAAGTACTCCAAGGAATAATAGTGGAAGTCATGTTTATAGATCTTCAACTAGTCAATTTGTGGCATAAAATGTTACATATCATAACATGACATCACAATAAAGTACATCGACAACTAGTGATTCAAAAAGAATTGAAAGGTTAAATAAGAGTTCAAGTGACACACTAAGAGAAATTATTAAAGCTAAGTTGATCAACCTAACTCATCTATACCCAATGAGGATATCCATATATATTTGTGCATGTCATAGAATGTATGTGCACCACATAGATTACTATTTAGAATTGAAAAGGAAAATACAATAGATAATGGATACAGATGACTTACACAGTGACACATCATCCACATAACATATAATGGCACATCTACCTATTAAAAAAGGATAAAATTTTGAAATAGTACAAAAATGGTTACCAAAGCATAACTCAGAACAATAAAAGGTTCCAAAAGCACAATCAGATCATGAAATAATACAAAAAGCACAGATAAATCAAGTGAATCTACCTCTCCACAAGGAAGATTAACATTAAATATGGTATTGGTTTGGTCAAAAGTATCTACAATAATTATTATCATGGTCAAGGTTTGGGCAAATAGGCCCAAGGCATCACTTCTCTTATTATAGCAATTGATAATATTGGTCAACAAACTTTGGGGTTTATTTAATATCTTAAGGCACATCAGTCATAGATATAGTTTATCAAGGAAAAATATCTAGATACATGGGACATGTTACAAAAATAGCAAGATCTTAAGTGAAAAATTCAAAATCATGCTAAACCAACAAGCATTCTCAAAATGGGATTTCTAGAAAAAGATCCTCCACAATACCACTTGTCTAGAATAAGCATAGTTTTAAAGGGAAAAATCACAATCAATATGCCAAAGAAATATTTAGAAAACTCAACTCCACTATATGTGGCAATTCTTTTTAGCACACCAAGTTATTATTATTCTAATGTGAAAAAATATTATGATTTCGATGAGGAATAATACACAAATTCTTACTGCAAAAACATTTGACTGCAACATAGCAATCACACTGCATGAGATATTATCATTTCTATTTTCAATGCAAGCCATAGCGATAGCAACTCTCCCATTAGACTCATTGGTCAGTATGGTTCCTACTCTTGTACACACTTCTTTCTCTCTTGCTCCTTGTACATAGTTTATTTTAATTTGCTTATACATATCTTATACTCAAAAAACACAAAAATAATATAATGTGTCAAAATATAAAAACATTAAAATATTTTAAAAATACAAACTTTTTATAGATTTTATGCATTGATTTGTATACATTTCTACTACTTGCTAGATATTGCATATTGATAGCTATCCTAGTGTAGTTGGTTTTATCATAAACATATGCTCAACTTGTTCTTTTCGAGTGCTTACAGATTCTAGATAAGAATCTAGTCCACCACACTGATCTAAACTAATTATCATCTACCCATTGGGGGTATTCACACAGATTCAGGTTTATATATTGCTACATCTACCCACTTGGGGGCATCTCCTCCACAATTACTATAACTAGGTTCTATCTTACATACTATACTTTCCAATTATGCATTGATTTATCTTTATATTAATTATTATTATTCATTTCTCATATTTTGTGTACTATCACTAGTTAGCTTCCATATATATGCACCTTGGCATCTACATAGATTTGTATTACATAGTTATGCTTTCGTTTTTAGTTCCTAGATTAGACTTGATTATGTTTCATATGCTTCTTCCATCTTCAATGGAATTTAGATATGCCATTTCTCTTTGGCTTCTACACCTCTTCTATGTTTGTATGCTTTAGACATATGTTCATGTCCCTTCTGTGTGATTTTTCATGCTTCTATATGCAGACATTTGATTATGTCCTCCTATATGGATCTATGCCAAATTGTTTTTTGTTTTCATATGTGTACATTTGAACATGTTCTTGTATGTCTTCATTCTTATATTTAGTGATATGTGCCCATGTCCCTTGTATTATGGCCACTTGGACTACTTTTTATGTGTCTCATGTGCTTGTATGTTTACTTATTTGTATGATTCTACACCATGACACATGTATTTTTTGTACACACAGACCAATTTTTGATGCCATGATGGATCTCATGCATCTACCTATCCTACTTGGGAGCCTTAATGGACATCATGCCCCATCCCCCTAGGTAGTTACTCAGATTTACTGCTAATATACATTACTTACATCTATCTTGACACCCTTGCCTAATGTTATATTACAACATACATCTTACATTTCCTATTATTGCTCAGATACATTTGTATTTTGATGTTATGTTTATACATTATATTAGAATATCATGATCTAGCTAACATATTTTGTAGAGCTACTTCTTTAGAGGGTAGTTCTTCCATAGATTTCACAAATACCCTCAAAAGAGGGGGCACTTACAAGGGTTGTTACATAGATCAATCTCTTATTTTTACTTTTCACATATACATTTAAGCATATAAGCTCAGTTATAGAGATTAGACTTAGGGAAGACACAAAATAGAACATAGGTTCAACAGTCAATTCAGACCACATAGAGATCAAACCAGGAACTCATTAGTACCCAGATTGGGACATTAGAGCCATAAGGAACTATTATCCAATATAGGGTGTTACTATCTAGTAGACCCAACTTTAAGATAGTCTATATCATTCAAACCAGTACACTAGGTACAGTATGGATTTGGTAGTTATGTTCAAATTTAGCTCAGATTTAGTAATTTCAATTTAGATTCATACTAGTTACTCAAATTTTAGAGCATCATGCATGGCATGAACACTCATACATTCAGATTAGTTACATAGATTCAACTATTACATACTTGATTCAAATTTAGTATACTCAAATACCAAATTGGGGCATGTACATGACACATAGTTTCCATATACTCAACTTTAAATAGGTTGATCAGATGGAATGGTAAAATATATGTTGTACACACTTGTTATCACATCCTAGGTTATCACCAAATTCATGCCTTACTCCATCTATAGTGGTTGGCATTCCTGAGTGGCCTAGAGCCACTTAATATACCTAAGTGGCTGTGAAGCTGAATACATAGTTAGATTATTCAATTAGATACTTTCATCACTTTGTGTAGTACAGTTATAGATGCATCTACTTCACACAAGGAAAATGATGGATTCATGGCCTAGTTGATTTTTTAAGCCACCTACATGAGAGGGTTTGATATACTTACAATATTATCCAAGCTATTCATAGATATCAAGATCCACCAAGCAGGGGTGGGTAATGATGGAGTTAAAATTGGATTGAGTTCTTGAGCCACCCATATGAGGAGTGAGCAAGCCATTATCTTAATTCAAGGTATTCAATGACATGATCACTATGCACATTCACACACATAAATTGTCACCAGGTTTATGCATTGGTTCATGTACCCAATGAGGTGTATTCATTATTTTCCTCTCTTTTTACTCAATTATTTCATTTCAACATAGTATTTTTATTTTGATTAGCTCATTAGTAAGGATTAATTTTTTTCATGTTTCATTATAGGACATTGCTTTAGATCATGTTTCACATACACAAACCCAAATTCATATATTCAAACTTAGTTACATGGGATCCACTTCTAAGGTAAGTCAAGGTATGCTTCTTTTTCAATTTATACTATTCATTTTACTTTACTACATTACTACAATAAATAGGGGAAAATGTAATCACCTAAAAGTGGTAATTGGATTTTAAGAGTGTTGCTTGAGTTACCCTATCCTTAGGCTTGCCATAGACCTATCTAGAGTCTTAGACTTACATTTATAGTCATAAATATACCAAAGTCACCTACAACTAGTCAAGACATAATCCTTGAACTGCCACCTTTGACCCCAATCCAACTTTCGCAATAGTCTATCAAAATGACATTAGCACCACATTTAGGACACTACAGCCACATGAAACTAGTGTCCCCAACTAGGTGATACTATCCTTAGCCCAAAATCTTCCCAATGGATACTTTTTCAAATGTGTGCCCTTTCTAAGGTTGGCCTAAGCTCATTTTTTAATCCTTCTTATGCCCTACTTTCTGCATACTACCATCTACAATATCTCTAAGTCCAATTTTTAAGTATTTCAAAGCTCAAGCACATTCAAGGCATCCAAGGCCACTCTCATTCTATAATTCACTTGCATATACATCAAGAACTATGTGGGATAATGACATTGGACTTGATCCCTCTTTGTAGTATTAGTATGTAGGCAACTCTCAACATAGCAAGGTGTTAAGTATGTCTAGTCTATCTTAATAACACACTCAATTATTGATCATATCACACCTTCTGAGAGAACTAAGTTTTTCACATCAAATCAGAATTTTTAGGTATAATACATAACTATAGGTTTAAATCATAAAATAATAGGATAGACATCCACAAGTATACGTACACATTTAAAACAAGAATAGTCCTACAAAGGGGACATTAGCACCACATTCAAGACACTACACATAGATGGTCTTATTATCCAAACTAGGTGTTATTATCTAGTGAATAAATGAATATTAGTACCCTATTAGTAACACATAATACTACTCGTATCTCCAGTTTTAGAACCTAGATCATCCATGATAGTTAGTTCTTAGCTAAGTCTCTATTTATTTCTATTTGTTGTTATTTAAAGAAATTCAAACAAGGTCAAAATCATTTACAAATTAGTAGGTTAATTATTGAAAGTTATTTAACTTATTTTAACATCTCAGCCCTTTAACCAAACATAGGAATTACTTGTGTAAAACCCTAAAAAGGTTAAATTATTTGAATTTTTTTGCATTTTGACATATTGTATTATTTTTTTATTTTTGGAGTATAAGTATATGAAAATAACTATATATGAGGAGCAAGAAAAAAAATTAAGTATGTACAAGGGTTGGAACCATACTAACATATGAGTCTCATATGAGACTCACCATCACTATGACCTATGTTGAAGAGGGGAACTGTGATCATGCCTACATTGTTAATGGGAAATTATGAGCCCATGATTTGGTATGTCATATAATCTGAACCTGAAGTTGTTTGAATAGTGATGTTATGATGTTATGGCACTGATTGTGATGCCCTATGAACTATAGCAATTTTAAGGACCCATATAGTAGATGTAGAATTTATAGGTGATGTAGGTACCCTGTGCTAAGAACCCTTAGACCCTAGTATAACTGATCTTATCATAAATTGAGTAGAGGAAGGTCCTTTAGAATCTATGATGTATATCTGATGTAATGGTCTCTCTAGTAATGGTCTCTGAGGGAGAGTATACATGTGTGTAGACACTATATAAGTATACATAGCCTACTCTAAGGACTCTATTGAACATTGTGATGTATGCATAGGATTTTTACTCTATGTTGTAATTGATAATCATGTAATATCTGGTAGTAGAGCTAGAACTATAATTGGTATTAGTGTTGAAAGTGTGACTAGAATCTATGCTAGAATTTCATGTGGGATGGGAAGAGGATAATCATATGGGACACCCTCAATGTTAACCACCTAGTTAGCATGTATATACTTAAAGCATTGGTGTACTTTAGATGGGATAACTCAAAGGTATTGTAACCATGGCCTATCCAATAATATATTGAATACACTTTCACTAGGTACTATTACGAGCTGAGTGGATATGTGTGTTTGTCCAACTTATAATGGATGCACAATCTCCAAAATGGAGCTCTAAACATGGCCACTTAAACCACTAATGACTATATCAGTAGGGAATATATCCCACTATGTGTAGCCTCGGTGCTATAAAAGTATCATGGTGCACATGCTTATGCTTGACCCATTGTCAACCATGACACTTTGAATAATATAATGGTTTATATATGCTCATATGAAGATCACATGTAAATCTATGTGATCATCCATAATATTCTACTCTGAAAATGTGATAAGAAGTCTAGGTGGTACTGTAGTGTTTTACATGCTAATAATGTTATGTAAGGGATGTGTCTCCTCTATAACTATGTGATAGGAAGTTGGTGGTGGATGATCCTAATATGTATAATGAACATCTGATGTGAACCCTTCCTCATTAGCTATATGCTTTGCTAAAAGATATAAAAATAACTTAAGTGTGTTTGCCTCTATTTGATGTTTTGATGCTTCTATGGGTGTGAACACATCAATAATGTTTGCCTTAATGAGATCTTGTATCTTGTGCTTCAGGCTAATGCATCTATTTATTGTGTGGCTTGGTGCCCTATGATATTTGTATAATTAATTTTAATCATAAATCTTTATAATAGGTCATTTCATATCAACCTCTTTAATGGGAGGGAGAGATATGACATTACATTCTAATAGTTGTTGTAGAACTCATTCTGGTGGATTAGTGAAGACTCTGCACTAAGGAGCTAAAAAAATCAATCTGGGAGAAGTCTCTGAAGATGCATTGACTTTGGCCTTTTGATGACTTTTTTTTCTATGGCAATGACCTTGTATAAAGGTTTTTCTACTCTTAATAGTTGAATCTGATCCATTTATGTACTTGAGTTTGCCCATTACTAAGAGAGTAACCTCTCTTTCCTTAACTATGTGGCACATATCTATAAATGTGGGGAATTTCTTAAATAAGATTAATTCATGAAGTGATAGTAATAGACTCTATTTAAATATATATTGAAGCTTTCTATCTACCATGGGGCTATTCAATTTTGATAATATTTTCTTGTATCGTAAGACATAATCAATTATAGACCGATTTGAATTCTACTTTATATTTGCCACTTGTGCATATGATATCTTATCACTTATTTTGATAGATAAGTATGCTAAGAACATGTCTTATATAGGATTAAATGTAATGATAGATTGGTTAGGAAAATCATAGAACCATTTTAGGGCATAATCCTTGAGACTGCGAGGAAATACCTTTGTAAGAAGCTAATTGTTGGACACATAATCCAAGCATGTTTCATGAAAGGCTTTAAGGTGATGCTCTAGGTCACCCTTTCCATCATATAATGTGATATTGGGTGCTACAAAATTGGATGACAAAGGATTTGATGCAATGTGTTTTGTCAAAGGTGTATGCAAAAGAATGTTGGAATCCAAAGCATGTGATGTCTTAGTTGTTCCCTGATTAAGATGTAACACCTTAAATTGTAGATAAAGAACCTAAAGCATAAGGGATTATATATCTAGAAGAGAATAACTAGCCATAAGTGGTATGGTTTTCACTAATGGTCAAATAACAAGCTTGGGTTATGATATCTATGTTGGTTGAGTGGGCCCCACTGAATGTGTAACAACATCATTAACTGTAGGGGTTAAAGATTGACCATTGTTGTTCTTTTGAAGTTTCTCTTAAGAATTCTTATGAAATCATCTTTTATATCCTTATGTTTTGACACAAAGTCTTGTAATTGATGCTTATTAGTTTCATCAAGTCTATTGTTAAATTATGCCATTATAGTTGTAGGAAAATAAGTTTTGTATATTTTGAACTTTTTAAGAATAGTAATCTATGAAAGTTTGTAAAACTCAAATATTGCATCAAATTATGATATTTTTTAAATTAAAATTTGAGTATATATAAAAAGGATACAAACCCTAAGTGTGTCTAGGGTTAGGGTTTTAGAATCTAAGGTTTATTTATAATAATTTAAATTAGATGTAAAATAAATTGAAACCCTAATGTAAAATTAATTTTAATTAGCTAGGTTATCTAAATAAAATCATAAAATCAAAATTATTCATCCCTAAATATATTATACAAAAAATAGTAATTAATGCAAGCTAGGGTTTGATGTAATATTCAAAGTAAGTTGGGTTCACCAAATGATTTAATCTTTTAGCAGTTTACACAAGTAATTCTTATTTTTAATTAAAGTGTTGAGATGTCTAAATTAGTTAAATAAATATGAAATAATTAATTACTAATTTATTATGACTTTTGACTTATTTTGACTTTCTAATAATAGTAATAAATAGGGATAAATAGAGAATTATCTAAAAACTAACTATCGTAGATGATCTAGGTTCTAAAATTTGAGATCTGGGTAGTAGTTTTTATTGTTAAATATAGGATTCTAATATTTGATTATTAATTGGATGGTATCACCCAATTTGTAAAGTAACACCATTTGTGTGTAGTTTCCTCAATGTGGTGCTAATATCCCCTTTACAGGATTGTTACATTTTTTAGGAGTACCTACACCTGTGTCTATATGTTATATTTTTGCATGATCAAAACTTGTAAGTCTGTATTATACCTAAAAAACATATTTTGATGTGTAAACCCTAATCTCATTGAAAATATGGTAGTAGCAATAATTTTAAGTGTGTTAGTAAGATGGGCTGAACATCCTCAACACCTCATTGTGTAGAGGGTTTCTTGCATACCAATACTCTGAGGAAGGATCAAGTCTGATGTAGTTCTCCCACCTAGTGCTTGATGTATGTGCAAGTGAATTCTATAATGAGAGTGGTCTTCGATGCCTTGAATGTGCTTGATATTTGAATATTTTAAAACTAGACTTATGACTATTGTAGATGGTAGTATGTAGAAAGTATGATAGGATAGGGATCAAATACCTTAATTTTGCATAACTTTATCTTTGGTTTTAATAGTGTTTGCATCTATTTTCCATCTAGTGAATAGAGGAGGATTAGTCTTGTATTTTAGGGTTTTATAGCTTGTGTAGATAATAAAATCAACTTAGGTTGACCTTAGGAAAGGCACACATTTGAAAAACTATCCATTGAAAAGATTTGGGGATAAGGAAAATAGCACCTAATTGGGGACACTATCACCATGTGGCTATAGTGTCCAAAATGTGGCACTAATGTCCTTTTGGAAAACTACTAAGAAAGTTGGATTGGCATCTGGGATAACAATTATGGGATTGTGTCTTGACTAGTTATAGGTGGTTGCAGTCTGTTGAATGACTAGAAATATAAGTCTAATGCTCAAATATAGGTCTATGGCTATCTTAGGGATAGGTTAACTCAAGAGAGACTCTTAGCATCCAATTACCAATTTTAGGTGATTAAAGATATTGAATCTTTTTTTTTAATCAATGAAGATTATCTCAACATCTTTTCACACTTCTCATGATTATCTTCCCAAAATTGTTGAACAATTAATGTATTGATTTATACCATTTCATTATTAGGTTAAATGCCAAAAATGATGCATATGGAAGTTTTATCCACCTTATCCATTAATTGGTTATTCACAAATCTTATCTCTCTATTTTTAAGATTGTAGTACTTTGTACATGCAAGTACTAGATCCACACACTAATTAGAGGTTAGAAATACATCAGCATGTGCAAGTCCACTATCTAAAATTTATCCTCCCAAAAGAGTCATTTTAGTGGCATCTATCCTTTCCCATAATTGATCTATATCGATGTACTTCATGTTGCTATCAAAAATGTCTGAGGTATTTATATCTAGAATGAAAACAAGTTCATATGACATATATTTGAAATTCATTTTTGATGGTGTGACTAATAGGATAATAACTTGAATTAGTAGATTGATATTTTTGTAAATAAGAACTAGAGAGGAAATGTATGTGTGTGGAACTTAACTCAATTTAGTGGACATGAATAATTTTACAATCTCATGAAGATTACGAGATGAAACAACATTCTTAGAACTAGTTTCTGCTTTCAAAGGTTTGGATTTCATATATGTTGTCATTACCTACTATATTTTCATAAGCATATTCTTGTAGACATTATTTATAAATTATTTAACACCTTAATCTTGTACACTTGGAAAATAAATACCTTGGTTTTTCCTCTCAATTCTGGACCATTTCCCACTATCAAAAGGCTCGCATCTACTATCTCTATGCCTAAATGCTTATTGCTTAGTCTAGCCAATATTATTATGATGATCCAAGCCTTCTATCATGCCTAGAATGTTATAAACCTACTTATCTTCCATCTCTGCAAGTTCTAGACCTGCACCTATTTTCCAACTGCACAAACACTTGCATCCCAATCAAACACTTACTTCAACGTAAATGTCCAATGCCCTAAAGTCATCCAATTTGTCAATAAAATGTATTCATATGATTGAACTAAATGTTTTAATTCAAGACATTCTCCAAAAGATTGATATAAATATAATATTAAACCTCATTCATTCCACACCTAGAAAACACCTAGCAAATCACAAGGTAACTTACCAAAAGCAATCTATCAAGTCAATAAAATATTCCCTCCTTTCTCTTATTTTTATATCAGTCACAGGGACAATATATCTATAGGTATAAAGTACTAAATTATCATCTTAAGAGATATATTTTCCAATTTACAAGCTAGGTCACTATGGTACTTGATTATTAGACATTGCATGATTCACACACAAGCCAACACGTAGGGGAAAACTACATAAGTCTAAAGCCCTTTTCAGAGTATTGATTATGTAGGAAGAAATCATTGACAAAGAGGTCTATGAGGTAACTCGACACCATGTGCCCACTAACCCATTTTTCCCATAGCCACTATGAATATGAAGAACTAGGGTTTTATTATTTGACAAAGAGTGATGATCCGTGACCCAAATTTGAATGCATTAGAGTGAAGGTGACACATATAATCCAGAAGCATCCAGGTGGTCACATCTAGTTTTAGAAGGTATTTCATACTAGACACCTATGTCTAGTTTAGATAGTAGCATCAACACAACCATTTCAGGTCGATGTAAGTGTCCATGACTACATAGGTCAAATTTCTAAAATAAGATGATTGTTTAATAATCTAGATCCATACCACTTTTGTCTATTCTAAATCCAAATTTGTATTAACATCAAAATCAATTTAGTATATTATTTTATTTATCATTTCAATATTTATCTTAATCATACTTTATATATTTATCATCTCAACATAATAAATTTAGTATATGGTTTATCTAAGTTTTGTAAATAATTGGCTTGCTTTAGAGATAATCTACCTTCCTTGTGCCCTGGGATATCTCTACCCCTTTAACCCTAGATTCTCCACAATCTATATTTTAGGGTTAAATATTTTGTAAACCCAATTCATGTGAATGAAAAAAAAATGATCTAAGGTTTACAACCTCCTAGGGTTTCAACTTTTTGTGATGGTATTTAGATTTGAGACTTTACCCTATGGTTTTACCCTCCTCTAGTCATAAGGCCTTCATATGCACTTGAAAGTGTATTATTCCTTAATTGGTGAATTTTATACTCCAAATATATCAATTTTAAAATTACTTAGAGGTATTTTTTATTCAAGTTGGTATACTAAATAAATGTATTTTTTCTCCAAAATTCAGTATGAATTTTCTAATTTTTTCCACTTACCATTTTTAGTAAATATTAACATACAAGGCAAATGGTATACTTATTTGTAATTAATTTTTGAGTTTCATTAAAAATAATATTTTATTTAATAACCTATCTTATATCTTTGAAATAAATTATTATTATTTTGAAATTGATGATTCTATATTAGGAATATTCTAGGATTTTGCATGTGAAGCATTCCACATTATTTGGCTTATTTATGATTCATAATAGATCAAATTGTAAATTCCTCGGATTTTTATATACTTATGTTGATATAGACAAAAATCTATTTTTTTTCCAAAATATTTTATGGATTTTTCAAATTTAGAATTTTACTATTTTTAGTAAATTTAGACATATAGGCCATACATTGTACTTTTGTTTTCCTATTTGTATAGGTTTGTCTCATTTCCTATTTTTCCTTAAAAAAACTTCTTTCATATACCACAATTTATTAGCCAATCACTTTATATTGATTTATCTTCATTTAGCACATTTTGGTGACCATAACCTTTTGTCTCAAAACCTATTAACCTAAGGTTTGATGATTTACTATTTTCTAAATTTTGATTGTTGATTTCAAAGTGTTCAAAATTTAAAAATTAGAATTTTACCTTTTTCTAAAATCATGTTCAATATGGATACATCTCTTAGCTACTTCATTATCTAGTACACAATGGTAGTTATTACTTGCTATGTTTCATGCATGATTCAATCAATTAAGGCTATAAGGAAAATAACCAAATTAGAGAATGATCCTAATAAAGATAAAATTCAAACTTCTCTTTATCAATCTTATTGTGATAATATTGAGCCTCTTCCTCCTAACACTAAAGAAGGTGATAGCTACCAGCCCTCTAACCAAGTCCATGATACCATTGCTTTAAGGGGTAAAGTATATGATGTATGTATGCATATTCAATTTGAGGTACCTAGGGTTTTATACTTGTTAAGCCATAAAATATCAACTCATCCTTATGATAAATTCAAAAGAACAATGGAAAAATAATTTTAGTTCAAAGATCGCATTGTTAGTAAATCATATTTCATACTTACATAATCCAAGAAATGGTAATGTTAATCAAGTTTTTTCATCCTCATCTACCAATGTGGTGCCAAACAAGGTTTCACATCCAAATGAAAATATACAACAAAATACATCTAAAATAAGTGATTCAAAAATTGACTAAAAGGCTACTAAGATTCCAAGTGAAATTATAAGAGAAATGATTTGAGACAAAGTGATCAAGTTACTTCCTCCACATCCTATTAGGAGATCTAAATACTATTGTGCATAACATAGAATATATGGGCATCATACAGATTATTGTTTTTCATTAAAGAATAAAATACAAAGTCACAAATATAGTGGTGATTATATCAATGATACGTCAACCAATAAAACCACTCACAATATGAGTACCTCTCCCAAACCACAAGTACCAAAACAACAAATGTGGGTACTAATTAAAAATTCAAAGCAAAAATAGTTTCCAATATCAAACATAGAGCACAAAATAGTTCAAAAAGAAGAATCAAATCAATAAAAGGATCCAAATCTACCTCTCCATAATGATATTCATTTTTCTAGACCATATGGTTTTTGGTATCAATACTCTAAACACTTCGGTTATCATGGTCAAGGATTGGGAAAACATTCCCAAGGCATAACTCATCATCATATATATATATATATATATATATATATATATATATATATATATATATATATATATATCCTCTTTTAATGATTTACATTAGTATTTTCAATATATCCCAAGCCTTGATGCTCATTATATATATATATATATATATATATATATATATATTGAGCATCAAGGCTTGGGATATATTGAAAATACTAATGTAAATCATTCAAAGAGGCATATCTATTTTGTTGATGCAAAAGAACAAGAACCTTCAAATTAAATAAAATCCAAGAAAAAGGAACAAATAGAAAAATATATATTTGCCTAACTACTAAGAAGATCAAAACATGATACAAAATAAACAAGTACATAAAGATAAAAAAGTGCCTAAAAAGGGTAATGTTATACATGTGCCTTCATATGAAGCAATTACCAATCTTTCCTCAAAGCATCAAATCAGTGAACCTTGCATAAATGGCAAGCAAGGTCAAAATATTATAGTTGACCCAACTTGTGAATTCAATATATGTACCTAGGAATTCTTTACATCTCTAGGATATGGTATGGAGCATGTGAATAAAGCTACGATATCTGATTTTTGTGTTGAATCTATTCAGTTTAATGTCAAACATATATCAAAATCATGCTCTATTATGTTCAATATTAGTCCATTTTTGCCCAAATATAATGCAAAACTTAGGAAAACATGTTCACTAACAATGAAGGAAAACATATTAGAAGCTAAGATACCAAATACAAACTTACAAAAATACCATGATATGGTTCCTACTTTTACTATGCACACATATAGTTCTAGAAAGGTTATACATGCACCACCCCTTACAGATTCTCATCCATTAGATGAGATCATAGGGTAGTTATTTCTTTGGAATGTTCCAAAAATAACAAAAATAAATTAAAAAAACTTCAAAAATACAAAAATATGTTCAACATTTACTTTTTTTATTAGCTCCTTGGCATATATGTTGGTTCACATTGGTAGTTGGCATATCAATATTTCCTATATACACATGTTTCACACATCTTTTGAGTGTGATATGGGCATACATAGATACATTATCTATGCACTTTTTGGATATTGGGTCTTCCCTCTACTCATGTCATGTGGACATTGGGGACATTTGCTTATTTGATCATTATACATCTAAGTTATATCATTTTATATTATCATGTTTGAGTTTATATACTACACATGCATTTGTCCATGATTATATCTTTCACAGTGTACTTGATGTGTTATGTACTTAACATTTTTTTTCTAACACATATATATAGAGACTAATATGATATGTTTATGTTGGTTGTTTATGCTTTCATTTATGCACTTCTTTGAGTGTCTTGCCTTGCTAATTATCTTGATTATTTGAGAGTTTGAATATGCTCCATTATTTGTTACACTTGTGCCTTTTTTTTCCTCTTTGAAATTTGAATATGTCATTTTTTTTTGTATGTTAACATTTAAATATCATTATTTAGTTGTGGATATTTAACTAAGTCGTGTCCTTCAATTGTGCAACATTTGAATATGCCCCTTGTTTATGGTCTCGTTGGACCTTTGTATCTTGATTTTATTTTTCAATGTCCTTGTGTGTGTTTTTAATTTCTTGTTGATATTATATTATACTATATATATTTTTTCATGATCTACATCATTCATATTAGGACTTGGTGTGATCACATTATTCATGCTTCAAAAATATATCTACCTAGACATGTTCCCTCTATATGTTATAATGTACATTTATAGTTTACATGGTTATCTAATTATTTTAAGGTTAGGTAACTATCTATTTCTACTTTCCCTCACCTAAAAAATATGGCATATCAGTGGATCTATGTCATATAGGCATGACTTCCAAATTTGCTTCACAAATTTAGATTACAGGGTGGCATGTTCTGAAAATATGTTCTCCACATTTATCATAGTTTTAGATTCAATGGGAGAAAGTTTTGGAAACATGTTCTCCACACTTATACCAATTTTATTTTAAGATATTAGTGGGGGAATGTTTTTAAAACATGTTCTCCACACTTACACAGTTTCAAATTATCCAAATTTCACATTCATATGATTTAGATACACATTTATGATAGAATTATATGCATTGGTACCATTGTTATACATAGTTTCAACATGAGACATATATAATGTGCATATGTTATAAAATGTGCACCTAATATTACATAATTAAATCATATTTATATGTTAAACACTTTTAGGGACTGTCATCACCCACCAAGTTGGACTTTTATGAACTATATTGAGCTAATCTACTAGAGTAGTTAGTTCAATTTTTGGTATGGTTGAGGTGATTTAATCACTCAATTTTTCCAAATTTATAGGTCGGAATTGATTACATCATCCAACATCACTAGTTTTATAGTGTGATTTGAGTTGGTTCACTCACACTTCATAGGTTATAAGTATGATTGGATTGCATGGTTTAGCTAATCTCAACTGTCAGGTAGCAATTCATCTTTTCTCCAAGGTTTGGGGCATGTGTCCTCAAATATCTCTATCTCTTTAGATATATTCACTTTATAGATTTTATATTTGTCTAATGATTCATAATGATACATATTTTCAAATCAAATTTCTAAAAGGCAAGGCGGTTGCATCGATACACTGGTGTACTCCTAAACCTTGATCTCTTTCAATTTCAATTATTTTAATACTTTCAATTTAATGTTATATGCATTAATTATATATTATAACATGATCTTAGTTGTAGGTCAGTCACCATCAAATCACTCAAGTTGGACTCACACAAAGCCAAGGTGTGTTATATGCATCTAGGTACACATTTTTTTTTCTTTTAAACTAGAAATTTCATTACTAGATTAAAGGGTGGAAAATGTAGACACTATTTTTAAATTATATAGCAGCTCAGTTTGTACACTTGGAAAATACATACCTTAGTTGTTTCTTTTATTTTTGGACCTTTTACTCACTAATGATAAGCTTGCATTTTCTATCTCTTTTTTCTTAATTATTTATCTCTTAGTCTAACTAATATTATTATGATGACATAGGCCTTTTATCATGCCCAAAATGTTATAAACTCATTTATCTTCCATCTCTACAAGTTTTGGACCTACACCTATTTTATAACTTCCTAGACACTTGTGTCCCAATCGACACCTACGTCGACACAAGTGTCTTATTCCAATGCAAGGGTCTAGTGACCTAAAGTCATATAATTTAAAAATAAAATGTATTATTATGGTCAACCTAAGTGTTTTAATGCAAGATATTCTCCAAAGGGATTGGTATAAATACAAGATCAAACCTCATTCATTCCACACCTATAAAACACCTAGAAACTCATAAGGAAACTAACCAAAAACATTATATCAAACACTCAAATGAGAAAAAACTTCCCTACTCTCTCTTATTTTGATACCAATCATAGGGACAAATTATTTAAAGCTTTGAAGTATTGAAGGAGTAGTCCAAGAGCTCTATTTTTCAAGTTAAAATATAGGTCACTATTGTACTTGCTTATCATACATTACATGATTCACACATAATCCAATGTGTAGGAGAGAACTACATAAGTTTGAGGCCCTCTTCAGAGTATTAGTTATGTATGCAAATCTCATTGATAGAGGAGTCTTTGGGGTAGCTCGACACCATGTGCTCACAGCCATTATGAATATGAAGAACAAGGGTTTTTCTATTTGATAAGGAGTGACAATCCATGACCTAGATCTGAATGTACTAAAGTGAATGTGACACAGAACCTAGAAGCATCCACATGGTCCTATCTAAGTTTATAAGGTACTCTTTAGTAGACACCTGCATCTAAATTAGATAGTAGAATTGATGCAACCATCTTAGGTTGACACAAGTGTTTTTAGTTATAAAGATCAAATTTCTAGAATCAAGTGATTATTCTAGAATCTAGATCCAATCCATTTTATCCCTATTCAAGATCTATATTTTTATTAAGTATCTTATTTTATTCATCATTCTAATATTTAACATCATTGTACTTATTATCTTTATCATCTCAACATAAAAAAAGTAGTATATGTTTTATCTAAATTTTATAAATAAGTGGCATACTTTAAAGATAGTCTACCATCATTTTTCCTAATGATATATCTAACTCTTTAACCCTATATTCCGACAATTGAAATTTTAGGGTTAAACATTTCTATCTTCAAAAATCACCTTAGTCTTTTTTAGAATGTCTTTCATGTCAGAGAAAAGAAGAAACAATTGGAGAATAGAGTTGATGAGTAATGAATAACTTCAACAAGCTATGTTGAAAGATTGAAAGAGTTGTTTAGAGAATTGACAAGGCTACCAAAATCCATATCACACCAAAACTATGCATGCATACTCCAAAACTACATATATCAAGTTCTTTTCTATTTAAAAACACCTTGAGCAAGCTTGAATGCATATAAACAAAGATGGCATCTTTATAGAGGTGAAATTGCATGCAAAAGCTTCTTATAAAGTTTATTGAATGAAAAATAGTATATAAACATCCATCATATGCATAATCAATGTTCTATTTTTATGCAAATTTCCCTTACACAACAAAAACCACCTTATAATTATATCAAAATTAACTTCCATATTCAAAATCATGGGTTTCCTTGTCAAAACCATCCTCTATTTACTTAATACCATGTATTAAGAGCCAAAACCACTCACAAAAAGGTAAACCCATGGTTTTTTTATCCATGACCATGTTTTAAAATCTAAAACCACCTTTCATTACCCATATACCATGAATTTCAACATTGATACCTATTTTATCAAATTTGGGATTTATGTAAAAAAGCTAGATGAAAACACTACTATGCAAAATTAGGAGAATAATTTAACAATGATAACTTTCATTGATTTCTGATAGGAATTAGGGTCTAAAACTTAATGTGTAGATAGGTCTGGTGACTGGAATCAAGATTATGGAACTAGACCTAGGCCTTGACAACAATGTTGGGAAGAGGACACTAAAGGGGTGGCACTCATGTCTAACCTAGGGCACTCCTATCTAATTTTAGTGAGGAAATTAGGGTTTTTGGGTTCTCTATGTCTTCATCTATAGAGTATATATCTAGTGTGGGAGTTTATGATCATTTGTGGAGACCACTGTGTAACTAATTTTCCCTCAAAACCCTATCTCCTTGACATGTGAAGACTAATACAAATCAATGGATAAAATGGAGTTAGTAGTTAAATTTGGGTGAGACCTCAACACCCCATGTGTTGAGTATTGCCTACATACCAATACTCTAAAGAGGGATCAAAATTCATGTAGTTCTCCCATGTTATGATGTTGTGTGAATAAATGGTGCAATTTTCTAGATGTTAGTACAATAATAATGTGATTAAGTGCCTTAAATGTGAATTAAGACCTATAATTTTTATTTATACTTTAGTTATAAGCAACTAGGGTTGTATGCATCAGAATTAGGAGAAATAGGCATTCTTCTCTCAATGTGCATGTGTGAATCTGGTGCTTTTCAATGTAAAAGACTCATTCTTGAAAAATGGTTTTAAAAGTGTTTATATAGTCATATCAATAAAAATACTTTGAATGAGGCTCATTATGGACATGGACAACCTTCTTATCACTTTGAATTTGGAAAATTAACCACTATTTGGTAGGAAGATAGGAGAGGGGGGAAGGACATTATAGCAATGCACTCCTGTCCCCTAAGACACTCCTATCCAATGGGTCAGTTTACCATGTTGAGAGTTATACAAGGCCTAAAAGGTGTCTAAGGTTGATAAGGATAGTGTTAAGTTCATTTGGGGGTCATATATCAACTTAGAAGATTGTGTAAGGTGGTTGAAAGTGATCAAAAGGGGCCCTAAGATAGGTCTAGAGCTAAGTATGTAAAAGAGTGATCATAAGTGCACACTTTTAGATCAAATGTTAATTTTACGTGTCTACAATATCATGAGTTTGGGATGAAGACCAAATTTTATATGCTTAAATACCATGAATTTTTTAATGAAACCACCTTTATAAACTATAAAACTGTAAATTTTTAGATGAAACTAAGACTTTTTACCAACTTCAATTTGAATACCACATGTTTTGAACTTAAAATAACTACTAAAAACCCCAAATACCACAAATTGTTTTGGGGAAACAACTTTGACAAGTCTTCTATGATCCTTGAGGCTATCATGTGGTGAAAGGAGAGACTTGTAAGATCTATATGTGTGATTTGCATGTTGTAGGTTTTTGAGGTGTATTTTGAGTGTATAAAGACCATTAAAAGGCCACTTAAGCAACTAATAAGGATTTTTTGAGGTGTATTTGCATATTGGTGGGTTTTTAAGGTGTAATATGTATGCTGGCAGGTTTTCTAGTTTAAAAATATGTAAAAAGACCTTTGAAATGCCACTTAACATAGCATGTGGGATTTTTATGAACTTTTTTCAAGGTGTTGGGAATTATAGAGGTTTTTTACAATGCCATGGGCTTTATATAATGATTTTCCATGTATAAAGACTTGAAAATGTGGCTTAGTATTTTTAAAAGCCCTAAATATTTTAAAACATTTTATTTACTCAAAATAAACCCACAAAGACCTTATATGCTTCCAAAAGAATTTATAATGTGGTTGAAAGGGTGATCAATGTGAAAACATGCCTTGGAAAATTCAATTGAGGAATTAAATTTGAATAAACTCACAAAAGATGAATAAAATCTCACAAGATTCATTACATAGATGACCAAGAAGGCTAGGGAACTTGCGTGGAAGTAGTTATAATGAACAAATAAAATATTTTAATAAATTCCATGAAGGTTGAAAACATTGGAAAACTCAAAATCTTGATATGATGAAGGAATTTAAAAATTGGATCATGGGATTTCAATTTTGAGGATAAAAATACTAAACAACAAAACCTTTTTTGTTTCCATGGTTAACAAGGTACCCATAGGATAAAAAACAAATAAGACTAGACCAAAAAGATATAATGAACGAGTATGAACTAGTGAAAAAAATAAGAAAACAATAACCTAAACTACCATTGAAAGCAAGAAACAAAATTAGACAGCAAAAATAAACTATGTACAAGGCCATGTCAGGCCAACTCATAGCTATGACGTTGTTGTCATTTTCTCTCATGAACATTATCCCAGAGACTCATATTCACGATGTTTTCACTCATATTTAGTAAGTTCCCATTGATAAATTCAGCAATATATCCATGCTTAATTCCATGAATAACAATTGGAAAAAGGTTTGAGAAATACCTCTGCCTAATTGGGAAAAATTTTGATAAATACTTGCACCCATATAATGAATTTTGAAGAGGTATGAACATAAGTACTATCACTTATCAGAGTCATTGGAATACCTAACTTGGTGAAGATATGGTCTTTGTGGTAGTTCATCACTATATCAATTATTGGTTGTTCCCTCTTTGCCATGAGTGTTGCAGAAACATTATATTCATCTCCCTTCCTCATGACATTATGAGAATACACACCTTGTTCTTCACTTGAGAGTGGATTTTTGATTGCATCTGTCATGTTTGTACCAAATGGATCGTGAGTGAAGTTATCTTAAAGTGAGAAATCTTCAAGTTAATTTGGACTCTATTAACTCTTCCTCCTCACACGAATAATCATTTTCTTCATTTCCCATTTTCATTTCATCCACTTCCATTGCTGAGAGGAATATGGGACTATTAAAACTTACTTGTTAATCCTCATGAATTGGATCTTTAGGCACAATAACAACCACACATGATAGGACTAATTTAGATGCAAATATTGTATCCTCTTAATCTAGCTATTTCAAATCTTCCACTTCATCCTCAATCTGATCATTGGAGGATTTCAATTTCTCTTCTTACATGGACATCATACCATCATTTGAGTTCTCAGTTGTAAACTCATATGAGATAGTTACTACATTCCCATCATTAGAATTGTCATCATTGCTACTCTCTTGGACCTTTTCTTGTCTACTAAGTGTAGCACTTTCAACCAACATAATTACCTTAGTCTTGTTTTTCCTTCCATCTCATAGACCCTAAATTATGATCCTTAAGAAGTAGCTTCATGGGCTAGCCCTTGTGTTGTTTGTTGTAAGTTTTCCTATTGTCCAAATGATGAAAATGGATTAGCACATTACCATGTGATAGTGATTATTCTATAGTGAAGACCTCCTAATATGTCAATGCCAAAGCTGCTTATGTTGATGGAATCTTTATAATAAGAATAGTTGTCAATGGATCCAAAGATTTTAGATAAATTTTGATGGCTACAGCTTCAGTTTGAAGGTATGGGTCTTTCAACCTCTTTTATAGCTAATGAAAATGATTGTTAAACATGCTCATAAACTTATTAGGCTCTCTAAGGTTAGTATCAAACTAATGATATAGGATTATGGGATCAATGAGCACTCTAAAATTAGTATCAACTATAGTTTCAAATGCATTCCATGAGGTTATATATCCATCTAGAAAATCAAGGTACCAGCCATTAACAATCTCATCCAAGGAATAAGGAAATAATTGGCAAGCCACATCCTCATGTTAGATTGAGTCTAGATAATGGCATATTTAAATGCTTGAATGTAATCTTCAATAATTTTAATCCCACCATGTATGTATTTTATATTTTAAAAATGGGATTATTTAACAAATCATGGGCAACCCATAAAAAATTCATAGGAAATTACCACCAATAAGCTAAGGTGCAACCATTGGTGAATTTGGGAAATGTCCCTTTCTCTTACCAACATGTTGGTGTATTTTTCAGGCATAAAATAGGGCATATAAATCATAAATTTTAGGCAAAAAAATGGAAACAAACCCTAGATCTAAAATAATATTCTAATTCGCACCATTTTTCTAGCACTAATCTATTTATGGGTCGTTTGGCACACCTAATTAGGCAAGGTACGAACCCATCCAATCTCTCTTTAAAGGAGACCCAAAAATATCCCCAAGGTGTACTAGTGCCATTTCCTTTCCTACAAGGTAGCTCAGTAGTTGATGTGAAACTATTCCATTTCAAGGGGCATGTTTTGAATAAGTTTAGATAATGTATGATAATGTTCATCTTGTGGATTTATTGCCCAGGCAATCAATAATTTTAGATTTGGCATAAAAATAAAAATGATTTATTACATGTTCATTGCATGTGTAAATTCAAAACCACATTAAAATAATAACAAAGGTTTGCAATCAAGGTAAGTATGTAAATGCATATTGCAGATTTGAATCTAATCTACCTACTCTAACTGATTCATAAAAAAATAAAAGATGAGGATAAAGAGGAAATAAAAATGAGCATGTTTTACAATGAAGATAAATTTGATTCATTTGATTAGATGACATCCATTAAATTAATCTATTGCCTAACCAATATGCATGCAATCATGAATAAAGATGATGCAAGACTCTGAAGGTCAAAACAATAGGGAAGAAGAAAGACATAACCATTGTATACATGTGCAGGAAATGAACACAAAACTTCCACAGCTTCTATTAATAGATATTTTCTTGATAATAACAATTTATATCCACCATGATGAAGTGAAATATAGAAAAAGCTTTAACACAACATTACTCATAGCAAAAACTAAGAAAAATAGGAAATTATAGGAAATAAATGGTCTAGTCTTATATTCTAACAATAAATAAAAGGAATCGACCCCTTATACAAAAAAGAGTTCATCTTATATATATCTCATCATGTTGACCAAGTGGCACTTTCCCTCCAAAATTGGTTGTCAGTATTCATTGTGATTCACCAACCAAGCATAGACTTTCAAGGAAGAGAGGTTCTTCCCAACATGAAAGGCCAAAACATTAATGCAAACTTGTTGGTTGGTGTCTGACTTGTTTTGGAAGTGTGAACTCCTTTTTTTCTTAAGCCAACATCAATGAAGTCATGCCATGAAACAATGACAGGTTTTAGGTCACATGTTTATCCCACTCAATACAAAATCATTGTGAATATGGAGGAACTAGCTTTCCAACACCATAAACAATATGGTAAATAGATCAAACATTTGAAAGATATGGTTGAAAAATTGTTATGCACTCTATTCTATGCAAACTACATTGTTCTAAAAATCTCACTTCGTGCTTAGCACCTTGTTCTGACCACATTAAATGGGGATAGAGAGTTTTATCATTTATAGGAATGTTCCACCTGAGTGGATGTCTTCTTTACCCATCCAACTCTATAAAAGAGGAACAATAAATATCACATTTTATAAAAAAAAGGCAAAATTAAAGTAAATGTAACATTTATTATCAATGCAATTAAGTCATAAAATGAAATGACAAGTTTTATAACTTGTTTCTTCTCCGTACGAGATCCACACCACCATGAAGCCACCAAAGCCACCTTTTCAATGTCATTGACGACTTGGAAAATGGCACTACGAGGTGAAAATTATGAGCAGATGAATGTTAATATACATTTATGCTTGTGAGAAGATTTTAACACTTAATCAAATTCTCAATTTTAAAAGAATATTATTTTCTATTAAAATTTATTGAAAAATAAATTTTTATTTAATTTTAAATAAATTAGGTCAAATCAAAAAAAAATTACAATTCAATTTAATTTTTAGTGAACATAGTTAAAATTAAATTTTAAAATTATATAGGCCCTCATCCTACAAGCATCACTCTACATGATTTATGTAAGTTGAGCTTCCCACTTAGAGATTTTTAGGGCACACATAGTACTTTAGCTTTCCCATCAAGGTCATTTCATGATTTTCTATCCCACCTAGCGTGACTATCTCGTGGGTTTCGCACTTTTGCCATGAACACTCGGAAAAAGGGAATTCAAACTACCTCACTCCTTTCAATGTGTACTTGCAACCATTTACAACCCCCACTCTCTCTTAGAAAATTTGGGTCCCTTTTGGACACAAGTTCCCATGGCAATGCAAATGCACCCACATTTAGTATTAACATGCCTTTCACGTACTTTATTGATTTCAAACACATGCCAACTATGAGGGATGTGTTGCTTCAACATCCCTAACTACATTTATGAGTTCATATGCCTTGATCAAATGAATGGTGACCTTTATTTGCAGAGTGATTTGGGTGAATGCAAGTCTAAACTATCAAAGTGGTGAAAAGTGAATCATTGTGAAGCTGGTGTGTCAGTCGACCATGGGAAAGTGTCATACAGGTATTTGTGAGCATTTTTGTGGTCTCAAATTTCATGAAGTAGGGGTTGGGTTGTCCTAGGTAGAGAGTAATCAAACCTTGGGAGGGAATTATTCATTGTAATCATTCAAGTGGTTTTGAGCATTATCAACTGAGCCTAACTTGGTGGTTGTTGTGTATGTTGGCTAGTTGGCCCATTTATTGTACTTTGGATCAGATTGTCTTGAAGAGTTAATAAGATACATGTTACTCCCAATTTTTTGCATTGTGTGAATGCTCATGTGTGTTTTTATTTCCACTGCTATTCCTTTCTTTATACAAGTTGGTGTCCACTATGTTTGTGGGTGTACTTTTATAAGTAAACACTGAAGGCATAGTCTATAGTTCTTGTAGAATCCCATTGCAATGAGGGATTTGGGTTAAGACAAATAGTGCCACATAGCTGGCCAACTCCAGAGAGTTAGCCCTATGAAAGTTGGTATCAGATCACATGGTTTGTGTTTTGTAGGATTGTGTTTGCCTAAGTTAAACATTGTTGTACCTTCCCCTATCAAGTTAGTCTAGTGTTGTGTTTGGTTGTGTCTGAGTCAATATGGTAGGAGATCTATCCAAGATGTTACTCAATAAAGTATCCAACATGGGTCAATATTAGGGTTAGGGAAAAGGTAAAGCTGGTGGTAGTTTCCACATTAGTAAGTTGAAAGTTGCTACAGTGGGTGAAGGCTTTATTGAGTGAGTTGGTGCCCAGTTCCAATTGATGAGGGAACATGTGGGTACAAGATTTAGTGAGCTTGAGGATAAGGTGACTACCATGGGATACATGATCATGGAACTTACTAGAAGGTTAGAGAAGATATTGGTGTTCTAGATGGATTTACAAGATGAAGTGGCTTTGTACCGATCAGTGGTATCAAGTTTGATGAAAGCATCAGGGTTTAATTCTTCTATAGTCTTGAAGCTCCCAAAGTTGAAGGAACTAGAGTGTTATGATTGTGATCAAGATGACCATCTTTTATAAAGTTTCTTCTGGGACATGGAGGAGTTTTTGGTAGGGTTAGGGGGTATGTCTAGTGCACAGGAGGTGCACATTGTAGTAAGGTACCTCAAAGGCATAACAAAGGTTTGGTATAGAACCTTGGCTAATGACATTGCATCAAGGAGTTCTACATAGAGGTTAGACTCTTGGGAGGATCTAAAGGAAGCCCTTAGGGATCATTTTTGACCTAGGAATGTAGCATGGTTGGCTAGGGCCAAATTGAGTCAGTTGAAGCAAGTGGGGGAGATGAGAGAGTATATAAATTCTTTCCAAAGCTTTTTATTGGAGGCCACTAACATGCCAAAGGAAGATAAGTTATTTCAATTTACTCATGGTCTTCATTCATGGACTTAGGGGGAGTTCCATCGCCATGAAGTGTCTAATGTTAGCAAAGTAATTATTGTAGCAGACCATCTCTTAGATTTTAGAGAGGGTTATTCATCTAGAAACACCTTAGGCCCTTGTGAATCCATTTGGGGAGGCATTAGTAAGGGGTCGAGTAAATCTTCAAGGAAGCTAGTGGGTGACCAAGGAAGGAAGGCTATTCTAAAGTCATCAGAGGGATCTTGTAAGTCTTAGAGCACTTCCATGGGTGGAAAGAAGAAGTCACTAGTTGGAGAGTCAAGTAGGAAGTAGTCATGTTTGAAGTGTTATACATGTGGTGGGAGTCACTACAACCAAGATTATTCAAAGTGGTAGGGGGTGTTTGTAGTTTAGAAGGAGGATTCAGATGAACTATGTGGGTAAATTGTGTGTGTTCAGTGGAGCTCAATGCTAGGTAAAGCTTGGGTTTGAAGGTGGTCATTGTAACTTTTTAGGGTTGATTATTATGGAAGGGGTACTCATGGACTCAGGTGGTCCTACAATTGGAAGTCAACCAGTTTAGCCTTAGAAACTTGGCCTCCAAACCTTTGGAGGTTCAAGTAGGCTTAGAGTAGTTGAAAGCCATCCACATTGTGCTGAGATAGGGTTTACCCCAGGTTGGTTAAGGTGACAATTTTTCCCCATCATGGAGTTATTTTGTGTCAAATCTATTGTAGACGTGTGTGGTGAAGATGGTGTAAAGGAGTGGGATTGGGAAGATGAAATAGGTGTTGGGTTGAGTATACAAAAGAGTGAAAGAATTGGCAAGAAGTTAGTGTATCTTGTATTGTTTGGTGGTAGTTAGAATGTTGAAGGGGTAGCAAGTTCCTTTTTCCCATTGATGTAGGGTGAGTTCTTCACAGCCGTTGGTATGATCAAGGAAATATCATCTGGTTATGTCATAGAGAAGATAATTGATCAAGTGCTAAAGAGTTGCTTTGCCTGTTATACTCTTGTTTTGGAGTTTAAGTAATATTTTGGGGGAAAGTTTAATGGGATCAATTAGCCTTTTTTGGGTTTATAGAGTCTTGAAGAGGTGGGTCATCAAGAAGCATTTTCCTCCACCCTAAGTTTGGGGTTTGAAAGATCAAGGTGATTTTGCAAAGCTGCATTGGTTTGGTGTGGCTTGTGTAGACAAGCTTGCCTACATGTTGAAGTTGTTAGAGATTTAGTTTGTTCTCAATTTGTGACTAGTTAGATACCTTAGTCACTGATGAAGCTGAACCAATGATGCTTCCCTCCTAAGTGTCCTTTTGTGTGTGTGATGGGTAAAACTAGAGTGGTAGTTGGAATAGTTTATTGAGGTGAAGACAGTAGGTTACTTAGAAATATAAAGTAGAGGGATTTTCTAGTGGTGTTGGAATGGTAGTTTTTTAGCAAGCTGGGAGCTAGTAGAAGCCCTCAAAATTAAGGTCATGGAGTTTGGTCTTGGTCTCTTAACTCTAGATGGAGCCTAAATAGGGGATGTGTTTATCTCTTGGCTTTGGGTTTGAAAAGGAGACATGTTAATCTCTTGACTCTGAATGGAGCTTGAAAAGGGGATGTGTTTATCTCTTAGCTTTGGGTCTAAAAAGGGGGTTATATTGATCTCTTGACTCTGAAGGGAGATTGAAAAGGGGATGTGTTTATCTCTTAGCTTTGGGTCTAAAAAGGGGGAATGTTGGTCTCTGACTCTAGATTTTGGGTAGATCCTAGAAAGGGGACGTGTTGGCCTCTTGGCTTGGATTGGGTCTAAAGAAGGGATGTATGAATCTTTTGGCTTTGGGTTGAGTCTGAATAGAAGATTGCCTCATGGATTCATCCCAGTGGAGTCATGTCAGTGCCAATGATGTCACTAATTTTTAAGTGGGGGATTCTATGAGGGATGTGTTACTTCAACATCCCTAAGTACATTCATGAGTTGATCTGCCTTGATCAAATGAATGGTGAGCTTTCTTTGTATTATGATTTGGGTGAATGCAATTCTAAACTATCAAAGTGGTGAAAATTGAATCATTATGAAGCTAGTGTGTCAGTCCTAAGTTTATGTGGATTGTGGACACGTGTTCATGTAAGCATTGTGTGGGTGTTTGTGAGTAGTTTTGTGGTCTCAAATTTTGTGAAGCAGGGGCTGGATTGTCCTAGGTAGAGAGTAATCAAACCTTGGGAGGTAATTTTTTATTTTAATCATTCAAGTGGTTCCAAGCATTATCAGTTGATCCTGACTCAGTGGTTATTTTGTATGTTGGCTAGTTGGCATGTTTATTATACTTTAGACTAGATTATCCTGAAGAGTTAATAAAATGCATGTTACTCCTAGTTTCTTGCATTATGTGAATGCTCATGTGTGTTTGAGTCGATTTAAAATCATAATTAATTGAATATTATTAACTCAACTTGAGTTAATTTTAACTCACCTAGGTTTAGTTTGCACCTATTCCATGTTTAAACTCGACCTTAACTCACCTTGGATGAGAGTTAATTCTTGAGGCTATAAATACAAGGTCATACCCCTTCATTCCTAAGCTTGGATATTGTACAATTATTGTGTAGGATTTGCTCCATAAGACTCATTCAATTAGTGTTACCATGCTCTAATCTTAAGCCAAGTAACATCAAAGCCAAGGTGCCAAGAAGAGAAGGAACCAAAAAACCTCCATTGTCAAAGACTTCTTGATGCACAAGTTGAGTAAACCATTCAACAAAACATTTGGATCTCCAAGGAAGGTAAAAGACTAGTTTATTTTATATTTTTGTTGTACTTTCATTTAGTTTTTGTTACCTAGGCTCTCTTTAGTGTCTAGGCTTGAGGTGTTAGGATTTTAGTGTGTTCATTTCATTTATCTTATGAGACTAACATAAGACTAACCTCCCCTCTATGTTAAATCCTTATTCATATGTTGACACACCCAATGGGACCTGCATCCCACAAAGTTGCTCCTAAGGTCTTTTAGAGCACTCTCCTAAAAATTTTCATCTAAAAATTTGAGCTTGCTAATCAAAACAAGTGAAAATTTAAGGCCAAAAGATAGTTTTGTAGAAGTCATGAAGTTGCTATGTGAAATCATGGTTTTCTCTCTAAAATTATGATATTATGCAATATTTCTACTCACACAGTCGTAGTTTTGTCTTATTTATCTTGGTTTTATGCATAACTATCAAGGTTTATGCTAACTATTTTTTTCTCACATGGAAATATGTGATATTGCAATATCATGACTTTGAAAGTCATAATATTTCCATAAAAGTGGAGATATTGTAATATTTTTATTTCATAAGTTGCGATATTGTAAAACTTTGGTAATATTGTGTTTAAATTACTAGAGGTTAGGCTAACTATTTTAGGTTAAACTATAATATCATGACTCGCATAGTAGTGATATCACCTTTATTCCAGTGATTTTGTCATTAGAGTAGTGATATTACTTTTAATGCTCTATTTTCATGAAATTTGTAGTATTGTACTAACAATTATGGTTTTGTAGAGAGAGTTATGATATTGCTCTATGTTTTATGGTTTTGCACTGTGTGTAAAAACTAGAAATTTGAGAGTAAGATTAGAGAAGTGACTTATTCACTTATGATGTGTTTCTAAGCACAAGGACCCTCTAACATGTTTTACAAGACCCAAATTCCACAAAAAAACATTTAAAACACTTCTAACTTGTAAATTTCACATTTCAAATTGGTGTTTTAATAATATTTTTATTTAATTCATTTTTGCTTTTTCAAAGTTTTCAACCAAAAAATGCCAAGGGACCAAAATTTCACAGCATACTTCATTTTGGTGAAATAAAATGAACTTTCACATTTAGTTATATACTCTTAAGAGTTGTTTGGTTTATGCTTATTTGTTGAAATTTTTTGTTTAAGCAAAGCAAGTGAGGTGTGTATGCTCTCCCCCCATCCCCTCTAGGGAACTCAGGTAACTAAAAGTGCTCATTATTTTTCTTTGTTATTTTAGTCCAAAAGCATTAAAATAAAGTTGCTAAGTCCCTTCTCAAATATGTATGATTTGGGGGACCCCAAAACAACCATAAATTCTTTTCACTTGCCTTAATTTTTATGTATTTTGTCTTGTGAGTGGGAGTTCATCACCTCCTCAAAAGTTCTTTAGGTAAGAATTGGCCCATAAATTCATCTTCTAGCATCATTTCTACCCCAATACATGGTGGGGTATATAAATTAAGGGTTACATGTTTGGACTTTTATTTTTAGTGGTTAAAACAAGCTCCATTAATGGTACTCATCCTCAAAACATAGGGGCAACTCAGGCATCGCACTACACTGCGCAAGTGACAGATGTAGTAATTTTGAAAAGGATAAGACCATTTCATAATAAGCCAGTTGATGTGGATCCAAATGACATGATTTCATCTCTAGTGTTAGCCACACTTGGGACCATCTAGAAATGTGAAAAAAATGATAGTTTAGAATAACCCCACTTACCGTAGACATACTATTGATGCAGAGCAAGTAGCCCAAAGCTCCATGTTGCATTATAAAATATTTAGAGAAGAGGGGGCCTAAAAACCCTAATTTTCATGCACATTTAATTTTTATATTAACAATTAAAATCCTCTTAAGAGCAAGTATATAAATATATTTGACAGTGTTATGTAACCTTGTCAGTTTTAGGATTTAGGACATTACACTTAGGTGTTTATGTCATTTTATCCTTTCTTGTATGGTTTTGATTTAAACTATCTATTTTTATTTATCTTACCATGTCAAAATAAGTCTTGTTTATACACCACTTCTTTGTTTTAGGAGGCATTACGCTACTCACTTGATATCATGCATATGATTGAGTCATTTTATCAACCTTTGTGTTTGTAAATCACTTGATTGAAAAGGGTATCATTATGCTACCCAATTCATTCCATGTCTTATGCCTTTAAGTCTTGAAACAAATCATTATCATACCTTTAGAGTTTGATAACATCATTACACTACTCAATTAATTTCAAATACTTGTTTTCCTTGTGTCCAAATTCTAATTTCAAAACCAATACCACATGTGCTTTTTGGATCTATACCTAGTGTCATTATGTCATTCAGTTTTTTATAGCTTTTTGTTTATTCAAAGAACCCTAGTTTCCTAAGTTTATTTCAAAATTAACCTTGAGATGTTCAAATCCAAACATTAATTGATTTTTGCCTATGCCTAGTGTAATTTTTTCCTAGACATTGATATTTAACTTTTGGGTTATGAAACTTAGGTTAATTATTTATTCAAATTGAAAACTATTATTTGTGCCTAGATTTGGGGAAGTAGTATATCTTCCATATGCCTATTGTTTCATGCCTTATACCAATTGACCAAGTTCATATCCAAATATGAATGCCTAGTTTATGCCAAAGTGTTTTGAATTTGTTAGATTAAATAGCTTGCCTTATTTTGTTTAAAAGTCTAGCTTTTGTGATTTTTTTGAAAGACCTAGTAATACCTATTTTGAGCCTAGATTTTGTGCAATATATAAAAGACCTAAAAAATTTTGATTTTTTTATATTATACTTGTTTTAAACACTTTGAAATTAGAGTTTAGCATTCTATTTTTTATTTATCCACTTTACCTTTTTGTGTAAGACATGTAACATTAGACATTTGATGTTAGACTATTTTAGACCAAGATTTAGCATTAACCTTTTGGAGATACAAATCCACTTTTAGACCAAGTTAGACCATGTTTGGATCATTTATCCTTTGGACATACTTTTTAAGAGTTTATAGAACTCTAGTCCTTTTATCATGAAACATTTATCATCGATTTGAATATGTCTCACTATACCTATAATGGAGCCATGTACAATCTAGGATATGATAATGTAGTCGTATAAGATGACTTTATTCAAGACCCTTATGGTGATGATGTAGTTTTTTATATGTATCCCTAGCCTCCTTACAATGCTCAATCTAAGGAACAAATCCAAGATCTTCTAGCTCTCTATTTTTTTAATATGCCTTGATACTCAGAGTAAGACCAAGAATAAATAGGGCAGTACCTTGCTAGTATACCATCAATTGTAGACCAAGTTTAACAATAATATTAATATGTTATGATACCATCAACATATGATATATTCATATTTAATATTCACTTGATTACAAACAAGAATGAATTTTTAATCAGAGCTATAGAACTAGGAACCAGGTTTCCAGCAGACTCCCCCCATTAAAATTTTGCCTAGTCTAGTTAGAGTGCCTTCAGCTACACCTTATAATCAAACCATTTAACAAGCCTCTTCCATTAATCATCAAGCACTTGTGTTGATGTCATATCAACACCTCAATATTATTTTCATAGGAAAGGACCTCATGGAGGACCATTTTATACAAATGTAGATAGCATATCAAACCTATTTGAACTAGCATGTAACTTGAATAACATGGCCATGTCAAATGCTCCTCTCATCAAGTTAGTTCCTTAAACAAGAGTTTTAATTGAATTGATAGGCCAATATGATTTTTGTATAGACCCATTCATTCAAATTACTTTAGTTGGACACATGTTCAATACCAAAACTATTGAAGAATTAGCACTGCTTCTATGTAGATAAATATGCAAAACATAGTGGATCACATGTAAGTGTCATCCAATCTAGGCCAAAGTTATTTAATTGCATGAAAAACTAGTCCACCATAAGTGCCTTTAGTAAAAAACATGAGTGGTTTACAACATCAAAGGATAGGAACTTCTACAGCCCAACCACAATAAGCTACCTCTAATCCTAAACCAACTACTTCATCAAGCACACAACTTCAAAGATTAAGTATTCAAATTAAAATTAGTGCCTTACCTTAATAAAATGTGATGAATGTTACTCCACCATAATAGGTGATGACTAAAATTTCACAATAAAAAGTATAGTCTAATCTACCAACTCAAAAGAGGTAGAACATTCCACCACCTCGTCAGGAGGATATCAATGTTTCACCTCATCAGGTAATGACAAGTATACCTTAACAGTTACAGACCAACATGCCTTCACAAACATTATCTAATAAAAAATGTATGCCCATTGGTCAGCAACAAATGCTAAATTTCCAGCAAGTGTCTACTTCACAACAAATTTTCTCACAACCAAGAGGTACTATGGTTCAATAAGTACCAATTGACCAACAATTTCCTTTTATTCCAAATATGCCACAAATCTAATGACATGGCCTTATTTCATAACAAGTTCCCCTTATTCATATAGGTATGACTAGTTGATAGAAAGTCCCTATTCAACCTCATTAGGCATAGTACTTCACTCAAAGCAATATCCTTCTATCTCAAAGATAATTCCTCCAAAATTAGGCCTATATATTGAATCCAAATTAGAATATTTCACCACAATGCATATAATTTCAATAAATTCAATATATTCCATGAATGCATATTTATGGTCAATTACCTAACCAAACTAACATTCCATAACAAACCATGCCACCATTATACCCTGGTCAAAGTAATATACCTTCGACTACCCAACCTCCACCTCAAGCCAATGTTCCATCCAAATTCTTGGCACAAGAACTACAACAAATGAAGGATGCAATTGCTACCATTCAAGTTATAAAATATACCAAGAATTTTAAGTTAGATGAAGTGTGTTCATACCCATTCAACATGGAGTATCTACAAATACCATTTCCTCTAGGGTATGAACCACCAAAGTTTGATAAATAAAAGTATAAAAGAGACCCAAAGGCCCATTTGAAAAAATTCTTTGTTTCTTTCCATATAGTGGATTAAAGTGACATATACCTCCTAATTTTGTTTCCTCATAGTCTAGTCAGACAGGGCTTGGAATGGGTTCTAAAAAATTTAAAGAATTCAGTATCTGATTTTGATGAGCTTTCAGATAAGGTTTTCCAACATTTCTCCTAAAATCCTAAACATGAGATTCCATTGGTATATTTGACTCAAGCCAAACAAAATGCTAGTGAAAGCTTCATAAGTTATCTATAGCAATGGAGATCACTTTCCAATTACTTCACTCATAGCTTACCAAACAAGCAATTGGCCACTATGTTCACCAAAAAGTTACATAGTGAGATATCTTACCATCCAGAGCTGTAGTGTGCACACACTTTCAAGGAGATTATCGACAAATTTTTACTAATACAAAAGTCCCTTATTAACAAAGGGATCATCAATTTAGACTCATTTAATCAAAACCAAATAAATGGCCAAAATGAAAACCATAACCAAGTCCAAATGTAAGAATCAATGCCAAACCAAACCAGTAATTTGAAAAATCCAAGAAATTCAACCACAACAAGAATGTTATTTGAAATGGAGTAACCAAGTCGCTACATGTCCAAATGATGAAAACACCATCTACTCAGCCTAAACCACAAATGCATATTATTATTCACCAATAAGCTTTTCAATAAATATAGCCTTCATAATAACCTAGACCACCATGACAAATGTAATAACCATTACCTTTGGAAACCCCTCCTACAAGGAGAAGTGT
The DNA here is from genome assembly GCA_037957365.1 of Torreya grandis. Lineage (NCBI taxonomy): Eukaryota > Viridiplantae > Streptophyta > Pinopsida > Cupressales > Taxaceae > Torreya > Torreya grandis. Next base: position 582,666 of record JARHVA010002237.1, read on the forward strand.
GCCTACTCATTGAGTCTTTAGTGACCTTAGATAACCTATATGGAAGTCGTGTTTCATAGACTCACTACCAATAATTTGAATAGTTGGCCTATTCTAAAGCACTATCATGAGGGCATTCCTTATCCACATTTGTATTGAGAATATGAGTATTGTGAATACCATCAGGGTCATAAGCATAATTTACATTGTTGTGTGTAGATCAAGCACCTCATTAAAAATATGTTGTAAAATAGGGAGATCACATTGGATAATAGAGATTCTATATCCAATCAAAACTTGGGTATTTATCAAAACCCTTTTTTTATAACATAATAACAACAACTAAGGCTATAATAGCAATAACAATAATATCAACAGTCAAGACAACTACAGTAATTCTATAAATAAAAATAACATAAATTGAATGGATGGAACCAAGGCCAGATCAATTCTAACAACCAATAGACTTACCACATAGTTTCACATGACTACAATAAAGTTGTAGGCCATATTGTGGGAGGTTGAATTTCTACCATCACCATCAATCTAAGTCCAAGTGCTAACTGAACAAGACCATTGCTAAAAAATTCCAACCAAACTATGTCAGTGATCCTTCCTTGCCTTGGGACCACACACAAGTGAACTAACAAGTAGGGATTTCTACTTTTGGACCTTATACCAATAACTCATTCTTACCTTGTGAACACATACAACTACACTGGTAATCAAGACTTATCCTATTTGGTCCCCTTACACCATCATTTGATAGAAATGATGGTCTTATATCTAATCTTGAGTGTGTAATCACAATATGGAAATCAAATATTACCATCTCAGGCGCACAACCATTTACCACTGAACCTATCCAACCCACCATTCTAGATCATAATAAGTCATACACTGCTCTATTAGAAAAGATTTATGATATTATGAAATAGCTTCAAAAGATGACTACACAAATTTATATTTTGGATTTGTTGCATACATCTATCATCTACAAGAACATCTTAATAGAATTCCTTGGCCAATCCCAAGTTCTAAATGACATAGTCCAGCTCCTATCATTTTCACATTGGCCACTAGCCAAGAATAAGACCCACTTGCCAATATAAAAGAACCTATGGTTTTGGATTTAAACTTTTTGGGGGTGACCCCATGTATCTTATTCAATTTTTAATTATAATTACTAGTCACGATGATGCTAGTAGTGAAACAAAGTCTGATCATAACCTTAATGAAGTCGTGGCCAATACCAATCTATTTAACACTCATGCCATTTTTACTCTTACCTTAATTAACTGACATAATCCACTTCCTCTATATCACCCTTAAATTATAGCTTGGGACCAACAATAATCTATAGTGTCGATAGATGAGTTTGAGAATTATGAGGCCTTTTGCAATTTTATTAGCCTAAGAGACAATATTCTATTAGGAGACTACAAATAAGGGTTCTCAATCAAACTAGATCCTATAGCCTATTTTGGAGAATAGGTGAACACCCTTAGCCAAAAATAATTAAAGAAAACATTGAATTCCCAAATTGAAAACCCTTTTGAGGCACTTTTGGACCAAGTTAAAAGTAAAGAAAAAGGCCAGTCTTCTAGTGAAAACTTATTTTAGGTGCCATTAGATGGGGGTGTTCACCTTTCCATAAACATATCACAAAAGACCCCCAACAATGAACTTGATTATGGGTCTGAGTTTAGTTCATAAGAATAACATACCTTTGATCAAATCATCCAAGAGTTTCTAACAGTGTTTGTAACATGGCCATCCCTACCATTGAGAGATTCTAATTCATCTTGTTTAAGAGAGCTTGAAGAGCTAGTCCTAATAGAGGATTTTTCCATAATAGGCTAATTCAAATCATTATCAACCATTCTGAAAGATAAATATACTCTTCTCATACACTACAAAATTCAACATCGAGACTCTAGACAACCCAAAATAGATCAAATTAGGCATGTCCCTCATTGATGAGGAATATAAAATATTTACATCCCTTTTGAAGGAATTTTGGATATATTTACTTGGGCCTATTCAAACATATCAGGTTTAGACCCCACCTTCATTGTATACCATCTTGTTTTACATCATGATGCCAAGCCTATGAAGCAAAAATTTTGCAAGATGCATCCTTACATTTCTATATTAATAAAGAAAGAGTTGGGAAAACTCTCCAAATCAAGATGTATTCACCTGATTAACTACTCATAGTGGATCTTGAATGTTGTGCCACTTAGTAAGAAGCCAAAAGGAATTAAAATCTACACTAATCTCAAAGATATAATCAAGTTTTGGCCCAAGGATGACTTCCTTTGCCAAACATTGATGTGATAGTTGACTCCACAATGGGGTACAAAATACTTTCACTGATGGATGGATTTTTAGGATATAACCAGATTAGGATTGTGTTAGAAGACCAATATAAGATAATGTTCACCACTCCATAGGGAATGTTTTTTACCAAGTTATGTCATTTGGTCTAAACAATGTTAGGGCCATGTACCAAAGAGCCATGACTATAATATTTCATGATATGATGCATGACATTGTTGAATACTACATCGACAACATATTCGTAAAATCAAAGACTAAGGTCGATCATCTAGTTTCACTACATCGAATATTTGAGAGGATTCATAAATACAAGTTTAGACTCAATCCCAAGAAGTGTGTTTTTGGTGTTACTTCAGGTAAATTATTAGGCTTCATTTGTCTCACCAAGGCATTGAAGTCAATCTAGCCAAAGTCCAAGCCATTATAGAGATGCTACCACCCTCTAATTTGAAACAACTCCACATATTTTAGGGAAAGATCTAGTCCATTAGTGCTTCATTTCTTAGTTGGCTAACAAATGTCATCCATTTACACAATTACTAAAGAAGGGTGTCACATTTCATAGGGATGAAGAATGTTGGAAATATTTTTAGCACTTCCAAGATTATCTTGCCAATCTACCTATTTTTTTACCACATGTGCCCAAAAATTCATTCCTAATATACCTATCTACAACCAAGAAATCCAAGGGGGCACTTTTAGCTCAACATGATGATAATGGAAAATAACATACCATTTACTATCTCAATCATACACCGGTTGTGTATGAACATAATTATATACCCATTAAAAAAATTGTTTAGCTATGGTCTTTGCAGCATAGAAACTATGACATTACATGTTAAACAACAAGACCATAGTTATTTCAAAAGTAGATCCGCTCAAGTATCTACTATCCAAAATAACTTTACAAGGCTACATGGATAAATGTATCATGCTTCTGAGTGAGTTTGAGATAGAATACATCAACCAAAAGGCCATCAAGGGATAAGTACTTATAAATCAACTTGTTGAAGCTCCCCTTATAGATACCAAACCACTAACCTTTCAATTCCTAGATGATTCCATCATGACCATCATTTTAACACCTCTTGAGAATTAGCATTAGAATATGTATTTTGATGGATCATTCACATCACATGGATAAGGGGCAAGCCTATTGTTTATTACACCACAAGGGGATCTTATCCCTAAATCATTTTGTATTATCTTTCCTTGTATTAACAACATGGTTGAATATGAATCACTCATTATATGGATTCATCAAGTATTACAATAGAATATTCAACATCTCAAGGTTTATGGTGATTATCAGTAAATCATCAATCAGGTTATAGACCACTTTCAAACCAAAGATGATAAGTTGGTGCCATATAAGGCCATGATTGAGACTCTCAAATAAAATATTGTCAACATAAAATTTGAACATATTCCAAGGGCCAGTAACAAAATAGTAGATGCCATGGCCACCATTGGCTCTCTGATACGTCATATAGATAAGGCAAAAGAATATCAATTCCTAATTGAAAATCTTCTAGTGTCAGCTCATGAACCTTTAATTGCCACAATGATTTGTAATATTATTGGTCCCAACTCTATATGGTATTCATAACTTTTTGCCTACCTTCATGACCATATTAGGCCACAAGACCTATCACACAATTAGTAAAAGGCCTTTATCCATCATTTTTCATTATACACCTTACTTATACCAACCCTTTACTAATTTAGCTTTGATGAAAATATGATTCATTGTTTAACTTCAAAAAAATCAACATTAGCATTATAATAAGTTCATGAAGGAGTATGTGGAGCCCACACCAATGTTTCCATCTTAGCTAAAAAGGTCCTATGTACCAGGTATTATTGGCCAACTATGGATGTAGATGCATCTATATATGTTAAAATATGTGACAAATGTCAAAGGTATGCCAATCTGATTCATGCCCCAACCAAAACAATAAAACTAATGCTTACAGCATGGTATTTTACTACATGGGATCTCTATCTCTTTGGGAATATTAACCCAACCTCATTTGATGGCCATAAACACATCCTTACTGGTACCAAATATTTCACTAAGTGGGTTGAAGTTATACCCCTCACTTACATGACTAGAAAAAAAATTCTAAATTCATATTCAACCATCTCATCTACCATTATAGTATCCCATTCAATATTATATCTAATAATGGTGAATCATTTAAAAACAAGGATGTCAAAACACTATGTGTTGAGTACAACATTAATCAGCATTTTTTTACTGCATAATACCCACAAGGTAATAGTTGGGCTGAAGCATCCAAAAAAACCATTGTCAACATCCTTACAAATATTGTCAATGATGTTAGCCATGATTATCACCTCCAAATATTTCATGCCCTTTGGGCATACTACACTAATTATCATACCCCAATAGGATCCACTCTATATTTCATTATTTATGGCATTGAGGCCATTCTTCCCATTGAGGTTGAGTTACCTTCTTTGTGCATCTCTTTGAAGCATGTTCTAGAGAATGAATATTATCGAGTAGCTTGCCTGTAAGAGCTAGAGTTACTTTCTAAGAAATACATGGCCACCATCAAAAACCTTCAAGTATACCATAACAAACTCTATGGCCACTATGACCAATGGGTTAAACAAAGAAAGTTTGAACTTGGTGTTCTTATTCTCAGAGAAAACTAATAGAATACCATGATCAATAAGAAGCACAAGAGAAATTTCAAACCCAACTAGATAGGTCCATAAATCATTGTTGTAAATTATGGCTCCAAAGCATATAGGCTCGCTACACTAGATGAAGATGAACTTGATGAGCTGATGAACATTATACACCTCAAACATTATTTCACTTGAGAAACTTGAAATATTGTCTATGAGTCCTAGTTTTATTGTACCATAATATCAATACTCTTCTTTGTACCATACCATATACCATTCTACCATGATTTTTCTATTGACCAAGTTATTTTTACACTCCTTACCCAACCATTTGACCTTAACTCCATTCCATTGATTCTTCAGGAACCTTTCATAATAGGAATCATATCAAATTTTAGTAGTTGATTCATAATCTATATAGAGGTTGTATTTTGGAGTAGTATAACAGTGGTTTGGTAGTTGCATCCTTCATTTCTTATTTCATTTCATTCCAAAACTTCCTAATTATAACTGCCTATGGGAAAATCAAAGTCCTACCATCATACTACTAATTATACCTGCCTTTGGGAAAATTAGTATCATTGACATATGATGTTGGCTCCTAATTATAACCACCTATGGGAAAATTAAGAACATCTTTTATCATGGCTTAAAATACCACCTTGACATTATTATGTCATACTATGCCATTTGTCTATTTGCCTAGTTTGAGAATTGTTGCTACCTAGTCAATTTCCTCTGTTATAAGGAAGAACTATAGTTAATTAAGGTCCTAATGGTACTATGTAGGTAGTGTTCAATTTACATTGAGGTTAAATCAGTCACTCTTTGCCATGCTCTCTCTATTTTGAGATCAATTATATGTTTAAATGCTCTCACCCTTTTACAAGCAATCTCAGCCATGATCTCGTTGTTTTGTGAGTTGGACCATTTAGTATCTCATCATTCTCTATTGGTTTGAGATGCTTAAAATTTTCTAAAAACATTTGTAAAATGACCTATAAAAATCCTAAAAATCACCAAATCCACCACTTCTTTACCTTAAGGATTTTGGGATCCCTAGCTATTTCACAAGAAACCACTTGTCATTTAGTTTCCCCATCCTTACTAGCCTAACATCCCACGTACTCACCATTTTGTGAGACCATTCCTATATTCCTCTACAACACAATCATGTTTTTTTTATCATCATTTTTCTTCTATCCCATCTCCTGGGAGAACTACATTTGGCCTAAATTTTATGTTGGACCTTGCATCTATGGATTATGTAGGTTGCATCCAATTACCTAGTACATCTAGAGTCATCTCGGCCATCCCCTTTCTTTTCTTCTATTCCCCCTTTTTTTTGTTTTTTTTTTACTAATGCCTAGGGTCAATGATCATCATCTTGTTTGTCCTTTGTTTGCGCTAACATTTTGATTAACCATTGTTTATGTTTTGTGATCTTTTGGTTGTTTTATTTTCTTTTTCTTTTGTGTTTTATATTTTTATTTGTTTGTTTGATTTCATTTTTGTGCCTTGATTCAATCTATATGCATTCATTGGGTGATTCCTTGTGTATTATTTTTGAACCCATCCATATTCATTTGTTAACATTGGCATGATAGTTTCTATCATCAGTGCATTATTCTCAATTATTTATTGGATCACATGTTTGTCCTTCTACATATTTTGGCTCAGTTATAATGGTTTTTTATATTTACCATCATGTGCTAAATCAAAAATCAACTTATAAAATATTACAAGCAATGAGGCCACAGTACTTCTCTTTGGCACCTAAGAAATTCTCGATCTACCCAAATCATTTCCCACATATAGAGTAATTAAATCACAAAATAATTTTAACCCTTGCTAGTTAGGATGTGCATCTACATACTAATAAGTTGTACAAATTCATCTTTCTCCTTTGTACTAAATTACACCTACTCTGTGAATACAAATTTAGTTCATAAGCCCCATTATCAAATTCGCCATTTTACTCTCATCATTCTACCAATGATTATAAATACCTCTAGTCAAATAATTTTGTCTCATCCCACTTACACTACCAATGATTCTAACTGCCTTTGGGCAAATCATTCTGTATCATCCCACCAACAGAGCCAATGATTATAATAGCCTATGGGCAAATCATTATGTTTTAATCTATTTGGAGGTTAATGATTATAACTATCTATGGGTAAATTATTATCTTTATTTTGATCAATTAGGGCATGTTTTCATTATGATAATGATTATAACCACCTGTGGGCAAATCATTGTTTTATCTTTTAATGATTATAAATGCCTTTGGGCAAATCATTATTTTTTTATCCCATATATGTTGATGATTATAACCACCTATGGTAAAATCATCTTTTTTTTCTACCCAACTGAGGTAGCTCATCATGCCACTAAGTATAACCACTTGTGTAATCTTCTCCACCCCATTTTACCTTTTGGTCCCATCATTTCCTTTTTTCAAGGGACCAATCGCTGACCATCTTTGTCAAATGAACCCTTGAGGGGGTATCCATAGCTCATCCATTACCATTGAATTTTTAGGTATACATGACATTTTAATTATTTTATAAGATTTTATTATGCCTATAGCTTGCAATGCCTTCCCAAATAGGTACAAACTATAAACATCCAAAACTGGCCATAACTGGCTCTTGACTAAACTTCAGACTAATTCCTACCAACCATTACAAATTAATCCTAAAAATAATTAAACATCCTAAATTTTATTTTTCACCATTCATCAAAGTTCATAATCATGTTAAGGCATCCCTATTTGGTATACTATCACATATGAAACAATAACCTTTCACAAATTCTTCCCTAATCACATTGCAACATCACAATTGTCAATTTGGCCTATGGACCTATTAAGTGGGACACTTGATCAATTATCAAATATTGAAAGAGATAAAATGCTAATTAAAATCAATTAACAATATAAACAAGATTAAATTCCTAGTTGAATTATCCATTGGCAATTAATAAATATCTAAAAATGGAAATTACAAAAATCAAAATATCAAAGCCTTTCATCATTTCCTTTATGAGTTGTCAAACTCTTTGAAAATATCCTAAAGTATCTAATTTGAGATCCATGCATATTAATTTCAAATCATAATTCTATGACAACTATTAACTCAATTGGAGTTAGTTTTAACTCACCTAGGTTTAGTTCGAACCCATTCCATGTTTAAACTCAACCTTAACTCACCTTGGGTGAGAGTTAATTCTTGAGGCTATAAATACAAGGCCATACCCCTTCATTCCTAAGCTTGGATATTATAGAGTTATTACGTAGGATTTTCTCCATAAGACTCATGAATTTAGTGTTACCATGCCCAAATATTAATACAAGCAACATCAAAGCCAAGGTGCTAAAGAGAGAAGGAGCTAAGCAACCTCCATTGTCAAAGACTTCTTGATGCACAAGTTGAACAAACCATTCAAAAAGCCATTTGGATCCAAGGAAGGTAAAATACTTGCTTATTTTACATTTTTATTGTGCTTTCATTTATTTTTTATTACCTAAGATCTCCCCAATGTCTAGGCTAGAGGTGTTAGGATTTTAGTGTGTTCATTTCATTTGTTTTATGAGACTAAGACAAGACTAACCTCCCCTCTATATTAAATATTTTTTCACAAGGTATACCTAGAAGCTTGTAATAGTTATACATAGAGGACACTAGTGCCATTGGTACTATTATCCAATTAGGGTGCTACTATCCAAGAAGGGTTTTGACACCTGGATCATGTTCGTGAAACTCAGATCAACTCTTATCCCAACTTGTAACCTCTAGATATTCCAACTAAGTATTTGTTTATATCATTAATTTTTATTTTTATAAAGGCCAATCTAGGTCAATTATATTACAAATCAGTGGCTATATTTATTTCATATTTCTACCTTGATTTACTATACTCATACCCTTTAACAACCTAGGTCTTATACTCTATAATCCTTAAAAACTTAAATCATTTGGTGAACTCATCTTACTTCAAACACTACTAAAACCCTATCCCTAGATGTTATTGGAGTTTGTATCCTTATTTTACTTATTTACATTGGTTGTGTTAGGGTTTTCAAACATGATATTCTCTACCCTAGAATCCCTCTTCCAAGTTGTATTACTAAATTTCATGGATAAATAAGATTGGTTTCCTCCTTTTCATCTCTAAGAGAGTGATATATAATTTCTCTCTAACCAAGTCTATGATATCCCTCCTCCATGAGGTGAGTAAACCCATACTACTATTTCAAATGTATATACTCATCCTATCCATCCTTTTCACCCTTCTTATATCTTCTCTATAGGGTGTGTGCCTACATGTTCAATCAGAAGCAACTAGGGTTTACACTTGTGAGACTCTATGTGATCAAATTATTAGTATAAGAAAGATAATTTTAAAATTAAAATCAACTATTACATGAAAATATTAGGGCATTAGAAAATAAATTTACAAGACAAAAGCCTCCAGGGCACACTAGTGTCAATCATGTATATGCATCCTCACCTAGTCAATTTGTGGGAAGCAATGTTACATATCAAAACAATAAATCACAATAAAGTGCATCTACAAATAATGATTCAAAAGGTATTCAAAGATTAAATATAAGTTCAAGTGAGATTTTAAGATAAATGATTAAAGCTAAGTTGGTCAACCTACCTCATTTACTTCTAGTGAGGATATCTAGATATTATTGTGCATACTGTAAAATACACGGTCATCACATAGATTCATGTTTGAAATTGAAAAAACATATACAATACATAATTGCTAGTAAGGAACCTACACAAGATAAATCATTAATCAATCCATGATGATATAGGAACATATTCAAAAGGTTCAAATTCTAAAATAGTACAAAAGTGATTACCAAAGCATAACTCCAAACAACAAAAGGTTCACAAAGCAAAAGTAGATCAAGAAATAATACAACAAGCATAGGTAAATCAAGTGAAGGATACAAATATACCTATCCAAAATGAGGTCCCACTTTCAAAATAGTATGATTTTGATCAAAAATATCTACAACAGATTGATTATCAAGGTCAAGGGTTGGGCAAACATGCCCAAGGCACCATTACTCATATTCTAGCAGTTAATGATGTTGGTCAACAAGGTTTGGGATTTATGGAACATACTAAGCCAAAGCATTCATATATATAGTTTATCAAGGCAAAATATCTAGATACACAAGAAATGTTACAAAAAGGCATGAACTTAAGTTGGAAAGTCAAAATCATGTTAAGCCAACAAGTATTCTCAAAAGAGGCTTCCTAACAAAAGAGCCTCCAAAACACCATATGCCTATAATAAGCACAATTTCAATGGGCACAATCATATTTAATATTAAAAATCACAATTTAAAAAGGTAAACTCCATAGTATGAGTAAATTCCCTATGCGCATCTAGATACAACAAAAGTCAACACTAGCATTCTAGGTTATTATGATTATTATGATACCGATAATGAACAATACTCATATTCATACTATAACTCAATTTAACTACAACATATAAATCACACAACATGAGAGGTTACCATTCCTATTTTTTGTCATAGGATACATTGATAGTGAGTCTCCTATGAGATAGATCAGTTAGTATGTTCATCTCTACTTGTACATAGTTTCATTCACTCTTGCTCCTTGTATATAGTTTCATTTTCTCATGTCGCTTATACATAGCTTATATCTAGAAAATACAAAAACAATATAATATATAAAACACAAAAACATTCAAACATTTACTCATAAAATACAAATCATAGATCATATGCATCTCCATGTTTACACTTCTTATACTTGTCAAGTACTACATACTCTATCTATCTTAGTATAATTGGTTTTATCATACATGCATGTTTCACTTTTTCTTTTCAAGTGTTTTTAGATACTTACAAGGACCCAAGTCCACTACATAGATCAAAATTTTCTACTATCTATGTGCTAAGGGCATATACATAGATACACGAGTTCCTCATTTGATACATTTACCCATTTGGGGGCATCCTATACATAATTTTGATTATCAGGTTACATCATTCTAAATTCTACATCATAGTTTAGCATTGTTATATCTTTATATTGATCATCTTATACCTACTTAGATTTTTTTTTGAATACTACTTATTTAGACTCAGCTTATGTACATCTTTGCTCTTATACATATTTGTACCACATGTTCATGCCTACTTTCATTTTTAGCTTTCCTAGTTTAGACTTGATTGTGTATTTACGTTTCTTATATTTGAGGGCATTTAAATATGCCATTATTCTATGTTATTAGAGGCTCCTGAAGCATCAGAACATGTTAAGGATGAGGTTATCTTAAATATACTGTAGTGCATAGGATAGTGTATCATATTCATATCAGAGGTTGGATAATAGAAACATATCAAGTGTGAACTATCATGTGTTAAATAGGAGGTAAGAACAACTGGTGATTCATTAACATAAATAGAGTATTTAGAGTAACTTAGACATAAAGGAATCAAACATTATACATGAGAATACATGAAAGGAACAAATTAATAAATCACACGGGTAACCATAACTAGATAAGTCTCTATTGATCTCTTCAAAAGTGGAACTCTATTCTTCTTACAAACACAAGTATATATAAATTATTCCAATCTATGATGATTCATATTATTCTCTTAATTAACACTAAAATTGGAGTCTGTTCATATTCTAACCTATTAAAAGTCATGGAGATAGGATAAAATAAACTTATACATGATAAAATGAGTACAGAATACACTAATATTAGACAAAAATCCTGCATAGCTTTATAATCTAAATTTTTCTCCTAATACTTTCTCAGACTTAAAATTTTATCTCATCTTGAGACAACATCATGGGATCTCTAAAATTACATAAGTGAGTAGAGGTTAAAGAAGTGGTTAGACCAATAAGAGTCGCAATAATCACTCAAGGTGTTGTTTCTAATTTTTGCCTCTTGCGCACTACTTAGCTACCCTGATGGGTTTTCAACTAAGCACATACCAACCTAACACCCTTTTAGGATTTCAATAGGTTGGCATAATTAGGTGTCCACCATTTACAATTTTTCAATCATCCTAGCCCCACTTGTCTTACTAAGTTATCCCTAATATAAAATACTATACAAAATTTTACAAAATTCATACTCTATGTACTACTTAACTTGATGGAGGTGGCATGGATATAGACAATGACTGACCAAAAGAGTCCTTGGGCTTGGATTGAAAAACCTTGCATCAAGTGATGATTTATTATAGATCCAATGGTGGTTGATATATAGGTGTGTTAAACTAACATTACTTCTTGGATTAGTCATAATAGGGTGTATAATGTAGCATGGTAACCAATGATCTGCTTGATATTTATTTTGCAGTTATGTTCATGGCTACCTTGGTGTTGGTGACCCTAGTCTAAATATATCCACTCAACTATTCCATATTATATGCATGACAGTGGGATTAGAGGCTAGTAAAGGAATTATGCAAAAGCTAACTCTACTAGTTAAGAATGTTATCATGTATATTATCCTTGGCATTGAGTAACTCCTAAAGTGCTCCATCTTTCTCTTCCCTAGTGGTAGTGTATCTACCCATAGTTTTTTTAGTGGAGGCATCCATGGTGAAGTCTATGCTAGAACTAGCTAAGGAATTATCTAGTTGATACTTCTAATCTAAAAATTTGAGCATGACCTGTTATGTTTGTAAGGTAATTATGTCCAACATACCTTGATACTCTTCTAGTAAAGTGATGAGATTCACAGCCTTAGTATTCACATCTTGTCCCAATGTGCCAAATGCATGGAGTTTCTAGGTTGCGCACTAGTCCTTGGTTAATTCAAAGACCAGAGTCTTAAGTCTACATTGGTCAGACATGATTTGGTCCCTAATTACTCGAGTGACCAACTTGGGACAACCATCCTAGATGATTTTGGTAGCTTCATGGAGGTGAACCTTCAACTTGACATTTTCCACCTTGGATTGATCTATTTTTAGCTCCAAAGAGGTAGCCTTCTACATAATGGACTCCTAAAATGTTGTTGCACCCTAAATTTATTTCTTCAATGGGAGCTTGGAGACATCCAATGATGTTTCCTATTAGAGGGGTAGTGTATCTAATATGCTTGAAGTCATCAAAGGATCAAGTTATGGCATGATCATAAGTGGGAGAGAGAAGGTGGTACACTGAGCACACACAATCAAGACATCTCAGAGATAAACTCCTCCTAAAGGCAATTCTAGGAGTTATGGATTTATTGGTGTTACAACTGGTTCTTCTTCCTATTCTATCTAATCTATTTTAGCTTGTTATTATTTAGGTACCTTCTATTGCTATGTTATGGACTCTACTACAAGCTTGAGTTACTGCATGGTGTCTTCAGCCTATTTTGTTTTGACTTCATCCTCAATTTTCCTATTTAGCTCTTCTTATGTAGCTTGATATTTGGCTTATTTTTCCTTTGCTTGATACTTCTGCACACATTATTCTTATTTATTTTTTTCTTTTAGGGTCATATCCATGGCTTGTTCAGCCAAATATTGTACCTTCATTTGTGCCTATGCTTATGCTAATGCATGTGCATGTACTTGGGTCTACTATTAGAATAGGTCTTTATCTTCTTCTTTCTTCTTGGTAGATTTTATGCCTTGTTTTTGTGCACATGTGGCATCTTCCATGGCCTAATGTGCCTATACTACTACATCCTATTTCTATTTTTATTCTTCTACCTTAGCCTTAGTAGTGAGCTCAGCTTCTTTATCCTTCTAAGCCATACACCTTCGATGCTTGTTTGTCTATGTCAGCAGCTTTTTGTGCCTTCTTAGCCACTTCAATGGATTTATACCAGTTAGCCTCTATGTCCTAGGCCTTTTTGTGGCCTTAGCTTCTTTGTCTTATTGACTTACTTGTTTTTATTGTTGTTGTTGAGCCTTCTCCTTGTGGTATTTCTTCTCTTCCTTTCTAACTCATCCTTCTACTATGAAATTTGATTCTTCCCTTGACACCTATTATTCTTCTATTTTGGGTTGCTCAAATGTGAGATCTTAGACCTCTTGGGCTTGAGGTAAAGGTGGTGAATCACTTGGATAAAAACCTATGTTTTTTTGCATCCTAGAGTGATCAATCTATGTTTGGGTGGTGGTGAAGTAGAGGATGGAGTAAGTTGTGCTTCATGTATGGTGGGTGGTCGATCGAATGTGTGTTCTTCAAGGGTAAGTGAAAACCTAGCATTATACCTGGTTTGAGGTCTGTACATGAGGGACACTGGTAGGATTTATAGAAGAGGTGTAAAGACATATTTAATTGTGAAGGTGGTATAAGGTTATTGTTGAAAGAAGTCAACCCTTTATTGTAGCTACTCTACTTCTTATCACATAATATTGATGATGATGGATGCAGGGCATGATGTTGGTTAACCCATAGGTTTAGAGGAACCTTTTTACACACTTGTACCATGTGCAAAACCTTCCAAAAGAAGAATTCCTTTTCCTCCTCTCTATCATAGACCATATTAGCAATCATTACCTGATAGACTTCTTGTTCATCCCTCCCAATCTATGGTAGGTCACACAAGTTTGTGATCTAGGGCACCTTAGGATCATCTAACCAAGTCAATTTGGTCCTTGTCTTTCACTTAAATGGAGGAGATGTAGATTTATGCTTCGTATAAATGTTGGACTTTCCTTTTTATGACAATGAACTAGTGACTTCCTCTTATTACTGAGTTATAGGGATGATTATGCTAGGTGTTATGGTTTGGAGTGGTATCACATGCCTAGCTATGAAAGTTTTATTTTTGGAAACTTTAGCTTGTACCATGTTCATGGTGACAAATAATGGTAGAGGTCTAAAGGGTGACCTCGACAACTCATGGATATGTATGAATACACCTTTTGGTAGTAAGGTGATAACAATGTGTTGGCCCAAGTACTAAATTACATCTTATAGTACTTGAATATGTGTGGTGATCAACTCTAGGCACTCCTCCTACCATGCTTTGAATTTTTCCTCATGAAATAGGGCTCTATACTTAGGTATCCATATGGGGTTGGGGAATTTTTGTGATGACCAATAGTTCGTATAGGAGTGTACCTCTCCCTCTAGGGACTTCCATTGTGTAAAGCATAAAATAAAAATGAGGAACCGATACTAGAATGTCTACTTGGGTGATGTGTGGCACTTGTGAATGTTCATGAATAGCTCCCAGACTAAGTATTTGGGCCAATTAAACTACTCATTTATATGGATCATGAAATGAGCAATGTCTATGACCCATTTTAAATTATGTTATGCAGACTTGGTCATCTATTATAACCTTTGTGTGATGCATTCTACAAGGATGCACATGGTTTCATCATGAATTTATTCAATTGGGTTCCCTATAGATCCCCAAACATACAAATCTTTGACCTCCTAGAGAATAGGTGGCATTATCATCTTATATGGTGTAAGGGAGTCCCCTTACACAAACAAGCCCAAAGATCAAGCCATTGCTTCTGTGTTGATGATCGTGGTGGTGTTCATTCCAATGTAGATGTTATCATCATTTTATCAACTGATCAGGACTTGTAAAATCTCCCCCAAGTTTTCAAAAGTGGGCATTTTAAGTAGGTACTCAAAATCTATATTATAGAAGCAATGGGGGAATGTGAGAACTAGTGGTTGTGTAGCATCAATGGGGTCTAGGCCAAATAGATCTGGATCATTGAATTTTGTTTATCTTAGTGCCATATCAACACCTATTTCTTCTTTTTGTGCCTTTTTTAAACCCCTAATGAGTTGTGAAGTATACATGATTTTTGAAATGATGAAATTGCAATTTTATTGGCTCTATACGCAATAAAACTAACTCATCTCTTTGAAATTATAGGTCACAAAAATATTTACAAGGTTAAAAGACTTGGTTCACAAAGTGATGACTTTATATATTTTACACCAATTGGTTTCGACATTAATACCACACTAAGTTGTCCATTAGACATGAATGTAATTGTTAATGTGGCAACTTGTATCTGATATGGCAATTAAGATAGTGAGTTATTGGCACATGTGTAGAGATATGTCATTATGTTCTTTACTATTCATATAGGAGTATTAGTATATGATGGTTATAGGCCATCAATTTTTTCAAGATTAAGTCAATCAAACCTTAGATCTGGAATTAACTACTTAGGGATGACCATTATACGATGAATATATTAGTTTATGTGATTTATCCATACATTTTTTTGGACTTAATTACTTTATTTTCTCCTACTGACATCCACAATGGCACACATGAATTATCTTGCACATGGTTGGCATATGATATACTTGGTTGATTTGTTCCCAAATGGTAGTGAAGAGATCATCTACAAACACACACACACACAAAAATAAACACACAAGAAAGATGCAAAAATGTGAAATCTTAATCTACTTGATGTTAATCTATACCCACTCATTTAGTAGAATGAGATCAATTAAGACTATTGGTGGTAGGGCTTAATCCCATAGTCATTCACTCACCCTGGTAAAATGATTCCTTGTATATCTCTCAAAATAATGGTTCCTTGTTATGATATTTCATGTATAACATAAGTTCCTTTCCATCGAATCTATAATTTACCCATAAATGCTCTAAAATGACTTTCATATAATAAAACTAGTTGATCTTTATGAAATTCCTTATCACACAAATTATTTTCATGCCATACTTTCTAGTTCTACTTATGAACTTAATACATCCAAGATGCTCTACATCGATACTCATCCATCCTATTCAATTCAATAAGTATTTTAGTAAGAGACTCACGATCCCCTAGTCTCATGACCATTGTAATGTGTAGACTGGGTACCAAATATTTCATTAGCATAATTACTTAAATCCCACAGACCAACTAGAATGGAATAAAACATGTATCCCTCTTATAGTGTGTGTGATATGCCCATATAATCATAGGAATGCAAACTTCCCAATCATCCCTCTTGACATCATAGATTTTCATCAACATTTTTCCCAACATTTTATTAGAAGCCTCAGCTTGACCATTATATTGTGGATGTTATGCAGTGTTTTTATGATGAGAAATCATGAATTCTTCAGTAAGAGCCTTGATGGTGTTTTTCAAGAAGTGTGTCCCTTGATCACTAATGAGCTTGATGGGGCATTTAAACCTTGTAATAATATTCTCATATAGAAACTTTGTTACATCCTTTGCACCACCACTTGATATCACAATAAATTCAACCCATTTAATAAAGTAATCAGTCACAGTAATAATATACCTTTATTGCATTTACTTAATGGATTGATAGGTCTAACAAAATCAATTCCCTATTATTCAAAAAGTTGTTCAGCTAACAAAGGTTACAAGGGCATTTCATCTCTTTGTAATGATTTACCCATGTATTGGCATGCATCACAATATTGCACTACTCTATGTGCATCCTAAAAAATATCTGTCTACCATAACCCACTCTATAAAAACTTCTTGGCAATAACTTCTCCAGTAAAATAGCCTCTTATTATTCCTTGGTGTGCCTCCTATAAAATATGTGGCCATTCATGTTCTATAACTACCCTATGAAATAATTCATCCTTCCCCAAATGATATAAAATCCCATTGATGATGGTGTATGGTAAATCTCTGGTGACAAAATGCTTCTTGTCTCTATCTTGGAAGTGCATAGGGAATACTCCTTATTCAAGGAAATTAATGATTACTTCAAAAAATTTAGGGATCACAAAAATTTGAAATAGATGAGAATCAAGAGAATCTTCCTATAATTCTTCTAGTTCTTTTAAATTGGGAATGTGACTAAGATGATCCAACCCCATGTTTATCTCTGTCTGGCTTAATGTTAATGCAAAATTAGAATTCCTAAAATAACATCAACCATCTAGAAATGTGTCCTCCCAGCATCAACTTATTGACAAGGTAGCATAGAGCTTCATAATCCAAGAAAAGTTCAAATGATGTCTCAAGAAGATAGTGTTTAAATTTATATAGTGCAAAAACTATAGCCAATGCTTCTCTTTTAGTTGTGTAATTCTTTTCTGTGTCAAACAAATTTCAACTTAAAAAATGAATGGGGTGGTCTAGTCCACCATCTCCTAGTTGTGTAAGGACAACACCAAATATGATACCTAAAGCATCAACATGCACATAAAAGGGCTTACTCCAATCTATAAAGACAAGGATAGGCATAGTAGCCAATATCTACTTTAGTTTGATAAAGGTTACTTGGCACTTATAAGCCTAGACAAACTTTACATTTTTGTACTATAAATATTATAATGGAGATGAAATGGTGGAAAATCCTTTGATAAACTTATGGTAATACCCCATATGGCCAAGAAAATATCGCATTTCTATAGATCTGACTGGTGGAGGCATACTCAAAATGACTACAATTTTGGCCTAGTCTACCAAAATACCTTCACTGCACACTATATGACCTAGAAAGACACCTAAAAGTGTAAAAAATAAATATTTTTTGAAGTCATAGCAATGCACAAATCATGAAAACATTATAACATGAGGAACACTTTATAAAAATGTTCTTTAAACAAAGATAATATTTCCCAATCATTGAGATAGACTTCCAAGAAGTCATGAATGAAATCTTTGAACACAATCACCACTATGCAAGAAAAAATTTCAATTGCATTCTTGAGGCCAAAAGGCATTACCTTATATGTAAAGGATCCCCACTCCATGGAAAAAGACATTTTAGCTCTATCTTCTTCAGTTTCATGTTTGGATTTAACTTGTATGGCCATTTCTTTATGGGTCATGCACACTTCTTGAGTTCGATATGCATTTCACCTAGATATGGATCAACTCCTCTGACCTTTAAAAATTTAGTAAGGAACACATATTTATAATGTTTTAGGAGTTTCACATCTTTATAAAGCTTAGCTTCGGTTGAGTAATCACTTATATGTGCCAATTTAGGAATATCCTTAGTTCTAATATTTACTACATGATTTTTAATGGGTTGATGGTAAATCTTACACTTTTCCTCATCAATAGATTCTTATATCATTCATTTCCCTTCCTATTGTGGAATTTGGATGTTGTGTAACTTGTTTTATTTAGTAGGTTCTATGATATGGTCCTGTACTAGATCTTTTGGTCGTTCAGGGTCAAACAAATCAATCAAATCGATATCACCATTAGTATCTGAATCTTCAATGTCCTCTTCTTCATATTGTATTCGATGGAATGGTTTCATGAGAGATTATTCTTCTTTATTTTAATTTTTATATCTTTGTAATGTTGTATTTAAATCATAAGTTGTGTTCTTCTATGTAGTGGATTATGTTGTGGTGCTTAAATCTTATGGACATCCATGGCATAGGAACTATTTGATTTTTAGTAACACATTGTGAATTAGAGGGTTATCATCTTCCAAAAAAACCATCTATATAAAGTCACTTTGCACCTATGCCATATGCTTTGTCTCCCTCTTGTTCTCTTGATGCATTACCATGTTAATGTTAAAGGGTAAAGTGTGTAATGAAAGATGTGAACCCAGTACTTTAGTGTCAAATGTTCTTCAATCTAGACTTCAACACACTTTTAAATATGGATTTTAGAGAACTCACCTTCTTCGAAGAAAGGACAATTACTTATGATGATCTATAGAAGTTAGAACTTGCTAATAATGAGTTTACACACATCATCCCATTTGAGCTTATCATTTCTATGAATTGCACACCATGTCACTGTAACTCCCTTTAGAGCATAATTTAAAGCACTGACCCACTGGCTAATGGTAGGTACATAAACTTGTAGGCATAGAATGAATTGATTGATATCCTCAGTCACATAATACACAAGAAATGGTCTCTTATGGGTAGAGATCATTCTCATAGGTTGAAGTTCATGATCACCATGAGCCCAATTGTGTAGGTGCATGTTTGAGATTCCACTGATAGATGAAGATATTTCCCAAGTAAAATTACCTTCTCTAGTCAGCTCTATATAATCCTACATATGATCATCTGCCTGATAGAGAAAGTCAACTTCCAAATTATTAGGGGATTTAGCAGACATGGATATAAAATTTCTATGACAAACTGGGTTTCCAATGGTTGAGTAACTACTGGTTTAGCCTTCCATTATTCAGATGTCTTTAATTTTTGAGTGAGTAAAGATTTTACCTGAGGTTTAGTATACTCATACAAGAAGTTGCACCTAGCTGCATATAGAGCTTTTGAGTTCTCTTCAAATTTTACCTTCGATCAGCTAGTTTCTTGCATGACATATGGAGGATCTAGTTTAGACAAAATGATGTAGGATTTGTACACCCTATTCAAAGGAATGATGATAACCTTATCTCCTTGATGCACCTTTAGTTGATTTTGTATAGTATTGATAGTCATCTGACCATCATATGCCCATTTCTTGCCAATAAATGTAGGGTAATGTGTTGTTTCTACCTTCATATCGATGACTTCAAAGTCACCTCATAGGCTCACTTATGTGACTTTGATCTCAATGTATTCTAATCTTCTAATGGGATCAACTCTTCTATAGTTATCTAAGCTAAAACTTACTGGGATATAACTTATAACCAATCATCCAATAGCTTCCCATGTAGATATGGGAATCATGTTGATTGTGCTACCAAAATTAAAGACAACATTTGAAATTTTATATCCTATAACTTCAATGTTGATTCGTGCATCTACATCCCATGGCTTCTTTATTTTGATGTACCACACAATATTTTATGTCTTCTATTATCCTTGATATGCACACTCTAGTAGGTTATGTATTAATTTTATGATGTTTGAATATATGTATTCATTATGTAGTATGCTTAAAAACTTTAGTAAATCTATCAGTGTAGTAACAACTCTATATTGATGCAATATGCATATGATATGACCATACATTTGGGCATTTATTATTGTAGCATCTCTTTCAGTAGTGTCTTGATGTTGAATGTTTTTCAACATCTGTGCAACTTCATACATGAGCCCCTTTTCTATAATTAGGTCTAGGTATTTGTCTTATTTTACTTTTTAGATTCCCTAGATTTGAGGCATTTCAAGAGGAGGAAAACCTCTTTTTTCATGTTGGTGTCATGCAATAATGTTTAGGATTGCATCCTCTTTAGGCTACACATTCACCATACTAATATTCCTGACGGCCTTGTCCTTTCTTTGTTTTTCAAGATAGGATAGTCCTCTGTCTCATGTTGATCATATACTCTATAGTATGCACAGTAAGACTATATTTGAGGATTCAAAGGGAAATTACATTGCACATGATTATACTTTCCACATAAAGAGCATTGAAAAAGAGGGCATTGATAGTTATTTCCCCTACCACCTTAGTAACCTCCTTTGTATCTAACCCTAGATCCTCCTCTATTAGACTGATAACCTCCTTTATACGCTATTTATTGATGTGTTTTATTCTAATGTTGATGTTTTTGGGTATTATCTCCAATTTAAAATTATTATTGTGCAACTAGTGGGGTCCAACTAGTTATTGTTTCATCATTACTGGACTCTAGGGTGTTATATACTAGTATTGTGGTGATGGTGGTGTCCAACTCAGTGAATGAGAGGTCCAATCAACTAGACCTTGAGGTTGATACTATAGAAAACTAGGAATCCATTGTGGACCTACTTAGGTCACACAACCTCTATCAACCTCTAGGCTTGGAATCATTTATTTTGTAGAGGATGTTTGTTGCACAATAATAGAAAATACATTTTTGGTGATGTCTTATTTGAGATCATGCAAACCCCTATAGTTATTTTCATCATGATTGTGAAAATTATATAAATTAAAATATAAATTATGTGAGTTCTTGACATACTATTTTAGGATATGTCATTGGTTTGTTACGTGTCCTATTACTTGATAGATTTCATAGAACTCTGTATTGATCTTAGGACAATCATTCATGTGATGTCCTTCTTTCCCATACTCCATACACCATAGATTTAACTTGGTTTATCTACCTAATTATATTGCTCCATCCTCTTCATAAAATCTTGTAATGTATTTTCAATCTTAGAATTTATGAGGAGATCTTCCCCATAATCTTCAATTTACTCCACTCACAAGGCAATAACTCTAGCATATGATTTAGTAGCATATTGAGTTTGTGCAGTATCAAATTTGATTCTTGAATGTAGTCCTTTTACAAACCACATAGATTTATCTTTATCTATTGAGGAAAATTTCACCTTATTCATAACATCAAAGAACCTGTGGTCATAGTCATAAACTGATTCTCCCAAGTTCTGCCTTATCTCCAAATCTTGAATAGTCTCACTTATACATTTCTTTATCTTGAACTCTGAGATGAGCCATTCCTTAAAATATTGTATACTTACCTAATAAATTTATTTGTGATACATAAACTCAAGTGCTCTTCTAGTTAGTACCCCTACTAACTCACACTTTGATAGCTTCATCATTAATGCCCTTAGCTTGCCATCTCATTTCATAATTTAGTAAGTATTGTTCAAGGTCTATAAACCCATCATACATTACCAATAAAGTGGTATCAAGGGGATATACTACACAATTTTTAAAAAAGGAGGCTAAATTTTGTGTGATCCTACTTGCATACTATGAATATTTATCTACGTACTAGGAGAGTCAACCTGCGCACTCTATTTTTTGTGTTTCTTTCTTTTATCTGCTTAGTTTTAACAAACCTTATAGCCTTTATCCTTTTGAATTGATGTTATTTCAATTTAAATACCCTAATGATGCACTTATTTTAAAAATGGACCTTCCCAGCTACTATCTTCCTATCTACCTAGGTGAAAACTTTTACTGTAATACAATAAATTAAGCTACGACGATGTGTGCTTTTTTGGTGAATGATTATTTATTATGACATCTTCTTCTTATACACTTAAATATGCAATTAATTTATGACTTTTTTCTACTTATTTTATTAATTTTTCATGTCCTTCTTCTGATAATACTTATTCTTGTAGCTGTGCACTACATCTATCATCTAACTACTCTACTTCTACACTATTCTTGCCTTCTTCTTTAAACATCTCATCTTCTTCTTATTCTTCATCACTCTTTTATTTCTATCAAAATTCATCATATTTTTTATTCATCCTTCATTATTCATCTCTTCCATATTTTTCATCACATCTTCTTACTCATTCATCATCTATTTTACTGCTACTCTTAACTCTACTCATAGCTACCTATGTATTCTTTTGTTTACTCTATATATTATGTTGTCACAACTCACATTTTGAATCCAAAATTTTCTTCTAACTCTTCTCTCCTCATGTCTCCATTATGGATTCAAGTTTAATCCTTATCTACTCATCTAATCATAATTCATTGTCATGTCACACACACACCCATACACCTAAAGTGACTACTTCATACTGGCTAGAGTAGGCACCATTGCCTTGTCCACAACCAACATCTTCATAAGGAAAGGTAGTCACCACAAAAATTTCCCTCAAATTCCTCTGACAAACAAGTCATATATAATTTTAAAATTTTTGTATCCATTTACTATAAACTCATTTATATATCCATCTACAGTAGTAACAACCCAATAATCTATTTCTCTTATCCAGTTAGTTTCCAATTTCTACAACTAGTCTATATTTTCTTCATTATAGATTATTGTTTCTTCCATTCTTGGGTTAAAACAACAATATTCCAACCATGTTAACCAATTAGCTAGCAATTCAGGTAACTAATACCAAAAAAATTGTCAATCTCTCCATAAATATATTCTTGAATGATTTCTTGTATGGCAAGACTAGTCCTTTTTTATTCTTCTTCTACAAAATTACATACTATTTGGTCTAACCATGTCTCAATATCTCTCTATCCTTATTGGGATTTATTTATCTACATCAGTGCTAAAGCCTCTTCCCAATAAGCTAGTGTTTTATCCCTATCATGTGAGGGATGAGTCTTGTACACTAACCCAAAACACATAGCAGAAGACTAGTAACTTAAGGCTTTGAAGCATAAATTGTGTTTTCTCATCTCTTGTGTAAACACCATAAATATACTACTATTATTCTTAATATTCCATATTTAATTACCATAATAACCAGCATTACCATTAATAACTAATTATAAAAGAGAAAAGAACTCATGACTTGAAAATAAAACACATTTTAACATACAACACTTAGAAAATTTCATTATTTGAAGAGAATATTTCATTGTTTGAAATACAATATGATAAACACTAAATTCTCATTAGAATGCTTACTAAATACAAGACTATCTATATTTCCCCAAAAGTGACCTCTCTGTCTCTCTTTTAGATACCTACAACAAGGGTTTTTATACTTGTTTTTCCCTAACCAAGTGTCATACTCCTAGCTACCAATGACAAATGGTACACAAGGTCTCAACAGACTGAGAGCCATGGCTCTTACAACTGGTTATTCCTATAAACACGAGCCTTTTCACCCCTATATCCTTATTCTATTCTATATATATGTGTCCAAGTGTTCCATTCCTTTTGGGATAGTACAAAACCCCTAATCGATGGGGTTAAAGTGTCCTACTTGATTTACTCTTCTAAATACTCTCGCATCGCTCGTGCTCTGCTTCCTATGCATTCCCCTAGTCTTTCACTTATGTTCTGAGTCCTCTAGTCTCAGGTCCCTCATGCCACATTTTCTCTTGATTGGGTCCTCCCATACTAAGTCTCCCACACCATTGTCCTTTTGTTCCCTTCAACTCTTGCACCTACCAGTCCCATGCCATGATCCTCCTATGTCATGGTTCTTCTGCACCATATTGGTACTTGCATATATAATGGACAATGGTCCCTCTGAACCATGCACCAAAATTAGAACAAAGACTTGGTTAAAATTGAGGGGCCAATATCACCCCACACTAAGCTCTTAGTATGTCCTAGACTAAGCCATACTGGCATATTTTAGGAACTTAGGCCCCTTTTGATTGACTTCTTTCTTCAGCCCATCCCAAAGGATAAAGCATCAAGAACTTTAGTAATTATTACTTTCATAGATTATTTTATTACTTTCAACACCTCAGGATAATTTGGAGTCTCGATCTTCTTCATTTGTTCATCCAGGGCTACGGTTACTTCCTTCTATATGTCTTCTAACTCAGAGACTTCCTTATCAACTTGTCTTCAAAGAATTACAAAACTAGCATTTATTTGTTGATAATGATTATTTATTTCTTCTTACATTATTTCTACATCTTTGAATGCCTTTACATGCTTGATGTGATCTTTTATTAATAACATATCATTAGTCGCTTGCTACCTCAGGATCTCCTCATCATGGAGTCAGGCTTCGATTATTTTATTTGGATGTGCTAGGCATGCATCAATTCTATCTAAAATGGGGATAACCTCTTTGATCCTCTCATGGTGCTCTTACAAATGTCTACAACCATGGTTAATTATTCAAGGGTGTCTTTGGTGGCACTAGACACTCCTTATTTCTTTTGAGCAATAGCTTAACTAATGTCTCCAATTTCTTGATAGTGTCTCCATCCAGTGATACACCATCCACTACTATCAGATCCTATTTCAAAATAGTTTTAAAACCCTTATTTGAGTCTTAGTGCCTCTTAGATTTATTACTTTAAGGAGGCCACTTCTTCGACTAGTGCCTACTTCTCTACCACCATTTTATTAAACATCTTTGTTTCTTGGCCATGTTTTCTTTCCACCATGCACACGTCTGAATCTAACAAAAAAGTTTTAACACGTCATCTCCATGGATAGTTTCAAAAATTTAACACTTTTCATTATTATAGAAAGCCATTCTGGTTCAATCTTTATGAGGTTTGGTAGACCTGGAGCATCTGGGCCAAAAAAAATGTAGTCCAAAGGAATATCAAACTATGGTTCTTCACTATACATTTCTAAAAGGAAGGACAATTGTTCCCTTTTTTCTGGGGTTACATTATTGGGGTGGAAATGGTTCCACAAATAGAGGATCTTATCCTCTACATTGAACTGGTGTCATTCACATAGAGTGGACAACCTTTACTATTCTTGTTCTTCCTCAACTGGCCCCTTTCCCCTTTTTAGGTCTTGCTCAAGTTTAACTTCTTGATGGCTTTATGAGGCCATCCCATCCACTCCCATTAGATTAATATCAATTTTATCACTAGATGGGCCCTTGTGCACTAGGTATGGAGTCTTATCTAATTCTGATCCCAAATTATGAATCTATTATTGAGAGGGGTCCCTTTGGGGTGCTTGAGATGGAGGTTAGTGTGGTGTTGATCCTGTGGTAGTCTTTGGATAAAGTGGAGGTGAAGGTGGTCATGGAGGTGAAGGTGGACTTGGGATAGGTGAGTGAGTTGGATTGGAATGAGTAGGGAAAGGTGAATCAAGTGGTGATGAAATGTGAGATGGAAATGGTAGAGGGGGTGAAGGTGAAGGATGAAGTGGAGGTAAAGTGCAAGGTGGTGGTTGTGGTGCTAACTAGTGATGATGAGTTAGTCTGGAGGGTTATGCCTCTACCATCCTCTATCATTTTTGGTGTGCCTATTTCCCACTAGAAATGGTACTTGGTTATGGATGCTTTCTTCATAACTACGGTACCTAGGAGATCATTTCATTGGGGTCTCCATCTTGAGGGTGTTGGTTGGGGCATAACATATAGAATAGTTTGTGTACATGTTCCCCAACCAGGATATCTTTAACCTTGATTTCAATTAAGCTCATTTCTGCCCTTTTTGTATAGGATTTTTTTCTAGGATATACAAACATTTTTTTGGAGGGTGTGACACTCCATGTTGATCCATTCAACCTGCAAATTGATTGGTTATGCATCATAAGTCTAATTAATGAAATCAATGAAGTATCATGTAGATAATGCATATGTTAGCTTCATCCATGCTAACAATTCTCTCGAAGGGTTCACTCTAATGTACACCAAGGAGTAGTGCTACTTCATCATGGACTTTTCTTGATCTATGATCAGGGGGCAGATCCTTAGGGATGCACCATTCATTTCCAAAAATTGCCTTCATTCCATTGAACTAATACCTTATCTTCAACTTAAATGTTGGGGTGATGTGTTGGGGGCAAGTGCAAGCTTTGAATCTCTCAATAGGGGACTTTTAAGTTGGGGGTATGCCTAATTCAATGTACCTAAGCTATAGTTAGGGACCCTGACCTCATCAAACACTAGCAATAACAAAATTTCTCCATATGCAAACCTAGACTTGGGAAATTTATGTGCTATTTTCATGTCTTCTATTATTTTTTGGGAAAAATATAGTGCCATGTTATACTACATGCCCTGAGTGACTTGGTGCACAATGTGGAGGTGGGCCATGTCCACCTCCTTCCATTGGTCAGTCCCTTCAACCTTGGTATAAATGATCCATGATGCAACTCTAAGGGTCATATCCTATAGGTTTCATATATGCATTGCATGTCCTTATTTTTGGTACATGAGCATAGTAGCAATCTATTGAACCTCCTCCATGTCTGCCAAGTCATCAAATACATTCATTCCCAAGTGCTAAAGTCTTATAACCTTGTTAATCCTCTCTATAATGATTTTCATGTTGCATCCCATAAAGTGGATGTAGTCCTCATGGATACATGAGAGGAGGAATTGAACTACCTCAGTAGGCTTGCCAAAGTATGACAACTCAAATAGTTGGAATAGGCTAGCTCTATCCATCTAGTTCTTGATTGAAAGGTCATAGACCACTTGATTTATAGTGTTAGTGGTTTGGACTTGATAGTCATTCTAAAATTCCACCTCATTTCCCAACTAGTGGTGGTTGTTATCAAATATAGTTATATTTAACACCTTGGAGACCCAGTTCTCTATACATAGGATTGACTCTAGGTATTGCATCTCCTCTATGTAAAAGGACTGAGGGGGAGATGGTGGAGTGGTCTATGATGAAGAGGCCTACACCTACTTTCCCTTTTCCACCATCTTGGCTTCTCATGTTCTCTCTTTTGGAACTCCCATGCACTACACTTGTTTCGATGTCTCTTCTTGGTTTTCTAAAGGCTCCTCCTTTATAGGGAACCATGCTCCTTCACTCACCTCTTTCTCCTTTGGTATGATGGCATATTTTCAAGTCTTTTGGCCTTATTCTTTGGCCACATTATTCTTTGTTGCACTCAAAGGTTAACCTAAAGCCATCCCACATTCCTAAATGAATATGTGGTGGAAACACTTCCTTCGACTCTTCAAGATTCATGCTAAAACAATGGAAGACCTACAACCTATAACTTTAATAATCTCCACTCCTCACCAATCCAAACTAACAACCTCTCTTCCTGACTTGGAAACCACCGTCGCATCTTTATCAATTCTATAAACACTTCTGCTTTGCAAAGGATTCAATTTCATCTCTCTAGTTCTCTGGTTTGTTAAGCACTCAAAAATTACAGCAAGGTAGAGTGTAAAATGAGTTTGACTCATTTATTTATAGGTCCTCTGAGAAGTTTAACTTGCTAATTTCTTTCTACTCTTTGTCATCTCTATCCATAAATGCATATCATTTAATGATCTTCGTACTACAAATCTTGCATTGAGCATTTAGTGTTTTAACAAACTTATCCCATCATTCCACTCACATACTTATTGTTATGACTAACCTTGTCATATCTCTGGTCCATTCATTCCCACACCTTACTTGGAAGTGGATGACAATTGTCCCACCTTTCTTTTGAAGTGGAATACAACTATCACCCAAATGGTGGTAACCTTTCAAAATACTTTTGTAGTGAATTCAATGACTCATGTGCCCTTAATCATTGCATGTGCCATATATGACTCTTGTGCCTTTATAACTTGTGCACCTATATCTTATGTATTGTATTGATATGCATGATGCCTTATCGTACACTAAAAGGGTTCATGGTCCTCCATGAAAACACAAACACAAACTTAAATTACTTTAAAGAGTCACATGCCTCAAGGGAAATGTTTTTTATTGAAAGCAGTAAATCCTAACTTAATGGCCTTAATCCTTATTGATTAAAAAATTTGGACTAAATAAAATCACAATATAGCCAAAGTTGACTCCCATTATAGTGTCTTGGGAGAAATTATTCATCCATTCACTTTAGTCAGCAAGCTCTGGTAGGTTGAATGTTATGAACTATAAATGGTCCATCCTAATGGATATAGAGCTTCCCAAGGTGACGTGCCAACTTAGAGTCATAGAGTAAGACTTTCATGCCTATAAAGAAGACTTTGTTCTTAATATGACAATCATGTCATGCCTTTTTTTGCATTTTTCAATGTCTTGACTCTAATGGGTGATGAATCGAGCCTCATCTAGTTTCATTAAATCATTGATCTAAGATTTCAAAGAGGTGTCATCATCCAAGTTTCCCATATGTGTTATCCAAAGAGATGATAATAGGAACTCTACTGGCATGACCACTTCTTTTTCATATACTAGGTTGAATGGTGTACTTTTGTTGAGGTTCGTGTATGTAGTTTGGTAGGCCCAAAGCACTATAGATACTCTATCATCCCAATCAGTATGGCCAACATTGCAATTTTTTGTCAAAGTGATATTGAGGATCTTATTGAAGTCTTTAGTTATTCCATTGGCCTATGGGTGGTATGGTGTCATTTTTTGGTATGCAATCATTAACTCAAATAATAAGATGTGAATCATTTCATTCTAAAAGTGGGTGACATAATCACTAGTGAAACTTAGGGGGCATCTAAACTGTGTTATAATATTTTCTCAAATGAATCGCATGATAGTTGTTACAGTATAATATTTTGTTGGCACTACTTCAACCCATCATGTGAGATAGTCAATTACTACAATGATGTACTAAGAGCTCGTTCATCATCCTACTAGAGTGATAGGTCCTATAAATTTAATGGCCCATTTTTCAAATGGTTCTTGAGAAGGAATAGGGTGCAATGACATAGCATCTCTTTAGTTTGGTTTTCCTATGCACTAGTAGATATCACATTTCCTAACATAACACTTTGCATCTTTAAATAAAGTTGGCCACCAAAGTCCAGCAAGCAACACCTTACACATGGTAGCCTCTCCATCATAGTGTCCTCTGACAATATGTTCATGGAATTCTTGTAGCACTTTAAGGTGCTAATGTTGCATCACATAGCTATGAAGTACCTCGTCATGGTCCATTTTGTATAGATATCCTTCTATGAGTTGATAAGTTATGGCACATACCACAAGTTGATTTTTTCTTTTGAAATGAAGGAATCAGGTGCACGGTTAGTGTTGAGAAATGCTACAATATCCTCCATTTATTCTAGTACCCAAGCAACTTGAAAAATTTAAAATGTTAGGAAGATCATCTTCAATGGCATGTGGGGATTCTCCATTTTCAATTTGGGATAAGTGATCAGGTCCACAGTTGGTCTTCCTGGGCTTTACTACTATAGAAAACTAGAATTCTTGGAAAAGTACAATCCAGTGGTAAATCCTTCTATGTAGTACTGGATTGTTGACAAGATACTTCAAGGCCTCATGGTCTATATAGAATATAAATGGAATGGCCAAAAGGTACTAATTAAACTTTTTAAGAGCATAAACCATAGACATAGCTTCATGCTCGGTAGTGGTATAGTTTTGTTCTCTTAATGTCAACTTCTTATTAGCAAAGTAAATTAGGTGATCTAAGTTTCCATCATCTAATTGTGCAAGTATCACACTGATTGTTATCCTAGATGCATCAACATGGACATGAAAAGGCTTTGTCCAATTAGGAAATTACAAGATAAGAGTTGTAACTAATCTTTCTTTGAGTGTTTCGAAGGCTCCTTTGCAATAATTAGTCAATATAAATCATTCATTGTGCTTTAAGAGCTCTTATAGGGGCATAATGATCTTGGCATAACCCTAAATGAACTTTTTGTAGTAGCTTATGTGTCATAGGAAGGTACACACCTCACATTGAGTTTTGGGTATTGAAAGATGGAGAATAACAAAGACCTTACCTGGATCCACCAAGAGTCCCTCCTTATAGATGATATGCCCAAGGAGTACACTAAAAGGTGTTAAAAATAGGCACTTCTTCAAATTTAGGGAAATTTTCAACACTTGATAGTGCTCAAACATGAGCCTCATATTAGCACAATGGTCCTTGATCAACCCATATACTGTCTAGTCATCTAAGTAGACTTGGAGAAACTTATGGATACAATATTTAAAAGACTCAACTGCAATCTATGAAAACACCACCAAGGTATTTTTTAACCCCAAAGGAATGATGATATAGGATAAAAATCTCCATTTAATAGTAAATGTAGTCTTGGATCAATATTCCTTAGCTACTTGGACTTGGTGGTACCCCGAGAACCCATCGATAAAATATTATATCTCACAACCAAAAATACCTTCTAAGGTTTCCTTCATGAATGGTGTTGGAAAAGGATCTATCATACATGATGCATTTAAAACATGATAATCCACATAGATCTAGATACACCCATCCTTTTTGATATTGATTACCATGGAACTCACCCAATCAGATTCATCAATGGGAGTAATTACTCTGGTGTAGAGCATGTTATCAATATCCTCCTTTACATGCACTGAAAGGTTAGGATTCATCCTATATGGATGTTTCTTCACTAGGTGAACACCGTCAGTCAGCTTTATGTGCATCTTCCCTAGAGAAGGGTGAACTTCTTTCATTTCACTATAATTCCTAATAAATACATCCTAATATTCTTTCAAAAACTCAAAGAGCTATGAGATTTTTGTCTTAGTCCAATAATTTCCAATTATAGCCATCTTAGGCTCTTGCTTTGTGCCAATGTTAAGTTGAATAGTTTGAATGGGCTCATGATAAGGGTTATCAATTAGAGAACTAGTATCTTGAATAGTTCATGACCTAGTAATTGTAGGGGCATCTAGATTGTTTGTCAAGGGATCGAGTGAGGTAGATCCTTCACTTTCATCTAATTGTAAGATGAGTTTTTGATTTCCTAGGTAGATATTTTTATGGTGTTATTGATTCAGAACTATCAATGGTGCAGGAATTGATGGTGTGGGAGGCTCAATTTATAAATGTAAGGGTTCTTCAGGTCCCTGATGAATATGGATAATCAATATTTGATATAACTTGGATCTCCAATTATTTCTTCATGAATGGCTTAAAGGGTGAGGTACAAGTCCATCCTTGGTAAAAAGTAAGAAAGTTTTGATGTCATGTTTTCCTTTAATAACTACTAGAATCTTGTACCCATGTGCCTTTATTCATGAATGTACCAAGCCCATGCCCAAGTATGCAAATTCCCATAGAATGCATGGACCCAGATGTATTATGGTAAGAATATTTCCTTAGCTCGCCATATTTTCTCACAAGCTTCAACATAAGGTTTAGGTGTTTTCACACCATTGTAACTAAGCGTACCTCTGATTTGGTTATCATGGTGAAATCTATGATGTAGAGGAGTTCACACTTGATCCCAATATAAAAGGTATTCTTTATGAGTATGCCACCATTTGGTAGTGGTACCATCAAAAAGGTGATCTAAAGACCTCATATGGTCATTTTTGATAGCATAAAACTCTTTGAGGTGCTAAACAAAGTCATGTACCTTCATTTGTCCTTAGAATAGTGGAGATTCCTCTAGTCTCTCCAATAGTGGTCTCTCCACTGGCCATCTCATTACTAAACCCATAAGGTACACAAACTTGTGGAATTCAGGGAGTTGGTGTATGATGATTTCTTTGTTTATGGTGCTACACAATCTTTTAGTTAGATTGTAGTCACCATGGGCCCAATAGTTACAAGCATTACTTGTAGTATCTGAGATAGACTAATTATTTGTCCATCAGAGAATACCATCTGGTGTTGGGTCATGTTTTTCATCATTTTGAGTAGTCACAGTATACAAATTATTGATGTCTTCATTAATGTTCATGGGTTCAATATAGGGTGGTCCATGTACTTGGTCTAAGGGTATTAACATGCACTAATCAGTATTATCAAAGCTAATGTATCAATTTTTAAAACTCAAATCCACATGATTTTCATAGCACTAGGGCATTCCCAGTAAGGCTAGATATTCATTAGCTTTGACCAACTCCAAAACCTCAAAATCTACTTTGAAGGGAACCCTAAGTATGTCAATGATGGTTTTTTTGAGGACTCCAATCGGATGCACTCAAGTCTTATTCACCATGAATAGGGCATGAGGAGAGGGTTGAAGGGTTAGACTAAACATATTTCACCAAGAATCTTTAGTGAGAACATTCACCTCTACACCAGTATCTATAAGAATATCTTAGATTATCCATCCATTGATTGCTACATTAAATAATATCTCTCCATTTTTTAGGAAAGGGGAACTAGGATTTTATTGACATTGGGCATGACTTAAATAGCAATATTTCCTTTTCCAACTGAGGTGATTTTGGATTTCATTTGGTAGGTGGGTTTGACCTTTAACCCAAGTGTTGAGCTGAGGAATGATTTCTTCATTGAGCATACGTTTTCATAGTTTCTAAAAATCACCCCACACCAAAGGAAGTGTGGATTATTTTTGCACTATGGCATGTTATGTGACATCCTTATCCTTGAGGTATTGAACCTTGCCTTGGAGCTCTAACAAAAGTTCCATTGTATCTTGAAGGACATCTTTTTTTTGATGTGCATCAAGGTACTTCCTTGCTTGTGGTTCTTCTTAATGTAACTTCTCGATTGGGTTGGTTGTGGATTGAGTTTGACCTCCACTATAAGTAGTGATGTTCACTTGATACACTCTGGAGATGGTCAATCATGTGTGCCATTGTGGTTTCTCTATGTGAATCATGTCGGCACCCTTTTCATTTTGGTATTTAGTTATGGATGCATATAGATCAGGGCATTCTTCTAGTCAATGATATTTTTTGCAAAATGCATAGGTTGGGTATTCTAGGTAATCTCTTTGATAGTGGTCTAGTGAACCAAATTTGTAATAGGTTATTGGTGGAAACCAACCACCACCTCACCCTCATCCTCTCCCACACCCTTTATATCCACCATTTTCTTGAGTATTGGCAACTAAAGTTTGATGCATGTTATAAATTTGAGCTTCATGAATATCATTGATCAATCAATAATTATTGATGTTATGTGTGTAAGCATCAAAAATATTATAATACTTAGATACCTTTGTGTTTTTGTCCCATTGAAAAAGTGGACAAGAATGAACATCATGTTCTTCATGAAAAATCTCATAGGCTTGTTTTAGTACTGCATGGATGTTCTTATGCATGCAGTTATTCTTTATATGCCCTTCAATCTCATAGTTGGTACACCAGACACCATTACGTGTCTCATGTGCATTGTTTGTCATCAAATTTTCAAGTTGAGATACCGTGGATGCTATTTGTGCCTCCATAAAGGGACTAAAATTGGTATCCATGCTTCCTACTACTTCAACACAAAGGGAAACATCCAACACCTCATGCATGCTTATGAAGGTTCTTTGTGACAAGGTCCATCAAAAAGGTAGAAATAATCCTCCCATGAACCATTGTGCATACTGAGCAAGATTTATTTTAAATGATAACTTGGAAAGCATGGTTTTGAATCATGCATCATATTTATGTATGATCTTTGTAAGTCCCTATTTTATGTCTTTCAATACCGCTTTACTTTGTTATTCAAACTTAAGAATGTCAAATTCCTATAAGAAGGTTGTTTTGAGCTAGTCATAGTTGACCACTGCTTATTGAGGGTCAAATTTATGATACCATTTATGCACATGCTCTAAAAGGGTGGTTACAAACTATTGTTCCCCAAAAATGTCACTCATTTTTGGAACAACATATGAGCTATTTTGATCCTGCACAGCCAAAAATAATCTCTTCCCTTCTTGAAATTTGTTATAAGCTTTCAAATTCCTCATTTTTCAAGCTTTTTCAGTAAGGGGAATAGTAAGTTAAATAGGTTAAAAGGCTTCTGCAAATGAGTTTAATCAAAAGAACCAATTTCTAACACTTGGTCATCTTCAGGATTGGGTCAACACCTTGGTTCAATCAAAAGTGTCCATCGGCAAGCATCTAAGCAAGGATTGAACAATTGAACCATCAAACCATTGAACTGTTAAACCTCGAACCATTTGGTTCAACAGGTTTGATGGGTTCAAAGGTTTAACGTCATCAACAAGAGTTAAGCACTTTGGTAGAGGTTCAAAGTTCAACTGTTTCAAAGGTTCCACTGCTCTGAGCACTTAACAAGTTTCAAAGGCTTGAACCATTAAATCATTGAACCTTGAACCATTTTTGGTTCATCAGTTCAATGAGTTCAATGTCCAAACAATTCAACGTGCTTGGTTCAAAAGATATCAAAATGACTCAACCAAATCAAAAGAATGAACCAACTGAACCGTTGAACCTTGAATTACTTCAAAGTTCAATGGTTCATGGGTTCAAAGGCAACCTCAGTCAAAGAAAGAAGTAGCAAAATAGATGGTTCAATTGAAGTGCACACAAAATAGAAGGATGAGCGGAAGTTTCCAAGTGTCATCTATTGAGACACATTATACCTTGTCTCTAAATGCGATGGATACTACCATGTGTCCCTTTTAAAGCTTGTCAGAAGCCTCTAAGTGTCAAAATATGCAGCCCCTTCCTTTCTTTCCACTGCTTTTAGCAAGGATCGTGGTGGGTCCCGGGCAAGTGACTAAAACAAATGGGATGCAACAAGTGTCATCATTTGAGAGAACTTAAATGAGCCCCAAGCATTTCTATGATGTTACAAAATCCCGAGAGTGGAAAGTGCCACATGTCAATGGTGGAGGGTTTCAATAAGTGTAGCGAAAGATGCCACGTGTCACTTGTTCAAAGCAACAGAAGATGCCACATGTCAAAGATGGATCACTCTCAAATGTGCAAACACAGGACCAAGGAAACGTCTCCTTTGGACAAATTATTTGAAGGAATTCCTTTAGACTTTTTATTCTAAAGAAATAATGGAACAATAACCCGTCAAAGAATGAAAGTATAAAGGTCACCCTAGAGGATCCCGAAGGGTAGGTACCCTTGCGGGAGAACACTCAACACTTAGAATCATACCCATTTCAAAACCCTGAAGGGCAAGTTCCATTCGGGAAGGTTCAAGTCTCAAAGCGTAGTGGATGCTACTAAGTGTCACATATTGAGACACAGTTTCAAATGAAGCTTCAAAGTGCAGAACTCGCCATGTGTCCATTCTTAGTGCAGTAGAAGCTGCCAAGTGTCTGCATCCACACTTTTGAGTCTCTAACAAGTTTTAAAGCTTATTCCAATAAGCCTATTTCAAAGTTGCAAATGCCACCACATTTCCTCACCTGTGTCACAGTGGGAAATGGCCATAGTAAGTGAGAAAGACATGAGAGAGTTGCTAAGAAGAATGACGGGCCTGTAAATGCCAAAATTATTGTAATAAAGTGTCCAATTGATCCTTCCAGGCTTAAAAGATGGACTCGATGCATTTAAAGACCCTAAAGCCAAGGCTAAAAGAAAGAAGAAATAAAGAGGGAAGTCTCAGTGGGAGTTAATTCTAGTAAGAGAAGTAGTTCGCCAGGTAGATATTTGGGGCCTACAAACATTGAAAGCGCAGCCTATTTATCCCCTTTGGCATAAAGATAGAGTAGACAGTTCCACGGCTAGCAGGTGATGGAATGAGTAATTCAAGCTTGGGAGTAGAAAAAGGAGATGAACCAACACACCATCATTAAGGCAGCCACCCTGCTCCAGCATGGCCCTTCTTGATAGAACTAAGAATGCATCCAAGGCATTGATTGTGCAACATGGGTCACTCCATGGGAAAAAGTGCCAAGTATCTCCTAGCCTCTACATAATTTAATCTCTCATTCGATGAAAAGGGAGATATTTTAGACCACAGAATCAAAACTCTACCCAAATTGATAGGCAAATACTGAGACTTTGAGCTCAGATTGTATTTCATATTATTTTATCTGAATGAGAAAGCAAGTGATTCACAAACTTTGTGATGTATAGCTTGTATCATTTTAGGAGATTATTTTTATGTCTGTCTTCTAAGTGTGTTCTTGTTTATTTAATTTAACAAGTAGAGCTAGTGGAAGTGATAAGGAAGGTGTCCTAAAACCAGTTACTTTTAGACTTTGTGCTGACATAATTGTTTTCAGTGTGTGTTTATTTTCTATTTCTATGTAAAGGACCTTGGGATGACTTATGCCCCATTAATCTTCGTACCTCACTCTTGGGCATCAAGGTGGATACTTTGAGCTACACCTTAGATTGTTGGTTTTTTTGCATTTTGTTATCAGTCACTTGTTACCATAAATATTCTTGTTGCCTACAAGAACAAGCATTTTTGAAAGAAGACAAGTGCCTTTTATTGCTTCACCAAGATTTCTACTATCTAGGAAGGGATTTAGCTCTTGGCTGAATGTTACTTCTAAAATAAGAGAAGTACTTTCACCAATCACCTAGGATTTCTCCTCTGTTTGTTAACATCATCTCTAAAAAAAGAGAGATGGATGGCTTATCCGACCCCTGTGTCTTACTTTCTGCTTATATATATAGTATATAGCCTCCGTATATTTAATAGGGAACCTCCCATTGATGAGAGGAGAGATTTATCCCCTATTGATGTAGTAAACCTACACACCAAGATGACCAAACTCCCTATGTTGTGGTGATAGGAACTATTT
Organism: Torreya grandis; assembly: GCA_037957365.1. Classification (NCBI taxonomy): domain Eukaryota; kingdom Viridiplantae; phylum Streptophyta; class Pinopsida; order Cupressales; family Taxaceae; genus Torreya; species Torreya grandis. The sequence continues at coordinate 620,259 of JARHVA010002237.1, forward strand.
TGCTCACTAGTTAGCTGGTTGACAAAATATTCACCCAATAGTTTTTGGTGACTCTGTTGGGGAAGGACAAGTAGTTTAAAGCCTCAAGCTTCAAATTGAAGTGAGACCAGTCCTTTTCCATTTTTGATTCACAATATAGCAACTCCATGCTATACCATAAGCTAAAAATATCAAGGTGTTGTTGACCCTACTTTTAAGTTGGTGTAGCTGAGCAATTTTGAATTGTTTCCTCCATAAGCTCACCTTCAACAAACTAGGAGTCTTCCTCCTAGCCCAACAAGGTCACCAACATGAGGTAGGGCTTCTTTTTTTGCTACCAGCAAAGCCTTGCCTATCCAAATTCCACCTAGATTTTTTATCCCACTTTTACATAATTAAACCATGGCTCAAGGCCCTTGGGATAACTCATTTGGCCCACTTAATTTGACTCCACCTCTACATGAGCTTCCACGTAGTTCAAAGAAGAATTTTTACAAATTTTTTGGTGATGGGAAAGTTCACCTTGATGAACATATTGCTGCCTTCAACATAGCCTGTGGTGTAATAGGTGTGGAGTATGAAGACATAGCAGTAAGGCTATTTGTGGAGACACTATAATGTGTTGTTACAAACTGGTTCTACCATCTGCAAGCTCAATCAGTGACTAATTGGGACACTCTGAAAGACAAATTTGAAGCCAGGTTCAAGCCTGTAGAAGATGCACATGCCTTGTTGGCCTAGCTCACATAGATGAAGAAGGAGCCCCATGAACCTATGAGGGACTTCATTGCCAGGTTCGACAAGCTGAGGCACAAAATTCCCATGGTCACCTAGCTAACACCTCAGAATCTCAAGTGTTTCTTCATCAACTCATAGCTACCTAAAGTGAGTTTCTTGTTGAGACAGGCTAGACACATAGACCTTGCTACTACTCAGGACTTGGCTACTAAGGTAGAAGATGACCTTATCTTGGTTGGAAAGAAAAGGAGGGATCCTAATAAAGTTAAATCCTCTTCATCTTCTGAATACTCATCTACAGCCACCACTGACCTAATGGTGCAAAAGCTAGCAAATGAAGTGCTAGCTCTCAAAAAGCAAATGGCACAAGGGATGTCATCTACTCCTGCATACAGAGATATGCCTAGGAGGACATTTCATAATCAGGCGTACCAAGGCAATGCCGCCAAGAATCAGGGATAGAAAAATTGCCTTCATCCTCCATAGAGGAACCTCACCCTTGAAGCACCTCCAAATAACTCAGTGGTTGGATATCTTGAAGCTGAATTAGATTTATCCTTCCAACCTGAGTTGAATCTTAAAGATGACGCTAATCTCTTCACTGAAGAAGAAGAAGAATTAGCTGACGACTCCCATATTGGTTTCCTAAACTATCAGGATGAACCCAAAAGTGAAGGAAATGTGGCTGAGGGGTCATATGTTGTATTCACCCAGTCCAAGAATCAATCAGCTCAGCAAGCTGATAAAGAGAAAGTAGAGGAGCAACCTCAACTAGTAATTTCGACTGCTAAGTGGGGATCCACTCTTCCTTTCTAGCTAAAGGAACTGGTGATTGAAAGAAAGGTAAGTACTCCAAATGCCCCTATGCCTTCTACTTCAAATTTGTAGTCCAATTTCCCCCCCAAAAAAAAATTCAAAAAGATGAATTCCCATCCTCTGCTCCTGGCTCATTCTAGGCATTTGACATAATTTACCATATAAAGAAAACCAAAATTCAAATGTCTAAATTTGAATTTTTGCAGTCCCATCCATAGCAATTAGATAAATTGGTTCAGTATATTAAAAACCAAAATGTCCCTATTGAACAAGCAGTTCCTAAAGTGACACATGATTCCCCCAAGAACGCACCTACCAAGAACAATCTTGTCATTACCCCTCCTGCTACTCCTGGTAGGATTGAACCCTTTTATGTTTCATTGCTGATAAATGGACATTAGCTGAATAATTACATCATCAGCTCTAGAGCTTTAGACAATGTCATGCCTGCTAAAGTGGCTGAGTCTCTTGACCTCACACTGACCAAGACTTTTGGTAGATGCTTCTCCATGGAGAATAATCAAGTACCTCTGTTGGGACAAATTAAAGATGCCCAATTTGTCTTTGAAGCATTCCCACACAAAAGAATCAAGATGACTGTCTTGGTAGCCGACGTCCCATCATCATATGGTATCCTTCTTAGGTAGAATTTCTGTAGGGATGTTGGTGGTGAATTGAGCATGGATTTATCAGAAGCAAGGATTCCAGTTAAAGGTGTCATGAAAAGGCTGCTCCCTGAGAAGGAAGTGAAATATGTGGTTACCCAAACCTCAGCACCTGAAGCTCAAATTTTGTTTGAGTCTTTAGGCATGGGTAACTACTTTCTATCCATGAATGAAGTTCATGAGGCATCTAATGAAGCTCCTGCAAGTGATAACCTGGAAATGCATTCAGTTGGAACAATAGAGGAATTGGCTGAGCACAAGGCAAGTGTGGAAGTATCTCCACCCTCGAATGAAGAAGAATCCAAAAGAAAATTAGTATCGAATGAGGTATGCATTCTTGAATTTGATGGCAGCTGTTCCTCCACTGGTTCAGGAGCCAAGGTTGTGTTAATATCTCCTCAAGGAGATATTTTTCACTCATCTTATAAATTGCAATTCAGTAACATGAATAACACAACTAAATATGAGTCTTTATTGCTTAGATTGAGGGCTACTCGAGACAAAGGCATCAAGCTCCTTCATGCTAAAGGAGATGTCAAACTAGTGGTTTGTCAGGTGATGAACTTGTATCAAACCAAGATTAAAAGATTGCATGATTACTATAATCTAGTCTAGGACTAGCTTGAATACTTTGATGCTTTTAGCATCTCTGCAGTTCCCAGAGAATTTAATGACCAGGCAGATGCACTAGTTATTTCAGTGACTCTCTTGGTCCCCCACCTAGATTTCAAAGGAGATAGGTACACCATTGAGCTGGTCTTTTGGCCAAGTGTACCTGATAATGCTAGTCATTGGTAGGTATTTAATAGTGACAATTAAATCATTGCCTTCCTAGATCAAAAAGATAGCTTTGAATGGATACATTTTGAAGGCAGTGAACCTCAAAAGCCTGAATCGACCCCTAAATCAATTTCAAGCACAGGTGAGGAGTTCTTGCAACTAAAAGGGAATAATATTTCCAAAGGCTTGGTTTCCCTTGAGAAGCTGTTTGATAAGCATGATAGATTCATCAAACAGTAGCAAATGAATTCAAGCTCCTCTTAGGAGTTTGATCAAGTAAATTTGAGAACCAAGGAAGACCCCAATATGGTGAACATTGGAAAATGATGTACTCCTGAAGAGCATTTCAAGTTCACCACTTTTCTCAACAAATACATGGACATCCTAGCGTACTCATATGATGACCTAAAATCACTCTGGCTTTATGAAAATTGACACGACATTCCTCTCAAGGCTGATTCAATGCCTTATAGGCAAAAGTCTAGGCATTATAATCTAAAAATATCCGGTACTATTTTATCTGAGATACAAAAGATGCTAAATGCCAAGATAATCTTCCCAATCCATCATTCTACATGGATTGCCAATATATTTCCTATGAGGAAGAAGAATGGTGAAATTTGCCTTTATGTGGATTTTAGAAATTTGAATCAGGCATCCTTAAAGGATAATTATCCTTTACCAATCATGGTTTAAGTGTTGCAGACAGTGAGAGGCTCGGAGATGTTATCAATGCTAGATGGCTTCTCAGGATATAATCAGGTTGAGGTTGGTGAAGCAGACCAACATAAGACCACTTTCACACACCATGGGGCACATTTACATATAAAAGGATGCCTTTTGGATTGATAAATGTTGGTGCCACCTTCCAAAGAACAATGGACCTTGCCTTCAAAGATGAGATGGGTAAGTTCATCGTAGTTTATCTTGATGACTTGACTATCTTTTCTAAGCATCGCCCAGACCATGTGTGCCATTTACAACAAGTGTTGGAACGCTACCACCAAAATGGCATTTATTTAAACCCCAATAAGTTAGTCTTTAGACTAATAGAGGGGAAACTTCTCAGACACATCATGTCCAAAGGAGGCATAAATATTGACTCGAACAGAGTCAAGTCTATCCAAGAACTTTCTTTGCCCATAAGTAAGACTGTTGTTCACTCTTTCTTTGGAAAGGTGAATTTCTTATGGAGATTCATCTCTGAGTTTGCTGAGAAGACTAGGCACATTGTAAACATGATGAAGGGAAAGGCCACCTTCAGCTAGACTAAAGAAGGCCGGTTAGAATTTGAAGATATCAAGACTGCCATTACCCATGCTCCAATTATGGCTTGTCCAGACTATGATAAAGAGTTCACCATTTATAGCTATGCTTTAGAACATACGCTTTCAGTAATTCTGATTCAATAGAATAAAGAAGGTATGGAATCCCCCATTTCCTTCATGAGTTATCCTCTCAAATCTCATGAGTTGAAGTACTCAAACATGGAGAAGCATGCTTATGCAGTGGTGAAGGCAGTGAAGCACTTTCTCTTCTACATCTTGAATTCACACACTACTACCTTGGTTCCTAACACCACGGTCAAATCCATACTGACTCAGCAGGATTTTGTGATGAAAAAAAGCAATTGGGTTGCAAAGATTTAGGAGTTTGATTTGGTCATCAAACCAATAAAGCTGGTGGGTGGAAAGGGGCTATGCCAATTAATTATTGATAACAAGTTGGATGGAACAGATCATGAAGAATCAGAGGTGGATGACACACTAATAGTCCTCTTTGTCTCCACCATGAATGAGTGGTATTTAGGTATTGCTCATTACCTTACTTATGGTGAGTGTCTTGCTCACCTATCTTATAAATAAAGGAAAACTATCAAGCTGAAAGCTACAAATTTTATCCTCTGGGACAAAGGCCTATACAAGAGGAGCCTTGATGGAGTGTTCCTTTGCTATGTGGACAAGGAGAAGCAAAGCCAACTTCTAAAGTCCTTCCATAATTCATCCTGTGGAGAAATTTTTTTTGCTCTTATGACTACCCATAAGATCCTATGGGCCAGGTATTATTGGCCAACTCTTTTTCAAGATGCATACAAGTGGGTTAGGGAGTGTGAACTATGCCAGTAGTTCGTCGGAAGACCCAAGTTAGCTACCTTACCTCTCAAGCTAGTGGTCATAGAGGATCCATTCCATCAATGGGGAATTGACTTTATTGGAGTTGTAAACCCATCTTCAAGTGTTGGACATGATTATGTCCTTACAGCAATAGACTACTTCACCAAATGGGTGGAAGTTGTTCCAACCAAACATGTTACTTTAGAAGTAGTATGCAATTTCCTTAAGGAGAACATCATCTCCAGGTTTGGGGTCCCAACCAAGATTGTCACTGACAATGCAGCTTGTTTCACTTCCCAGGAGATTACTCAATTTTGTTTCCACTATGGAGTTACACTCTCTCACTCTTCTGATTACTTTCCACAAGAGAATGGACAGGTTGAATCAAGCAATAAGAACCTGGTGGCTATCATCAAGAAGCCAGTGGATGACAACTAAAGGACATGGCATAAAGCATTGGTTGATGCTCTATGGGCAGATGGAATTATGCCAAAGAGGGCAATTGGTATGTCTCCTTTCCAACTTCTTTATGGACTCAATGCTGAAATACCAATCACCCTGGAATTGCCAGCACTGAAATTGGCTAAGGCAATTGAAGATCAAACATATGAAAGCACCCTTGATAAGAGGATCATGTGCCTGACTAAGATGGAAGAGCAGAGAACTATAGTGGTGGATTGAATTGCCACCCATCAAGGTCTAGTGAAGAAGCTCTTTGACCAAAAAGCAAAGAATCATGATTTCCAAATTGGAGATCAAGCCCTATTGTGGGAAAAGAGAAGAGAACCAAAAGGGATACACGAAAATTTTGATTCCCTGTGGAGGAGCCCTTTTACCATTCATCAGCTCAATTGTGAAAATAGTTTCCTATTGAAATATTGAGATGGCACTCTCTTTTCTCTACCTCACAATAGGCAGCATTTAAAGCACTTCAACTCTTGAAGTATCGAATGAGTTCACTTGTACATATGTATGTTTATATAGTCTTTGTTTCTATTGTGTGTTGTTCATTTTCATTTTTTGGAACCTTTCTTTTTGGGTAGCATGACTCTGTAGCCCAATGGCACACTTCAAGGCACCAGAGATTTTGGTTTCCACTCCCCTTTGCTGTTCTAAGTTTTCATCTGAAGGAAGTTTCCCAATTGGAGCCAGTTGTTGTTCCCCAAAAATTTCACTCATTTTTGGAACAACATATGAGCTATTTTGGTCCTGCATAGACAAAAATAATTTCTTCCCTTGAAATTTGTTCTAAGCTTTCAAATTCCTCATTTTTCAAGATTTTTCAGTAAGGGGAATAGTAGATTCAAAGGCTTTTACATATGAGTTCAATCAAAAGAACCAGTTTCTAACACTTGGTCATCTTTAGGATTGGGTCAGCCCCTTGGTTCAATCAAAAGTGTCCATCAACAAGCATCTAAGTAAGGATTGAACCATCAAACCATTGAACCGTTGAACCTTGAACCATTTTGGTTAAATGGGTTCAATGGGTTGAAAGGTTCAACGTCATCAACAAGAGCTAAGCACTTTGTCAAAGGTTCAAAGTTCAACCATTTCAAAGGTTCCACTACTTTGATCACTTAATGAGTTATAAAGGCTTGAATCGTTGAATCATTGAACCTTGAACCATTTTTGGTTCATCGATTCAATGAGTTCAACATCCAAACAATTCAATGCGCTTGGTTCAAAAGATATCAAAATGACTCAGCCAAATCAAAAGAATGAACTGATTGAACCATTAAACCTTGAACCACTTCAAATTTCAATGGTTCATGGGTTCAAAGGTTCAAAGGCAGCCTCAGTCAAAGAAAGAAGCAGCGAACTAAAGCATGTGTAAAAAAAAAGGATGAGTGGAAGCTGCCAAGTGTCATCTATTGAGACACAATATACCTTGTTTCTAAAAGTGATAGATACTACCACATGTCCCTTTTGAAGCTTGTTATAAGCCTCCAAGTGTCAAAATCCATGGCCCCTTCCTTTCTTTCCACTGCTTTTAGCAAGAATCGTGGTGCGTCCCGGGTGGGTGACTAAAACAAATGGGATGTGACAAGTGTCATCATCTAAGAGAACATAAATGAGCCCCAAGCATTTATATGATGTTACAAAAGCCTGAGAGTAGAAAGCACAATGTGTCAATGGTGGAGGGTTTCAATAAGTGTAGCGAAAGATGCCACGTATCACTTGTTTGAAGTAGTGGAATGTGCCATGTGTCAAAGATGAAGCACTCTCAAATGCACAAACACAGAACCAAGGAAAGGTCTCCTTGGGACAAATTGTCTAAAGGAATTCCTTCAGACTTTTTATCTGAAGGAAATAATGGAACAATAACCTGCCAAAGAATGAAAGTCCAAAGGTTGTCTTAGAGGATCCTGAAGGGTAGGTACCCTTGCAGGGGAACACTCAACACTCAAAATGAGACCCATTTGAAAAACCTAAAGGGCAAGTTCCCTTTGAGAAGGGTCAATTCTCAAAGCATATCAGATGTTGCCAAGTGTCACATACTAAGACACAGTTTCAAATGAATATTTAAAGCACGAAACTCGCCATGTGTCTAGTCCTAGTGTAGTGGAAGTTGCCAAGTGTCTGCATTCACGCTTCTGAGTCTCTAACAAGTTTTAAAGCTTATTTCGATAAGCCTATTTCAAATCTGTGGATGCCACCACATGTTCTTGCCTATGTCATAGTGGGAAATGGCCATAGCAAGTGAGAAAGACATGAGAGGGTTGCTAAGAAGAATGACAGGCCCACAAACGTCAAAATTGCTACAATAAAGTGTCTGATTGATACTTCCAAGCTTAAAACATGGACCTGATGCATTCAAAAACCCTAATGCCAAGGCCAAAAGAAAGAAGAAACAAAGAGGGAAGTCTCAGTGGGAGTTAATTCTAATAGGAGAAGTAGTTCACTGGGTAGATATTTGGGGCCTACAAACATTGAAAGCGCAGCCTGTTTGTCCCCTTTGGCATAAAGATAAAGTAGACAATTACATGGCTAGCAAGTGATAGAATGATTAATTTAGGCTCAGGAGTAGACAAAGGAGATGAACCAACATGCCACAATTAAGGCAGCCACCCTACTGCAGCATGGCCCTTCCTGACAAAACCAAGAATGCATCTAAGGCATTGATTGTGCAGCATGGGTTGCTCCATAGGAAAAAGTGCCAAGTATCTCCTAGCCTCTATATAATTTAATCTCTGATTCAATGAAAAGGGAGATATTTTGGACCACAGGAGCAAAACTTTGCCCAAATTGAAAGGTGAATACTGAGACTTTGAGCTCAAATTATATTTCATATTATTTTGTATGAATGAGAAAGCAAGTGATTCGTAGACTTTGTGATATATAGCTTGTATCATTTTAGGAGATTGTTCTTATGTTTGTCTTCTAAATGTGTTCTTGTTTATTTAATTTAACAAGTGGAGCTAGTGGAAGTGATAAGGAAGGTGTCCTAAAACCAGTTACTTTTAGACTTTGTGCTGACATAATTGTTTTCAGTGTGTGTTTATTGTTGTTTCTATGTAAAGGAACTTGGGATGACTTTGTGCCCCCATTGTTCTTCGTACCTCACTCTTGGGTAGTCAAGGTGGAGACTTTGAGCTACACCTTAAATTGTTGGTTGTTCTACATTTTGTTATCAGTCACTTGTTACCAGAAAGATTCATGTTGCCTACAAGAACAAGCATTTCTGAAAGAAGAGAAGTGCCTTCTATTACTTCACCAAGATTTCTACTATCCAGGAAGGGATCTGGCTCTTGGTTGGATGTTACTTTTGAAAGAAGAGAAGTACCTTCACCAATCACCCAAGATTTCTCCTCTATTTGTTAACATCATCTCTAAAAAAAGAGAGATGGATGGCTTATCTGACCCCTGTGTCTTACTTTTTGCTTATATATATAGTATATAGCCTCCGTATATTTAATAGGGAACCTCCCCTTGATGAGAGGAGAGATTTTTCCCCTATTGATGTAGTAAACCTGCACACCAGGATGACCAATCTCCCTATGTTTTGGTGATAGGAACTATTTTGCTCACCAGTTAGCTGGTCGACAAAATATTCACCCTACACAAACTACATTGCCTTTCATTCAAAAGATGTGCCTTCCAAATTAGTTCACACTTATGAACATGTTCAATTTTATTCTCTACTTTTTGGTATTCAAGTAAATGTAATTTCATCTCATAGTATATTGTAGTGTCTTATGGTTGAGCAAGTGGTTGCTGGGAAGATCTAGCTCTAGTTCAAGGAGGGGCTCTGCTTCCTCTAATGCCTCCTCCTAGTCTTCCTCTAGTGCCTCCAGTAGTAGTGCCCATAAAAAGAGGCATGGTAGAGGGTTGATTTCCTAGGTTTGGTCCTGTATTATAGCCTTGACCAAATCCTCCAAGCATTCCAAGATATGCCATAAAATTCTCATGTAGAGGGAAATATGTAGATTCTAAATTATCACTTAATGGTCTAGTTTCAATCACCCTTACTCATTTAGTTTTTGATTTTGTACTATATGTATCCCAATTCTATATATGTATTCTATCTGACGCAAAGGCATGAGCATGCATTATGGTGAGGGAGCCTAGTCAACTTGTACTTGGTTCTTTGTCTTTGATAGTCCAGCTCATTTCTCCTTCATAGGATAAAAATGGAAAAGGACATGGCTCAAAAGTGATGGGTTCCTCACGTGTGTCTAGATCACTTCAACTCTTCATAGAGCTCCTTTAGTTTTATTGATCTCTTCCTATGCCACTAACTCACATGATCCTCTATTGATCTTCATCATACTTTTATTTTCATAATGTTGATTGGCTTGCTACCATGTTAAACCCATAATCTTTAATCAATCATTAGTCTCCCCTTTAAATGTGTGGCTCATACATATGATATTTTATCCTTCCATGGGTAGTTTTTCCAACCCAAGATCAATAATTAGCTACTTAATCTTGAAGGAAAATAATGAAATATAAAGTCCCCTTAGTTCTTGTGGAAAATAGAACTTTGCTTCCTTAGGACATGAATAGGTGGTTACTATGTATTCCAAAATGTAACCATTTCAAATGCCTTTCCATAGCAAATTTACTACTCGCATCCATGGAACTCCAAGTCATGCTAATCTCCTTTTTTCTTCTAGTGTCCAAGACTACCTTATTTTGAGATTTATAGAATATTCTTGAACAAATGAGAGAATCCAATAATGTAAGAGAACTGGGACCTCAAAAAATAAAGTCTCATACAATGAGTTTTAGAGATTCTGCTCTACCCACTATCGCATAGAAACCCCTAGTTCAAGATAAGGGGCCATAAAGTTATCTTCTACACTAGTAACCCATTCTTTAATATTCTCTAATGTGATGTGCTCAAACATTTTCCCATGATTATGCTCCAATTACTTTAGGACCCAGTAATGGAACCAAAATGTTGGGCTTTCTTTCTCAACATCAGCACTAAAGCCTCTTCCCAACAAGCTAACATGTTAGCCCTATCACGTGAGGGATGAGTCTCATGTGCTCACCCAAAGTGTCCAATAGAAGAATAGTTCTTAAAGGCTTTAAAGCATAATGTGTTTTTTCTCATCTCTTGTGTCAACACCACAAATATACTACTATTATTCTTAATATTCTAGATTTAATTACCATGATAACCAAGAGTACCATTACTAACTAGTTATAAAAGAGAAATAAACTCGTGAGTTGAGAAAAAACACATTTTAACATACAACACTTAAAATATTTTATTGTTTAGAATACAATATGATAAACACTAAATTCTCATTAGAATGCTTACTGAATACAAGACTATCTATATCTCCCTAAAAGTGGCCTCTCTCTCTCTCTCTCTCTCTCTCTCTCTCTCTCTCTCTCTCTCTCTCTCTCTCTCTCTCTCTCTCTCTCTCTCTCTCTCTCTCTCTCTCTCTCTCTCTCTCTCTCTCTCTCTCAGATGCTTATAACAAGGATTTTTATACTTTTTTTTCCCTTACCAAGTGTCATACTCCTAGCTATGAATGACAAATGGCACATAGGGTTTCAAAAAATCAAAATCCATGGCTCTTACAACTGGTTATTCCTATAGACATGGGCCTTTTCACCCATAGATCCTCACTCTATGCTTTATATATGTGTCTAAGTGTTCCATTATTCATAGTCTGGTAAAAAACCTCTTATCAATGGGGTTAAAGTGTCCTACTTGATTTACTCTTCTAACTACTCACATGTCCCTCATGCTCTACTTCTTATGCATTCTCCTAGTATTATGCTTATGTTCTAAGTCATCTGGTCTCAAGTCCCTCATGCCACATTTTATCTTGACTAGGTCCTCCCACACTAGGTCTCTTATGCCATTGTCCTTATGTGCCCTTCAACTCTCACACCTAGCAATCCCGTGCCATGGTCCTCCTACGCCATGGTTCTCCCACACTATACCAGTACTTACATACAAAATACATAATGGTCCCTTTATGTTACATGCCTAAATTGGAACAATTACTTGGTCAAAATTGAGAGGCCAATAATATTGGTAAACATCTTAGCATAATTTCCTCCAAAATGAGTGTTCCATGCTCACCACAGCATTATTAGCAGAGGTTCCTGAAGCATCTTAAAATACTAAGGATGAGGATAGATAGAATATATTTTAGTGTGTAGGATAGTGTATCATATTCATATAAGAGGTTGGAAAAAAACATAGCAAGTGTGAAATATCATGTGTTAAGTAGGAGGTAAGAATAGTCAGTGATTCATTAACATAAATAGAGTATTCAGAGTAACTTAGAAAATAATCAAATGTTATACATGAGAACACATGCAAGGAACAAAGTAAGAAATCACATAGGTAAATATAACTAGATAAGTCTCTATTAATCTCTTCAAAAGTGTAACTCTATTCTTTTTACAAACATAAGTATATATAGATATTTGCAATCTATGACTATTCATATTCTTCTCATACTTGGTGCCAAAAGTGGAGTCTGTTCATATTAAAATCTATTATAAGTCATGGATATTGGACAAAATAGACTTATACATGACAAAATAAGTACATAATGCATGAATATCAAACAAATATCCTACATAGCTTTATAATCTAAATTCTTCTCCCAACACTCTATGAATCTACACTTCTTTTCATTGTATGTATGATTTGGACATGTGACCATGTCCTTGTGTGTGCCTTACTAATTATGTATATGAACATTTGAACATGTCCTTACATGTGGCTCTAAGCCAAATTTCTTTTTTTTTTTATGTGTACATTTGAGCATGGCTTTGTATGTCTTACTTTCTCAAATTTAGTGACATGTGCCCATGTCCCTTGTATTATGATCCCTTGGCCTACTTTGAGTGTCTTGTGTGTTTTGTATGTATGATTTCATGTATGCATCATTCCTAGGACACTTTCCTCTTTATTTTTACACACTCAAATTTTATATTTCATGAGGGACCTCAAGCATCTCCCCTTCCTACTTGGATGTCATGATGGACATCATGCCCCATCCCCCTGGGTAACTACTGAGTTATTACTCAGATTTTTTGGTCATAGACATTGTTATAACTATCTTTACAACCTTGTGAATGTAATATCTAATATACATCATATACTAAAAACTTATGCTCAAATTATCTTACATTTCAATGTCATGTATAGACACTTAAAACTGACCATTAATAACCTCTAATCAGGCTTCAAACCAATTTCTACCAAAATGCATAATTTGGGATAAAAACACTAAAACATGATAAATGATGTGAATTTGTTATATATAAGTGTAAATTTTAGCTAATGTATCCATAAATGGGGTAATGTATTTTAGAAGACAACTAACTTTGATCAGATCATTTCAAGTCAAAATGATGATTTTGCACCTATGTGCTTTGGATTGCTCTTTTCTACCAAATTTCTTGTATGAGACACGTGCCTTTGTTATTTTGTGTTAGTAACATCCTAAATGGGATAAAATTTCCAACTCATCTAACATTGCATTTAAATTCTAATCCAGTCAAATTTTGAGCCAATAATATGACATTTTGATCAATTTGATTAATGTGAGCACCAATTGCTAAGATTTGCACCAAAATTGAAAAATCATGTTAAGGGATAATTAATTTTAATCAAGAGCTTAAGTTAATTTCTCATAGAACTTGTTGAATATTTCATTAATGGAAATTAATATTGAATATTTGCATCATTAAGTGACAACATTTTTTAACAAGATGTTCCTAGGCCATAAATGCAACAAATATCTGATTAAGCCCTCCTATACCTTTTTAATGCCTCTCTATCCCAAATATTTATGAGTAAATTTATTTATTTTAGCATACAAAACTGAATGAATTCTTAGCCACACATCTTCATCTTGAAATAGATGATTCAGGTTCAATATGATCATTTGCAAAAATATATAAATATAAGCCCTCATAACCATGATTTTAAGCTTGGATAGTGTAAAGTTACCATGCACAAATAATTCCAAAACCTCATATAATTAATGTTATTATGCCAAATTGTTTAACCAAGCCAAATCCACAACAATCCAAAGGTTCCAAGGAGAGAAAAAACCAAAAAACTCCATTGATGAAGACTCTTTGATGCACAAGTTGAGCAATCCACTCTATGAACCCTTTAGAAGCTCTAAAGAAGGTGAAGGAAGGTTTATTTCATGTTTTAGTTGTCATTTTCACATGTATGTTTGTTACTAATCTCCCCTTAGTGTCTAGGCCTAGAGATGTCATGCTTGTTAGTGTGTCATTTTTATTTTGATTTCAATTTGAACTAATACTTGATCTAACTTTGATCAGATCATTTCAAGTCAAAATGATGATTTTTCACCTGGTGCTCTAAATTTCTCTTTTCTACCAAATTTCTTTCACAAGACACATGCTTTTATTATTTTGTGTTTACAACATCCTAAATGGGATAATGGTTCCAATGCATCTAACAGTTGCATCCTAATTCTAATCTAGTCAAATATTGAGACAATAATATGACATTTTGACTAATCTAATTAATTTGAGCACAAATTGCTAATATTTACACCAAAATTGATAAACCATGTTTAAAGCTAAGTAATTTGAATCTATATATTAAGTTAATTTTCCATGGAACTTGTTGAATATTTCATTAATGAAAATTGATATTGAATATCTACATCATCAAGTGACATCAATTTTTAAGAAGACATCCCTAGGCCATAAATGCAACAAATATCTAATTAATCCCTCCCATGCCTATTTAATGCCTCTCTATCCCAAATATTTATGAGGGAATTTATTGAGTTTATCCTCCAAAATTGAATGTATTCTTAGCCATACATCTTCATCTTGAGATGGATGGTTCAGGTCCAATCTGATCTTTTGAAAAAATCTATAAATATAAGGCCTTACAACCATAATTTTAAGCTTGGATAGTGTAAAGTTACCATGCACAAATGATTCCAAAGCCTCATATAATTAATTTTATTATGCCAAATTATTGATCCAAGCCAAATCCATCACAATACAAAGGTGCCAAGGAGAGGAGCCAAACAACTCCATTGATGAAAACTCTTTGATGCACAAGCCAAGCAAGCCACTCTATGAACTCTTTGGAAGCTCCAAGGAAGGTGAAGGAAGGTTTATTTCATGTTTTAGTTGTTGATTTGACATGTATGTTTGTTACTAAACTCCCCCTAGTGTTTAAGCCTAGAGATGTCATGCTTGTTAGTGTGTTATTTTAATTTTGATTTTATTTTGAACTAACACTTGATCTAACCACCTCTCTTGAGTCAAATTCCTAGTTTGCAAAATGGCACGCTCAGTGGGACCTAGCCCAAAAAATTTGATCAAATAGATTTTAAAATCAACCATCCATTTTCATACATAATCTTGGAATGTGGGAGTAAAAGGAATGAAAAAATTGAGTAAAAACACATTTTCTAGAAGTAATGATTTTGTCACTATGGAGTTGTGATATTATCCTTTAGATGACAATCCTACAATTGACATAGTCATAGTTTTGTCATTAAATAAAGATATTTCATTTTAAGTATGTTTTCAAACTCACTACTCTCTATCTATAGGTCAGGTTGTGTTATTGCAATACTGTGACTTGATAGTCATGATATTATAATACCATGATTTTTTAGGTTATGATATCATTATTTACAATCACTATATTGTAATATCATAACTTTGGAGTCATGATATTATAATCCCATGACTCTATAATCATGATATTCTAATCTCGTAACTCTACAATCACGTTTTTTTATTGTGAGTTGTGATTTTTCACTATGGAGTTATGATATTGTAGTGTGTAGACCCGAGAGCTAGTAAGCCATCTTCCAGAGCTTGGTTTGCGGTCATACGGACTCCATTTTTGATGATTTTTTTTAAACCACATGTTTTCTCCTAAATTTTTAGAATATGCTATCATTTTACCTTCAAGTTGCATAGTTTTTAATAAAATTTTAAAATAGGATTTTTAATCTTTATAAAGTTTCTAATTGTTGTTTCGTTTTGTTAAATTGTGTTTTCTTTTTCTAAACCTTACCTTGCAAGTTTTATTGAGATTTTTTCTAACCAAGTCTAATATAACGCATTTTATTTCTTGAGGTTTTTCTTTCAGGTCAATGGTTCATCCAAAACCAAGAGCAAACTTTTCAAGTTTACTTGTTTCATTTAAAAAAGCACTTCAAAGCTAAACAACACTCTGACCATTTCCTTGCATGGCCTACTTGAAAAATGCTAAATCATGCTTAATTAGATATTTTTAAACCTCTTTTGGTATGTTTAAAAATAATTAATAATCTTTCATTTTTTTCTTAAAGAAATTTTTAGGGTGTTTACTTGAATAGTTTTGTTGTTGTTCTTTCAAAGTTTTACAACTTAAGTCCAAGGGGCCAAATAATACCATTAAATATTTCATTTTAGTGTTCTAAAATTGAACTCACTTCTAAATTTATATTTTATGCAAGTTAATAATTATTTTCTTAGTTATATTTGTTTGAGAAAAAAATAATTTGTGAGTGTATACTTTCCCTCCATCCCCTATAGGGAACTTGTGGGATTAAAAGTGCCATCTTCATTACAAATTGACTTAGTCTGAAGGCATAAAAGAGATGTTGTGAAGGCTCTCCCCAAGACCTACATGGCTTGGGTGATCTAGAAACAACCATAAAGCTCTTTTACTTAGTTTTTATTTAATTGAATCTTGGTTTGTGAGAGGGATTTCATCGCCTCCATAAGTTCTATAGCAAAGCTTTGACCCAAGGCTTTATCTCCTAGCATCATCTTCAACTCCTCTCTATGGGGGGTATATAAATTGAGATCCCCTCACTCGAATTATTGTTTGAGAGTTTAAACCATATTTTTTAGTAGAGGTTAATCCTAGAATATTTGAGCATCTTGGACATCACACTACACTGAGTGAGCAACAGATGTAGTGGTTGTAAAAAGGGCAAGACCTTTTTACAATCCATATGACATGGACCCAATTGACATTTTGCTTCTCTTGTTTACTAATGTGAAATTTGGTATACATGAGATCCATATATAAATGTGTAAAACTTGTTAGTTTAGTTAACCCCACTTTAACACATCTTATCAGTTTAAGGCTTAGGATGATTAATTAGTTGATTTGTCTTTATCTTAGATTACTTGGTCTTGTTTGGAGTCAAAACCATTTGTTAACATAAATCTATAACCAAACACATTTTCCACCATTTTCTTAAACACGAAGGTGTTATGTTGCCCAAGTGAAAATCATCTTTTTCTTTGTTTAAAACTTTATCATAAATTTTGTGTCATATCTTCCATTTTGGCATAGTTATGTTGCCCATTTGAGTCTAGACCATTTGCCCAATTTTATTAAGTCCATTGATAATTTAAATTAGAAGTTTCACCTTTATAATTTCATAAGGTTGATGTGTTAAGTGGGTTCACCATTTGCACTAAACTTGAGGGAACTTAGGTTCAATTTCCAATTTGAATTGAGAACCATTTTTAGAATCATAAGCATTATCACCATCTGTTAGGACTCAAGTCATATTTTGTATCACCCATGCTTTGAGTCCTAAGCTAGATTTTGTAGTACCTTTCCTATTTACCATTCCTCTTGAGTCCTTTTGATACCACACTTTTTCCTTAGAGATTTTTCAAACTTTGTGTATATGTGTCATTTAAGTAGAGGAGAGTAGTATTAGGTTGTCAAAATCATGTTCAGCCATTTTGCCTTATAGTCTTGAAACACACATTTATCATAGCTTTTTATCATTTTAACATCGTTACACTACTCAATTTATTTCATAGACCTAATTGCATAGAGTTCTTTTTTTTCCAAATTCTAACCATTTCAAGTATACCTTTGTGAGTCTTTATCTAGCGCAGTTACACCATTCATTTTTGTCTAGCTCATTGGTCAAAAGAATCTAGTTTGTGCCATTATTTAGGAGAAAAGAAACTATCTCCAAGTGCCTTTTTTTTCATACCTCATACTTATTGATCAAGTTTATGTCTATGAGTCAAAATCCTAGTTTTTGTTAGAAGTGTTTCAATTTTTTTAGATTAAATGTCTCATCTTTGTTTGAAGTATAGATTTTGATGTTGTTTGGCCAAGAGTCCTATCACATACCTTTGTTTGAGCCTAGTTTTTGATGTTGCATTTGGCCAAAATACCTAGCAATATTTGTTTTTCCTAAATTAGACTCATTTGAAACACTTTGATCATAAAATCTAGCATTTCAATTTTTGGTCCATCTACTTGACCTTTTTTATGTGAGATGTGTAACATTGGACATTTGACTTTAGCTCGTTTTATCTCAAATCATTGCATCAATATTTTTGGATATATATATCCATCCTTTTGACTAGGTTATATCAAGTTTGAACCTCTTTTTAGACATCAATTTTTTAGAGTTTGTATAACTCTATTCCTTTTTTATAGTGAGTCATTTACTATGGATCCCAACATGTCTTCTTACACTCATAGTGACCTCATGTACAATTTAGGATTTAGTAATGTAGTTGCACAAGAATAAATGGTTCAAGACCCTTATGCAGATAATGTTGCTTATGAGACAAATCCTTATCCATATTATAACACTCAAATAGGGGCACAAAACCAAGACCCATTAGCTCATTATTTGGATATCCCACTTCCATACTTAGAGCAAGATTGTGAGATAATAGAGCAATACCTAGCTATGGTACCTACAATTGAAGAACAATTTCCTCAACCATACTATATTAATATACCATCCACATACGATCCTTATATATTTGAGCATCACTTATTAGAAAATAAGGATAAGATTTTGGTCATAGCTATAGAAGTAGGGGCTACGTTTCTAGTGAAGTTCTCCCATGAGAATTTTCCAAATCTAGTAAGAATTCCTAACAACATACTATATAGTTAACAAGCTTCTTCTAGCAACCCTTTATCTCTATCCCCAAAGGTAAATCAAGACCCTAGTATGTTTTTCAAAGGAAAGGACCTCATAGAGGATTACTTTAAATAGATATAGATAGCATACTAAACTTACTTGAACCTAACACATTATTTTAATCAAATGACCATGTCAAATAGGCCTCTTATTGACTTGGTTCCTTCAATAGGGGTTTTAATAGAATTAATAGGTCAAGAAAATTAGGGTGTAAACCCATTATTAAAAAACACTTTGGTCAATAACTTGTTTTATATGCCAACCATTGAATAAGTGTCTTCTACTTCTACATAGAGTATTGAGCAAAACAAAGTAGATACTACACAAGTGTCTTCTACTTCTACATAGAGTATTGAGCAACCAATGTTCCACCTTGCTAAGTAGTAGTAAACATACCTCTTTCCTCACACACCAATATACCAATTTAAAGCCAAACAAAATCTAATCAAAAGTATATGACTATTGGTAAGCAAAAAATGTTGAATCTCCAACATGCATTGACTTCCCAACTGGGATTCATGTAACAAAGAGGTTTCAATGTTCATCAAGTATTGATCAAATAGCCTTTGCCTTTTATGCAAAACATGCCACTAGTTCAAAGATAGGGTCTTGGTTCACAAGTACCCCCTCAATAGAAAGGTTCAATTATTCATAAACATGTCCCTATTCAACCTCAATAGGCATATTAAAGCCATATTCTTCCATCCTAACCTCAAAATCCTTAAAATCAAACCTATATACCCAATTTAAACCAGAATATAGCATTGTAGTATGTGCAATTTCAATAATCAAACCCTAATCCATGCATGTGTATTCTTGGTCCATTCCCAAACCAAACTAATATACCCCATTAAATACCTCCATCATACCCCAGTCAAAGTGCTCCACTTGTGATTGCTCAACCATCTACCCAGGCTAATATTCCACCTCAAACCAATGTTCCCTCTAGTTTCTTAGCCCAAGAACTATAATAGATGAAAGATGTAATTATTGCCATCTAAATTGGGAAACAAAACAAAAAATTTAAGTTGTATGATCTGTGTTCTTATCTATTTAACATGGAGTACTTGTAGATACCATTTCCTCTGAGATATGAACAGGCTAAATTTGAAAAATATAAGGGGAAAGGGGACCCCAAGGCTCATTTGACGAAGTTATTTGTTGCATGCCAGCCAATGGCATATAGTGACATATACCTTTTGTTGTTGTTCCCAAGGAGTCTATTAGGATAATAATTTGAGTGTTTTTTGAAGCTGCCCAAGAATTTAGTATTATATTTTGATGATCTTTAAGACAAATTTGTCCAGAACTTTTCATACAATCTTGAGCATGAGACTTCACTAGTTGAATTAAAGCAAGCAAAGTAAAAGGCTGGTGAAATATTTGAAAGTTATCTATTGTGATGGATAACCCTTGCAAGTTGATTAACCCACAATTTACTAAACAAATAATTAGTCGTTGTGTTTACTAAAAATTTGCATAGTGAGATATCATATCATCTATAAGTATAGTATGTGCATACCTTTTAAGAGATAATTGACAAAGGTTTGTTAATCAAGTGAGCCCTTATTAACAAAGGGATCATCAATCTTACTTCATCAAATTAAAATCAAGGTACCAATCAAGGAAATGGACAAAACCAACATCAAGTCAAGTGCAAGCATTGCAACTGGCACAGGCCAATAATAATGATAGACATAAACAATTCAACCACAATAAGAATGTTTTTGGAAATAGAGTAACATATTCAAGACATGTCCAAATAGTGTAAACATCATTTTCTCAACCCATGTAGCATATGAAAATTACACCTAATGCATAACCTTTTCATCAAATGTAGTAACCACAATAGCCCAGGCCCATGCAACAAATGCAGTAGCCTTTGCCATTATAATCCCCTCCTTCAAGGAGATAGTGCCTACTCATCATGTTTTTAGTGACCTTGGAGAACCTATTGAATCTATTTTTTTCAAACTCACCATCTCTAATCTAATCACTTGGCCTATACTAAAACATTATCCTCTGGGCATCTCTTATCCTGATTGGTACCACCAAAATGAATTCTATAAATATCATCAGGTTAACAAACATAATTTTCACTATTATGTGTAAATTAAACATTTGATTTAGAATATGTTGGATAATAAGGAGATAACATTGGATGGTGGTGCTTTCACTTCCGATCAGACCCTTAGAATCTATCAAAACCCCTTTCCCTGACATAACAACCAACCACAATAGCAACAACAATAATGGATAGTGCAACACCAACAATAATAGTTTCAACAACCAAGGCCAAACCAAAATAATCAATAAAATTACCAATATCAAAACCAATAGCATTCAAACAATGGACAGAACCAAGGTTAAAATGGCAACAACCAACAAACCTACCATGCAATTGTACATGACTACAACAGGGTTATAGGTCATATTATAGGAGGTCACATTAACACCATCTCCATCAATCTGATACCAAATACCAATTAATCAATACCTTTGCTAAACAATCCCAATCCACCAACTCACATTGATAATCCTTCCTTGACTTAGGATCGTATACAAGTTTACCACCAAGTAGGGATTACTAATTTTAGACCCTATACTAATAACTTATCATTGCCTTGTGACCATGCACAAGTGCACCAACAACTAAGACTTATCCTATTTGGCCCCCCATCATCATCATTTATTAGCAATCATGGTCTTATGTTTAATCTCGATTGTGTAATCACAACTTAGAGTTCAAAGATTACTATCCCATGCCCATATCCATCTGCCACTTTGCCCATCACTCAATTAGCTATTATACCTCAGAACAAGCCATTTAACATTGACTAAGAAAAGAAGTTTGACATTGTGGAAAAATTATAAAAGATGCCAACATAGATCTCCATTTTTTATTTATTTCATACATCAACAATCCACAAAAACATCCAAAGTGATTTCCTTAGCTAATCCACTATTTCAAGTGACATATCCCTTAAAAAATTCCAAGCTTTGGTTGGACACCTAGCTCCAACCTAAAAAGTCACTTTCAACCAAAGTGATCCCACTGCATAACAA
Organism: Torreya grandis; assembly: GCA_037957365.1. NCBI lineage: Eukaryota > Viridiplantae > Streptophyta > Pinopsida > Cupressales > Taxaceae > Torreya > Torreya grandis. The sequence goes on from JARHVA010002237.1 coordinate 641,817, forward strand.
CCCCTTATATATTGAATTTTACATAAAGCAGCACAAAGTGAAACATGTCCTTATAGATAATGGATCAGGTTTAAACATAGTGTCTCTAAAGCTTATCAAGCTTCTTGGGTATATAATGATAGATCTTCAAGCAGAAATGATAACCATCAAAGTCTATGATAATGAAGAATGAGAATCACAAGGCACCATATGTTTACTAGTTATCCTTGAGCCCTTGACCCATGATACACTTCTCCATGTGCTAGATCTCAATTTATCACATAGTATGCTTTTGGGAAGACCTTGGTTACATGAAATTTATGCAGTCCCATTGACATTACACCAATGTATCAAGTTATCCCATTCAGGAATGGAAGTTTGTATACTAGGAGATTTGCATCCTTACGAGCACTACAAACATATAAAGGACAAGTTCAAGATCTATAACTATCACTTCAACATGAATCTAGTGGCCAAGAAGGATAAGGGAAAGGAATTGCTCCTTGATTTTCTAGAGGATAATTACATTGATCCTAATACCCTTGATTCTATTTTTCACATATTACCTCCTAAGATATCTAATCATTATACCATCTTTCCTAATGGCCCAGGAATTATTTAACCCATGATACCTTTCACATTGTAAATGTCATAGAACCTAGAGTCCTTTGGAAGACCTAAATCCAAGCCACTTCATCCAGAATAGCAACAAAAGGGAAAAGGTAAAAATTGTAGTCTAGGGCCCGTCACATTTATACTAACATCTAACCTAGAATAGGACCCTCTTGAAGGACATGAATCATGGTTGTAAAATGACAATCAAGCCAATTTTTATGATAATACAAAGTATCTTATTCTTAATAGGATCATGAAGAATCAAGGCTATGAAGGAGGTGGCCTCAGACCAAATCAACAAGGAACACTTAAACCAATTTCCATGACTAGAAACAAAGGGACATATGGACTTGGATTCAAACCACCTAGGGGTGACACCATAAACCTTAACCATGTTCCAACAACATTGACTAGTGACGATGATGTTGATAGCAAAGTAGAGTCTAATCATAGCCTTTTTGATGACCTAGCTAAGACCAACCTATTTAACCCTCATTCTATTTATACCCTTAAAATAGTCATTCATCACAACCCACTTCCATTGTATTATCCTCAATTGATAGATTGGGACCAACAAGAATCCAATGTTTCAATTGATGAGTTTCAAAATAATGAGGCTTTTTGTGATTTTTTGGGCCTTAGAGATAATGCTTCATTGGGGGACCATAAAGCAGGGTTCTCAATCAAGTTGGATCCTAAAGCCTATTTTGGAGAGCAGGTAAACACCCTTAACCAAAAGAAAATAAATAAAACATTGAGGTCCCAAATTGAAAAACCTTTTTGAGGTGATTTTTGACTAGGGAAAAAGTAAATAAAAAGGCCAGTCTAGTGGTGGAAACCTATTTTAGACACCATTAGATGGGGGTGTTCAACCTTCTTCAAACATAGCTTAGGAAACCACCAACAGTGAACTTGTATGTGAGTCTAAGTCTAATTTTAAAGAACAAAAAGCTTTTGATTGAATTATTCAAGGGTTTACAATATTTTTTGTTACATGGACAAACCTCCCATTAGGGGACTCTGATTCATCATGCCTAGGGGAACTTGAAGAACCAATCCTGACAGAGGACTCAAACATTATAAATTAATTCAAATTATTGCCCACTATCCTTGAAGATGATTTGACCCTTCTAGTGGAGGACATAATAAAGGTGAACATCAGGTCCCCAAATGACCCAAAGTAGATTAAGTTGGGTGCATCCCTTATTGAGAATGAGCGTGAAGTCCTTACAACCTTTTTGAGGGAATATATTGACATATTTGCATGGGCATATTTTAACATGCTAGGTTTGGATCATGTCTTAGTTTTGCACCACCTTATGGTCAATCTTGATGCTAAACCAATAAAATAAAAATTACATAAGATGTATCCTTGCATTTTTGTATTAGTGAAGAAAGAGTTAGAAAAACTCTTGGAAGTAGGATGTAATCAATTGATCAACTATTCAGAATGGATATCCAATGTTGTGTTAGTTAGAAAAAACCAAAAGGAATCAGAATATATACTAATTTCCATTATATAAATAAGTCTTAACCTAAGGATGATTTGCCATTGCCAAACATTGACATGATCATCTACTCCAGAGTGGGTTATGAAAAGCTTTCATTAAAAGACACCTTTTCAAGGTACAACCAGATCAGGATAGCACCAGAATACCAACACAAAATAGCATTCACCACTCCATGGGTAACATTATGTTATTAAGTTATGCTTTTTGGTATTCAAAATTTAGGGGCCACTTATCGAAGAGCCATGACCATCATATTTCATGATATGATGCATGTCATTGTTAAAGACTATGTGGATGACACTCTTGGTAATTTAAAGACCAGGGCTAACCATCATGTAGTGATACATAAAATATTTAAAAGACAATGTGAGTATAAAGTCAGACTTAATCCTAAGAAGTGTGTCTTTGGATCACATCATTAAAATTACTTGGCTTCATTATGCCTTATCAAGGAATTGAAGTTTATCTAGCCAAAGTCCAAGCCATAACAAAGATGCCACCACTAACTAATTTGAAGCAGCTCCACAATTTATAGGGTAAGATCTAGTCTATCTGACACTTCATATCATAGGTGGCTAATAAATTCCATACTTTTACACATATTCTAAAAAAAGAGTCACATTTCATTAGGATGATCACTGCTAGACAAATTTTCAATAGTTAAAAGACTATCTAATGAATCCACCAGTTTTGTTACCTCCTATGTTAGGAAAGTTGTTCTTTGGTGTAATTATCAGCTACCGAAAATGCCCTGGGGGCACTTTTGGCTCAGCATGATGATAATGTAAAATAGTTTGTCATGTACTACTTAAGTCATACATAGGTTGTGTATGAGCATAATTATTTAAAAATCCTATTTAGCTATGGTTTTTATAGATCAGAAACTATGACATTACATGTTAAACAATAAAACCATGGTTATTTCAAAAGTAGATCCACTCAATTATCTACTATCTAAAATAGATTTACAAGGCTACATGGCCAAATGGATCATACTTTTTAGTGAGTTTGACATCAATTACATCAACCAAAAAACCATTAAGGGGCAAGTTCTTGTAGATTAGATAGTTAAGGCACCCCTTGTTGATATAGAGTTGCTCGCATTCCAATTTCCTAATGAATCCATAATGACCATCATTGACACACCTCTTGAGGAGTAGCACTAGAATTTATATTTTTATGGATCATTCATAACACATGGATCGAGGGTAGGCCTTTTATTTATTACACCATAGGGGGATCTAATCCTTAAATCATTCAGGATCAACTTTCCTTGTACCCACAACATGGCCAAATATAAAGCACTTGTTGCAGGACTTTGATAAGTGGTACAATGGAACATATCTCATCTCAAGGTTTATGGTGATTCTTAGTTAATCATCAATTAGGTTACAGACCACTTTTAGACCAAAGATGACAAGTTGGTTCCATATAAGGCCATGGTTGACACTCTCAAGCAGTAAACTACTGACATTCAGTTTGAGCATATACCAAGGGCAAGTAACATAATGACAAATGTTAAGGCTACTATTATATATCTAATTTTAAAAATGGAAATAACTAAAGAGTATTAGTTCTTTGTCAAAATTTTGATAGTACTAGCAAATGAACTTTCAACTATCATGATGATTTGTGATATTATTGGTCGTAGCTCTATCTGGTACTCAAACCTTTACAATTACTTCCATGACCAAATTATACCACCCAACCTATCTCAAAATCAATCCAAATCCTTCATTCACTGCACCACTCATTATACCTTACTCAGATCAACCCTTTACCATCATAGTTTTGATGGAACTCTACTTTATTATTTAAATTTGGTAGAATCTACACTAAATTTATGGGAAGTTAACAGAGTATGTGGATCCCACACCATTGGGGTAGTTCTATCCAAAAATCTCTTGCATACTAGTTATTATCGGCCCACAATAGACATAGACGCAACTGCATATGTAAAGAAGTATGACAAATGTCAATGGCATTCCAACCTAATTCATGCCCCAACCAAGACTCTAAAACCAATGTTGACACCATGGCCATTTACTACATGTGGCCTCGACCTCATTGGGAAGATCAACTCCACCTCATCCAATGACCATAAACATATCCTTACTACCACTAAATATTTCACTAAATGGGTTGAATTTATACCCCTCACGTGACTGAAAAGCAAATTTCCAAGTTCATTTTCAACCATCTCATTTGTTTCTACGGTATTCCTTCTGACATTATATATGATAATGGAGGCTCATTCAAAAACAAGGATGTCAAAAAGCTATGTGTTGAATACAAAATCAAACAACACTTTTCTATGGCATATTACCCTCAAGGTAATGGCTAGGCCAAAAAATCAAACAAAACCATTGTTAACATTCTCAAAAATATTGTCAATGATGCTAGTCATGATTGACACCTTCAGATATTTTGTTCCCTTTAGGTATATCATACCAATCACCATACACCCACAAGAACCACTCCATATTCACTTTTTCATGGTACTAAGGCCATTCTTCCCATTGAGGTCAAGTTGCCTTCTCTACGCATCTCTTTCAAGCATGTCTTGGATGACAATGACTATCGAGTAGCTAACCTATAAGAACTAGAGTTATTTGATGAGAAATACTTGGATATGGTAAACAATCTCGAAGCCTATCAAAATTGACTCCAAGGCCACTACAATCGATGTGTGAAACATAGAGAATTTGAACTTGGTGATATTATCCTTAAAGAGAACTAAAAGAATACCACGATCAAAAAGAAGCATAAAGGCAAGTTTAAACCCAATTGGGTTAGTCCTTTCATCATTATGACAAACTATGGAATAGGAGCATATAGGCTTGCCACACCAGATAGACATGAACTTGATGAGTTGATGAACATTATCCACCTCAACCAGTACTATGCTTGAATGACTTGGTGTATTGTCTATAAGGACCATTTTAAGTTGTATCATTTTATCAATCTTATTCTTTATACTATACCATTTTACCATTCTATCATCCTACCAACCTATCACTTTTTCCTTTCACATATTTGTTTACCATACCTTCCCCATCAACCAAGTTTATTTCTCCCTCATTACCCAGAACTATGTCCTTGGCTTTATACCATTTGGTTCCATTCACATTTTTAGCAAAAGGATTCAAATTCAGTTTCAATAGTTCTTTCAATGATTCTAAATAGAGATAATATTTTGGAGTAGTAAGATGATAGTTTGGAAGTTACATCCTTCATTTCTTGTTCCATTCTCTATACCAAGTGTTTCTGATTATAACTGCCTATGGGCAAATCAATGTCCCACTGATCTTGTTATTAATTATAACCTATGTCGTTGTATCCTTTACATATCAACTAGAGGCAAATTAATATCATTGACCTATGCCATTATATCCTAGTTATAACTGCCTATGGAAAAACTAAGGGCAACATTTGTTTATCATGCCTTGACATACCAACTAGCCATTTCTATGCCACACTGTGCCTTAATTCTAACTATGCCTATTTTGTTTGAATTAGATATTACACTAGTTAGATTCCTCCGTTGTAAGACAGAACTATAGTGACTTGGGGTCCCATCCTAGGACTATGTAGGTACCACTCAATACTTGTTGAGATCAGCTTAGTCACCCTTTGCCCATGTTCTTGCCATTTTGTGAACAACCTAAGCCATGCTATCACCATTTTGAGAGTAGCTTAAGCCATGGTCTTGTTGTTTAGTGAGAAACCTAAGCCACACTCTCACCATTTTGTGAGCAATCTAAGACATGTTCTTGCTATTTTATGAGCATCTTAAGCAATGCTCTCATTGTTTTATGAGTTTGGACCATTAATATCTCATCATTCTTGATTGAGTTGAGATACTCAAAAAAAATTTAAAACATTTTTAAAATCATTAGAAAAAACAAAAACATTGACCACTTCTTTGCCTTAAGGATTCTAGGAACCCTTACTAAGTTACAAGTAAATCACTTGTCATTTAGTTTCCCCATCCTTTTTGGCCTTTTATCCCACACTCTTTCCATTTTGTGAGCTCATTCCTATTCTTCTATCACATCCATTATGTTTGTTTTTCATTAGTTATCATTTTCTTCCTATTTCTTGGGAGAACTACATTTGGCCTAAAATTTTTGTCAGATATTACATCCATAGAACTATGTAGGCAGCATCCATTTGCCTAGAGCATATGGAGACAGCTCGACCACCCCCTTCTTTTTCTTCTATTTTCTCCCATCTTATTTGTTTGCTAAATTGTCACCTATTTTCTGGGGGCAATGTTCATCACATTGTTTGTACTAACATTAGGACTAACTGTTATTTGTTTATTTTTTTGCTTGTTTGTTTGCTTGTTGTTTGTGTGCTTGTTTGTTTAATTTTGACATTGTTTCCTTGATTTAGTCTATTTGTGTTCATTATGTGATTCCTTGCACATTTATACTTGAATCCATCCACATTCATACATCTACATTGCCATCATGTTTTTTATCATTGGTGCATTATTTTCCCTTGAATATTGGATTACGAGAGTTAGTTCTTATGCATATTTCAGCCCAGTCCTCATGGTGTTCTATCATTATGCCTAATGTATAGTTTTACAACAAAAATTAGCTTCAAAAAGTCTACTCATCAATGGAGGCATCAAAATCTCCTCGACACCAACATTAGCAACATCCCAATCATATCCCAAATAGAGTAATTAACCACAAAATAATTTCAACCTTTATTAGTTTGGATGAGCATCTCCCTACTATCAAGGTGTTTCAATTTATCATTATCCTCTATGTCAAGTTATCATCATCATCAGCCAATCAATCATGTTTTCCATAATCAAGGTCCAATGATTATAACCACCTTTATACAAATCATTATACACTATCCCACCTGCATTTCTTAATGATTCTAACTGCCTTTTGGTAAATTATTGTGTTCTCACCAAATTTACATTCTTTTTGCCCAAACACGGGCATGTTTTTATCTTGTTTGTCTATTCTAACTGGGGTAGTTCTATCTCCTCAATGATTATAACCACCTTTGGATAAATCATTGTGTTATCATACCGTATTGCCACTATCAAGGTACAATGCTTATAACCACCTTTGGGAAAACCATTATACACTATCCAACTTGCATTCTTAGTGATTTTGATCACTTTTTCAAATCATTGTGTTCTCACCCCATTATCTTCCTTGCTTTGGTCCCCTCATTTTACTTCTTTCTTTTCGAGGGACCATTTGCTAACCTACTTGTGCTAACCATTTCCTCGAGGGGGCATCATACATTTCATTCATTGTCATTAAAGTTTTAGACATATAAGACATTTTCATTCTTTTAGAAGATGTTACTATGCCTATAGCTTGCAACACCTTTCCAAATAGGGGCAAACTATAAACACCTAAAATTGGCCACCAATAACCTCCAACCAAGCTTCAGACCAATTTCTATCAAAATGAATAATTTGGGCTAAAAACACTAAAACATGCTAAATTGTAATGAATTTATCACATACAAGTGCCAATTTTAGCCAATGTATCCCTAAATGGGGCAATGGATTTTATGAGACAGCTAACTTTTATCAGATCATTTTGAGTCAAAATTATGATTTTACACATGGGTGCTCTGGATTGCTCTTTTCTACCAAATTTATTGCACAAGACACATGCCTTTGTTATTTTGTGTTGGAAACATCCTAAATGGGATAATAGTTTAAATGCATCTAATATCACATGTTAATTCTAATCCAGTCAAATTTTGAGCTAATAATATGACATTTTGACCAATTTGATTAATTTGAGGACCAATTACTAAGATTTGCACCAAAATTGATAAATCGTGTTTTAGGCTAATTAATTTGAATCAAGAGATTAAGTTAATTTTCCATGGAACTTGTTGAATATTTTATTAATGGAAATTGATATTGAATATTTGCATCATCAAATGACATCATTTTTTGGGAAGACATCCCTATGCCATAAATGCAACAAATATCTGATTAATCCCTCCCATGACTTTTAATTCCTCTCTATCCCAAATATTTATGAGGGTATTTATTGATTTTAGCCTCCAAAATTGAATGGATTCTTAGCCACACATCTTCATCTTGAGATGGACAATTCAGGTTCATTTTGATCATTTGTGAAAATCTATAAATACAAGGCTTCACAACCATAATTTTAAGCTTGAATAGTGTAAAGTTACCATGCACAAATGATTTCAAAGCCTCATACAATTAGTGTTATTATGCCAAATTGTTGAACCAAGCTAAAACCATCACAAGCCAAAGGTGCCAAGGAGAGAAGGAGCCAAACAACTCCATTGATGAAGACTCTTTGGTGTACAAGTTAAGAAAGCCACTCTACAAACCCTTTGGAAGCTCCAAGTAAAGTAAAGGAAGGTTTCTCTCAAGTTTTAGTTGTTGCTTTCACATGTATGTTTGTTACTAAGCTCCCCCTAGCATCCAGGGCTAGAGATGTCATGCTTGTTAGTGTGTTATTTTTATTTTTATTTAATTTTGAACTAACACTTGATCTAATCTCCTCTCTTGAGTCAAATTCTTAGTTCACATCATGTATGCACATTATATTGGTTTATTATACAAATATCATATATGTTCCAACTAACACACATTTTGTAGTGCTTTTCCTTTTGAGGATAGTTATTGCATGGGTTCAACAAATCCCCTCAAAAGAGGGGCCATTCATAGAAGTTTCTCAAAGAGATCAGGGTATCCAAATGCACTCAGAGTATAATTTTTAGCACACAGGCACAAAATATAGAAATCATTTTTAGCAAAACACAGTGGGAAGCAATGATATAGAAACTAATTTTAATTGCAAACAAATCAGTATAGTTAGACATTAGTGCCTAAATTAGAACACTAGTACCACTAGTGCTATTTTCCAAGATATTTCACCAATATCCAATACCCTTAATTTTAAATAAATTAAGATTGGCTAGAAAAGTACAATAGGTATAGTCTAAGTTTTCATATGTTCAATTACATATTACCAATTTTGGCTTAGTTTAGCTCAAATTCATACTAGTTTACTCTTATTGGGGAAATCATGCATGACATGATCATTCTTATTTTATTTTCAAATGCTCATATATAGATTATTACAACTCAACCTAGAATCCATATACTCAAATATCAAATTTAGGGGTATGTGTGTGGCACATTATTTTCATATGCTCACTTATGCATCGATTGATCAGATAGAATGACAAACTCCATGTCATTCTCTACATTTTACACACCAAACATTACGTTCCAAGTTACACACCATATTTATGCCTTACTCTATTTATAGTGGTTGGGATTCTCGAATGGCTCAGAGTTGCCTAATATTATTGAGCGTCCCAAAGCCATTTTACATTTGAGAGTCCCCAAGTGGCCATAAAACCAACATATACAATGCTAATTAAAATTACATATCTTTAGTTACATCACATGGTTTTAGTTTTATATGCATCTAATACACATGGGTAGGCAATGATGAATTCATAGTCTACTTGAGTTCTTGAGCCACCAACATGAGAGGGTTAGACACTGTCATGTCCCCTTTTTAGTCGACATGTGCAGAGTAGATGATTAGCCTATTATGCGACCCTCGTAGGCTGATGAGCTGGATAGAGGGTCTTCATGGAGCTGGGCTTGGCTTTCGTTTGGGCTCTTTAGGACATGAATTAAAGGAGATATTAATATTTGATTGATTTAATCAAATATTAATTATTTGGTCCAATTTTAATTAATTATTAATTATTAATTAATTATTAATTATTAATTATTTATTATTGGGTCTAATTTTAGGATCCTCATTCTAATTTAAGAATTGGTCTAATTTTAAGACCCTAGTTCTAAATTAAGGAAGCCCCAGTCTAATTTAAGGGAATCTAATTTTAGCAAGCACACCTTTGGAGGTGTATAAGAATCTCTCATGGAAGAGAGTTTGTATCCATGCTTATTATTGATATTGATTCTTGTTAAGAAATTCTTCTGTGAAGACTGAGCCAAGGGTTCCAGTATTCCATCTGCAGTGGAGAACATCAACTCTTCATTGTGTGCGATTCAGAGGCTGTGAAAGATCAGTTGATCTATTGCCAAACTGCATTGAAGAACGTCAACTCTTCAGTGTGAGCGATTCAGAGGTTGTGAAAGATCAACCGATCTATTGCCGAATTGGGAGATAACTTCATCCAAAAGTTATCACATGTACTTACAAGTTTGAGAGATAAATTCACACAGAAGCTATCACGAGGGTTTCAGGTCAGGATCAAGCATATAGGTTGAGCAATATCAGTGGCCGTATGACTTCCGTACAGATCTGTGAAAATCCATACGCATCTACAGAAAGTTCAGGTACCGACATCGGTGAACAGAGATTTACAGAGACCGAAATCAGTCGAATCATCACCAATGTCGGCAAGGGGATCACTACAGGTCGACCGACGACGGCAGTATAACTGACGTCGGCGACTGTGTTTTTTACACAACAGGCCGAGACGTTCCAGATTCAGCCCAGTTCACGGAATATTTAGGCTATAAGGCCAAACTTTCGATATTCTTTGTATACCTGACAGAGGATCTCTATTGTAAGCTCATGAGCAAATAAATAAGAAATTATACTGTGATTTATTCATCTATTTGAAGATATTTTGCAAAAATTCAGATAAGCAATTTGGAGCTTTTGTTTCGATATTCGAAGGGATAGTACAGTGGTATCAGAGCTTTAGAGTTTATATATTCCCTATTGGTTGGGGATAGTACAGTGGTATCAGAGCTAAATCCTGCCATCCTGAGGGTTTAGAAATTTTATGCAGCCACAAGGGTTGCGACCACACGGGTATTACACATGCAGTAAAGCTTTACTTGAAGGCACTCAAGTTCTAGAACAGCCGCCGGAAGATATGGGTGACGATATTGGTAGGGCCCGTATTCCTCATCATCTGAGAGACCAAGATGATCCAGAAGTTTTGCTTGCTCTTAGAGAACTATGAGAAGGACAAAGGCAGAATAACTAGGTATTACAACAGTTGGCAGCAGCACTGCCAAGATTGGGTTCTCCGAGGAGACATTCCCCACACCGTGAAGATGTCAGGAGTGTTGCAGGATCACAGTGAGGCCATGGGACTGTTTCTCGTACAGCGAATAGGCCTACTAGGCCTATCTTTGTGAGACAGGAAGCAGAGGAGGTGATAGCAGGTGAAGAGCATGAGGAGGAATTTATAGACACATTTAGGGCAGCAACTGACGAGTGGGAGTCATTACCACCTGTGGTCAAGGAGATGATTACTTTTGATCGATTCCTCACACAAAGGAAAGAACATTACCGAGGATGACAGAATGGGAGACCAAGACCCCAGAACAATGATCTGAAGCATGCTACGAGTAGGCTCACACTAGCGACATTTGACGGTAGTGGTAAGGTGACAGCACAGGCCTGGGTTAGTAAGCTGGATACATTTCTCACATTGCGGCCAATGGGTGAGGAAGATGCTATCAGATATGCGACACTACATCTTGAGGGAGTAGCTCATGATTGGTGGCACCATGGGATGGTGACACTCCATCATGATCAGATCACTTCTTATCAGGAGTTTGTGGATAGGCTGGTAGAGCATTTTGACAGGAGGGATCCAGAGTCCTATTTTCGAGAGTTGGCACAGTTGTGCCAAAGCGGCAGTCTAGAGTCTTACATTGGTGACTTCCAGAAGTTATCAGTTATGGTTCCTGACATTTCAGAGAGGCGACTAGTAGTACTCTTCATGGAGGGCTTGACAGAACCATTGAGAGGTTGGATCAAAGGCTTTGATCCTCCTTCCTTATAGGAAGCTATGAAGAAGGCGCACAGTATGGAGATGGCGGTGCCATCAAGTAGATCTAACTCTAGAGGTACTTCTTCATCGAGAGACCATAAGCACTCCAACGGGGATACAGAGAGACTAGATTTCAACATAGATAAATCCGGGGTTAAAAATGATTCAAAAGCCAATCCAGCAGCACCACCTTTGGATCGTGAGGTGCTTAATGATCTACGCAGGAAGAAGCTTTGCTTCTACTGCAAAGGTCCATATGATATCCATCACGATTGCCCTCTGAGGCCTAAGGGCAAAGCAAATCGTGTGATGTGGGCATATTATGAGGATGCGAAATCAGAAGATTCTAAACAACAGGATAGTTCTGAGGAGGCAGAGGCTTCAGAGCCTAAGGCAGAGGCAGATTTAGAGCTTCATATACAGGAGGCACGCCTATCCAGCATTCAGTCAGATGAGTCATTCAGACTCCGTGGAGTTTTGGCAGGGCAGAAGGTTACCACCCTTCTTGATACAGGAGCTACACATAATTTCATAGATGCCAGATTGGTGGAGGAGCGTGGACTCACTACCGAAGATTTTGAGGGGATTAGAGTTAAGGTAGCCGATGGTCACACTCTTAGGTGTGAGCGCATGATTAGAGATCTCCCATTGCGCTTGAACAACTATGAGTTCAAGGCTAATTATTTTGTAGTGAACATGGGGGACATAGAATTAGTCTTGGGTATGAAGTGGCTTCATTCATTTGAGGAAGTTACTCTTCATCTCAAAGATATGGAGGTTCGTTTTCAGGTTGATGGGAAAACACATATTCTTAAGGCAATACGGGGCAGCAGCTTCAAGCATATGTTTTTTCATCGGATGGAGATGCCTATACTACATGACATGATAGAGTGCGATGATGAGGGCACATTGGCACCAACACAGGAGAGATATGAGGATGAGCTTTGTCTTGAGGTGATTTCAGTTCAAGAGTCAGCACATGTGGTAGAGGCTCAGCTTTCTTTTATAGGGGGGTCACATGTTGATGATGATATGCGTACAGGAGACAGAGGTGATGTGACGCCATTGGATGAGAGTGGTGATGGATAGGGCCTGGAGTTTGTGTTGGTTGACAGCACTGTAGATCGAGACTTCATTTGGGATCCGGGTATTCAGCGATTGCTTGAGGGCAAGCAATTTCAGGAGGGGCGGATTGTCATGTCCCCTTTTTAGTCGACATGTGCAGAGTAGATGATTAACCTATTATGCGACCCTCGTAGGCTGATGCGCTGGATAGAGGGTCTTCATGGAGCTGGGCTTGGCTTTCGTTTGGGCTCTTTAGGACATGAATTAAAGGAGATATTAATATTTGATTGATTTAATCAAATATTAATTATTTGGTCCAATTTTAATTAATTATTAATTATTAATTATTAATTAATTATTAATTATTAATTAATTATTAATTATTTATTATTTATTATTGGGTCTAATTTTAGGATCCTCATTCTAATTTAAGAATTGGTCTAATTTTAAGACCCTAGTTCTAAATTAAGGAAGCCCCAGTCTAATTTAAGGGAATCTAATTTTAGCAAGCACACCTTTGGAGGTGTATAAGAATCTCTCATGGAAGAGAGTTTGTATCCATGCTTATTATTGATATTGATTCTTGTTAAGAAATTCTTCTATGAAGACTGAGCCAAGGGTTCCAGTATTCCATCTGCAGTGGAGAACGTCAACTCTTCATTGTGTGCGATTCAGAGGCTGTGAAAGATCAGCTGATCTATTGCCAAACTGCATTGAAGAACGTCAACTCTTCAGTGTGAGCGATTCAGAGGTTGTGAAAGATCAACCGATATATTGCCGAATTGGGAGATAACTTCATCCAGAAGTTATCACATGTACTTACAAGTTTGAGAGATAACTTCACACACAAGCTATCACGAGGGTTTCAGGTCAGGATCAAGCATATAGGTTGAGCAATATCAGTGGCCGTACGACTTTCGTACATATCTGTGAAAATCCGTACGCATCTATAGAAAGTTCAGGTACCGACATTGACGAACAGAGATTTACAGAGACCGACATCAGTCGAATCATCACCGACGTCGGCAAGGGGATCACTACAGGTCGACCGACGACGGCAGTATAACCGACGTCAGCGACTGTGTTTTTTACACAACAGGCCGAGACGTTCCAGATTCAGCCCAGTTCGCAGAATATTTAGGCTATAAGGCCGAACTTTTGATATTCTTTGTATACCTGACAGAGGATCTCTATTGTAAGCTCATGAGCAAATAAATAAGAAATTATACTGTGATTTATTCATCTATTTGAAGATATTTTGTAGAAATTTAGATAAGCAATTTTGAGCTTTTGTTTCGATATTCGAAGGGATAGTACAGTGGTATCAGAGCTTTAGAGTTTATATATTCCCTATTGGTTGGGGATAGTACAGACACACCATTAGTCTAATCCAAGATATTCTAAATTCATGATCCACCAAGCAAGGGTGGGAAATGGAGTCAAAACTAGATTGAGTTCTTGATCTACCCACACATAGGGATTGAGAAAGCCATCATCTGAGTCCAAGTTAATCACCAATTAATCACTATCTATATGCACACACATAGGTTAGCACCAAGTGTATTCATTGGTTCACATACCCAATGAGGTGTATTCATTCCTTTCCTATCTCTTATCTCTTTACACAGTTTTGTCTTTTGCTTTCAATATCTCTTAAGTAAAGATTGATCAATGCATGTTTCATTTATAAGACACATAATGGAACATGCTTCACATACTTAGATCTAGATTCATGGGCTTTACCTTTTAGGTAAGTCTAGGTACACTTATTTTTCCTTTTTCCTAGTCATTCACTTTGTTTCATTTATATAATAAATATGGGGTAAATGTAATCATCTAAAAATGGCACTTGAGTGTTAAGATTGTTACTTGAGACCACTCATCCCTAATTTATCCCTAGACCTATCTTAGGGCCTTTTTAAACACTTATCTAGCCTTCATATGGGCCACACACATCCCTAAACATCCTTAGAGTAATCATAAACTTTCACTTTAGCATCTTGGCCCCTAGTGCCTCAATTTTTTCCACCTATACACTAGCAACATAATTTGGATAGTAGTGCCAATGGTGCTAATGTCCCAGTTTGTGTGATATTGTCCTTTTCTTGCCTTTTGTTACCAAAAGATATCTTTTCAAATCAAAAACAACCTACAGTCAGCCTTGACCTCTTTTAAGACCCACACAAGCACCAAAATAGTATATATATATATGACTTTTATCCCTTTATCCACTAGATAGAAATCAAATGCAAATTACATAAACAAACTCAGAACAAGTTGTACACAATCAAGGTTGTTAATCCCTATTCTACCCTACTTCTACATATAGCCATCTACAACATTCCTAAGCTCAAATTACTTAGATTTCTAGTCTCAAGCACACTCAAAGTACTCAAATTAGCATTCATACTAGCTTCACTTACACTTACAATAGCACTTAGGTGGGGATAACTACAACAAACTTTATCTCTCCTTTGAGTGTTGGTATGTAGGTAACTCTCATCATAATGTGGTGTTAAGGATATGCAAACTACCCCACTGACATCACACTTTGATAATTATGCCAATTGTATGCCCTAAAAATATAAAGCTTTAGGGTTTGCATATAAAACTAATTAAAATATGTCACCTATAGGGAATCAAAACTCATGCACCTAGAAGCTCAAAAAAAAATTGCATATAGGGCACTAGTGCCAAAATAAGGACACTAGCACCATTTGTGCTACTATCCAATTAGGGTAATACTATCTAGGAATGTTTTTGACACTTGTATCCTATTTACAACACTCAGATTAGCTCATATCTAGTTTTTAGCCTTCAGATCTTATGTCTCAATCAATTTCTAACTAAGTACTTATTTACATCATTTATTGTTATTTTAAGAAAGATCAAACTAGGTCAATTATCTTAAAAATTAGTGGCTATATTTATTGCATATTTCTACCCTAATTTATTATAATCAAACCCTTTAAAAACCTAGGGTTTAAATGCCATAATCCCTAAAAAGTTAAAACACAATCATAATAATCATAATTTGAATCACAAAATACACAATAATGGAATTTGTTATAGCTATGTTAAGGGTTTTTTTTGTCTATATAAGTGGAAATTATAAATTAGATCTAAAACCCTAACACAATAAATTTGATACCCTAAGAAAGAAAAATTTAACCCTAAGGGGGAAATATGTAAGGTTTATTGCACTCAAAACAAAGATCAAAGTTACCAGAATGTTTTATTTATTTTTATATTTTAGTGATTTAAATAACATAAAACTATTAAAAATTAGGTTATACATGATAGATCATTTATCACAACAAAATAAACGCTAAAGATGAATTAATTGCACTTACTAAATATATAAATGACTAAGTAAAGAGGGGAGATAAGGAACTTACCATATTTTATGACATATACTATTCATTTCCCTATGTCACAGTCCTTAAAATGACTCTGTATTGGCTTTGTAATTGTTTAAATCAAGAAAAATATTGTAAACACTTACAAGAATGATACCAATAGAGCTTAGGCACCTGCTACAACTAGTATTGTCCACTGCCTGCTTGTATTATCTAGGTTGACTATGTTAGTCTATTATACCACAAATCATTAGACCTTCCTTTATACATGATTTTTAGATGTTTACCTACCCTTAATCATGTGCACAAATTCCAGTTTTACTTATTTTTCCCTAAAACCTAGTTTCACTTTTGACATAAGATAGAGTTGGAATAATTTGTTATTAAGATGGAATGGACAACCCCAACCACTCTTTGTTGAGTGATAGAGTATTTCCTACATTCTATTACTCTGAAGAGGGAATAAACCACATGTGTCTATCCCACCTAGGTGTATGTGTGCTTAGTTTTGATACACTAAAATGAGATTCAATGTATTGGCTTTCAAAACTTGACAACATGCAACTTTGACCTTGTGTTTATATTCAGAATTGGCTTTAAGGTTTCTCTTTTGACATATTTTCAGATGTGTATGTTTTTTGGATAATGCTTCTAGGACATGTAAATAAATTTCCCAATGTGTATTTTAAATAGTGACCAAGTTATCCCATATATTAAGACCTTAGGAATGAATTGTATTTATAGATGACTCTTTGATATTCCCCCCATAACTGATATAGTAAATGTGCTTAGGTCAACTCAAAAGAGATGTTTCAATTTTAAAAGTATCCTTAGGGACTCTTGGATTCTTATAGAAAAGGTGAACACTTGCAACAACCATAATTATTTGAGTATTACTAAAAATGTCACAAGAGTAAAAAATAATGATCTAGAATATGACAATAGTTTGCTTAGGATTATAGAGTGTTCTGGCACAAACTAGTGATATACTAAATATGAATGATAAAAAATTGGTTTAGCCAATTCAATATATAGATAAATGGATAGGGAAAAGTGTGCACAAAAGTTTAATATGCATGCATAAGTCATGTATGTCAAATATATGTCAAAATTGATGTTGTCAAATGCCTAATGACAAAATTGTCCAAGATCCAATTGATGGAATCAAACACACGAACTACAAATGCAAAGCAAATAAAAGTAAAACTTTGTTGTTAAGACTAAATTCAAAATAGAGTAGAATTATAATAATATTGCATTCATAACTCATTAAAAAATATCTTAGATGAGAGGTGTATTTATAGGTACAATGGAGGCATAGAGCCAAGACATTTGGTAATGTGAACACAAGACTTTTTCCAGATGGTTTGTGTGCTCCTTATGTCAATATTGGTGGGTAAGGGTATCTTTACCCACCAATTTGACTATAATTTTTCCATGTGAATGTGCACCTTAATTACCTTATTTATGACACATAAGTGACCTTAGAATAACATATAAACAAGCTAAACACATGTGTAGGAATAATACATATAAGGAAAATAATATCCTACACTAACACCCCCCCTTAAGCGTAGCTTAAGTGGGCAAACAATATTGGCTCCTAGCAACATGCCCTGATGAGGTACCCAACTACAATGCAACTCTCACAAAGTGGAGGAAAAGGAGAAAACCCATAGAAAAAACTCCCCCCTAAAAGAGAAAAAAGAAGAAGAGGACTAAAAGGCCCCCCTAAAGATGATGTTGATACAGCTCATACCCCAAGAAGAGCATGCAAGTGAATATACTTACTCTCAATGAAGGGTTTGGTGAAGATATCATCTATCTACTTCATAGTCTGGAAAAATTTGAGATCAATGACTTATCCATGAATGAGCTCTTGAATGAAGTGCATATGAATCTCAATGTGCTTGGTCCGTTGATGTTGGACCAAATTCCTACAGATCTAGATGGTGCTTTGGTTATCATAAAAGATGATTATGGGTCACTTGAACTGTATACCAAATTTAGTAAGAATCCCCTAAAGCTAAATAGCTTCAGTAGTAACATTGATAACCCCTCTATATTTAGCCTCAGTAGATGATAAATCAATAGCATTCTACTTCTTTCTAGACCAACTAATTAGTCCTGAACCAAGTGAGAAACTATATCCTGAAGTAGACTTGTAATGTTGAATATCACCAGCCCAGTTTGAATCTGTGTATATAATCAAGTCAATGTCAATGTCTGATCTCTAGTGAATCCCAAAACTATGAGTACCTTAATGTAGTGGAGAATCCATTTGGTTGCTTTCTAATGTAGCTCATGTGGTGTCTGTATAAACCTAGAGACCATGTCCACTACATATGACATATCAGGTCTAGTGTGAGTCAGATAGATGAGGTTACCAACTAGTTGTCAATACAAGGTATCATCAACCAATGGAGAATAACACTCAGCCTTAAGTTTAACTTCAAAAATAAAGTGAGTCAAAGCTAGCTTACAAGTACCCATGTGAAACTATGTGAGAAAATCAAGAGCATACTTGGATTGTGAAATCTCAATAACAAGGAAGTAATGTAATAAACCCAATTTAGTCATAGAGAATCTATCATGTAGAGTAGTTTTCAATACTATAATAGAGGATGAATAACTCCCTGTGATCAATAGGTCATCCACATATAGAACTATAATCAAGAGAGAATTATCTTGCCACAAAATGTAGACATTCAAATCAAAATTGCATCTAGTGAACCCAACTATGAGAAGAAATGAAACCATCTTGGCATACCAAGCCCGAGGGGCCTATTTGATATCATAGATATATTTTTGAAGTTTACACACTAAGGAAGGATCTTCCACAAAACCTTATGTTTGTTCCATATATATCTCCTCCTCAAGGTCACCATGAAGAAAGCCACTCTTCATATCTATCTAATGAACATCCCAATAATAAGTTTTAGCAATGGAAAGAGTGAGTCTAATTGACTTCATTTTAGTGACTGGAGCAAATTTTTTAGTATAGTGTATGTTAGGAACTTGTGAAAATCCTTTTTCTATTAATCATGTTTTAAACTTATCCATCGACCCATTTACTAAAAAATTTATTTGATAGATCCAACTATATCGAACAAGTTTCCTTCCCTTGGGAAGTGACACTAAATCCCAAGTGTGATTCCTAATTAAGGAACTATACTCTTCATGCATAGTTGTATCCCACTCAAAAATGCTAGATGACTCATGAAATGAATATGTATTAGAAGCATAAGTAATAAAAACATGTGGAACACCCTAAAATTGTGAACAAGTCCATCTGACATCTGATGGACTCCTATCCCAATCACCTACACTATATAGAGTTTGTCTAGCCTAAAGAGGACCTAAAATTAAAGAATCAAGGGGAGATTCTTCAACTTCTAAAATGTGACTATGAATGGAATGAGGTGAATCTCTATCACTATCCTCATCATCTAAACTAGAAGAATCTTCATCAACAGATATCTGATCTAGATGAACTGAATCATCTAAACTATCATCATATCCCAGAGAGTCCAAAGAGGAGGGAGAAGTGTCATGTGTGGAGTCTGATGGACCCTCTTGAAAGTTTACACTCCTCTTAATGAACAACTCATGTGTGGTAGGATGAATAATCCTATATCCCTTAACACCTTCTACATACCCGACCAATATGCCAGTCCTACCTTGATGTTCCATGGCCTTACATTTCTTCTTAGGAATGTGGGCCATAGTTGGAGATCTAAATACCTTAAAGTTCTTAACTTTAGGTTTTTGATTTATCCCAGATTCAAAATTAATTATCCCTTTCAATGCTTTATGAGGAACACAATTTTGGATATAGCAAGCATAATTAATGGCTTCTACCCAATATTGTGGTGTAAGTAATTTAGAGTGTATTATATAATTTGCCATTTCCTTCAAATATTTGCTCTTACATTCTACAACACCATTCTACATAGGACTATATGGAACTATTCCTTATAGATCAATCCCTTTTGAAGTACAAAATTGCTCAAAGTAATGATTAACATACTCACCACTATTATCAGTGCACAAAATTCTAATGGTTTTCCCTAACTATTTTTCAACAAGAGCATTGAAATCCTTAAAATGGTCAAAGACCTTAGTCTTTTGTTGAATAAAATACACCCAAGTATACCTAGATAAGTCTTCTATGAAGGTAAGCATGTACCTAGCCTTATTGAATGAAGGCTTTGGAAATGGTCCATAAACATCACTATGAATTAGTTCTAAAATTTTAGTGGCTCTCCATGATTTGCCTTTGTCATATTTATCTTCAAAATGTTTACAAAGCATGTAACCTTCACAAAAACCATTATAAAAATGAACACAAGGCAACCCTATTATGATATCTTGTTGACTGAGTTATTCCAAGTAGTGATAGTTTAGATGGCCAAATCGCTCATGCCATAGTTTGTTCACTCCATCAGAATGAGTGAGTAATGCAGTATAAGGGTAATCAAGATAAAAATTTGAGAAGGTGTACAAATTTTATTGGTTATTTTCTTTTTTAATGGCCATTTTAGTATTACTATGTAGCTCCTTAATAACAACAAAATCTGGAGTAAACTTAACTTTCTAGCCTAATCCAATGTGGGTGATTTGATAAATAGATAGGAGATTAGTTGATAGTGATGAAACACATAAGACATTTTCAAATGTTCCATCATTAACTTAAATATATCCTCTCCTATAAACTTCAATATAATTATCATCATCTATTATACTAGATGGCATAGAGCAAGCTCTAAGTATGAGAACAAGTATCGTGAAAAAGCCATGTGATGTGAGGCACTAAAATCAATCACCCATGTGGATGGCTAAGATGCTACTGCAACATGGGCCTTGCCCTTACCTTTCCCCTTAGTACTTTATTTTGTCTTAGAAGACTCATATGCTAACGAGGTTGATTTGACTATATCAAGGACATTGATGTTGTTTTTGTCAAGCATCTTTATTGAATGATCAATCTATTTCTTCATACATTTTGTTCCATCATGCCCAGTTCTCTTACAATAGGCACATGTGATCCTCTCTTTCTTGTATTTCCCACCTAAAGAGGAGGACTCATATGATACTTTTGGCTTAGTATCTAATTTTTTACCCTGTCATTGCTCTTGGTCCTTATTTTGTTTCTTCTCCTTATTTATTAGAGTCTTCGATTTGTCATGACTCAACAAAACATGTGATTTAGAGGACTTCAATGTACCCATTTGGATGAGTTTGTCTTGCTCCCTAGTTAATTCTTATTCATCCTTTTTCTCTATACCACACAATTTTAATTGCAACATAAGTGTAAGTTTGGTGAAAAAGTTTTCTATAGTGTCAAAATTGCTTGGACTCAAAATAATGAGCTCATTCTTTATCTCATGACCCCTCATTACATCCTGCTTCCCAAAGATTTGTTCTAAGGCATTCCATATCTCATGTGGTGATTTAGCAAATTCAATGTGAAAGAGTAAGTTAGGAGAAATAGACAAACATAAAAGACCATATGCTTCATCACACCTATTATACCACTTAATTTTATCTGCACCAAGTTCCAATTTAGTTTCCATATTTATAATTATCTTGTGTAAACCTTTGCTTCTTAGAAAAATTTGTAATTTAGATTTTTATTCATAATAATTGAATGGATCTAGAAGTGGAACCAAATTGTGATCCATGATTTAGTGCAAGCAAAAATTGAATGAGTAATAGAGAAGGCAAGACACTCAACAACCCTCCCTGAAACTATCAGAAAGAACCCCTCCAAAATATAGAGGTTTGGCACTTTATGTTTTAGTGTGTATATAATCAACACTTTAATGCACATACAATTGGCACTTTATGTTTTAGTGCATATACAATCAACACTTTAGTGCATATACAATGGGCACCAAATTTTTTCACAATAAATCCCAACAAATCTTTAAGATATCATGTAGGGAGAAAGATAACTGTAAACATGAGTATAGAGTTGATTTATGAAGCTTCAACTCATGTAAGAAGGATAGATGAAGCATACAATGCAAATAAGATATTACATAGTAGATCTGCACTTAGATATAATGAATCGTAGGTACATATCTACATAATAACCCATAAAGATATAGTCGATGTTGTCAAAGTGCATGATTTGATGGAGTGTTCACCATCATGTAATACACACAACAATAAGATGACTATCAAAGGTTGTTGAATGCATAGTATAGTGTAGTATTTACTATCATGTAATACACACAGTAACAAAGTGGATAACATAAAAATGAGTGAAATCTTTGCATTAAAGGCACAAAAAATAATAGACGCTCATAAAAAATAGATGCAGATTCAGATGAGAATGCATCCATAAATGAGAAATTTATGCAATGATTACATAAGTGACAGTGCAAGATCACAAAAATAGATGTCGATCTCAACCAAAAAAAATGTCCATGAGGAGAACAAGAGTGTTAAATTGTGAGTTAAGCAAAGGAGAGGAGAAATTTTGTTTTACTTGTAAGGGGGTTTGACCACCTACCAAAACTGGACATCACCTTTCATGAAATAGAAGGAATATTACAAAAAATGAAAAAAAATCCTTACAATATGATTTTCCATAATAATATTATTTTTATAAAAACAATTAAAAAAAACTCCTTAAAACTTCATCATCAAAAATGTTATTTTGCAATTTTTTGAATAGTATCATAGTTGGTAAAACTACAATAAATTTTGAAATTCCTAATGAAATTATAAATTTAAACATAATCCAGAAAGAGGAAACAAATATACACCTAACCCAGGAAAATTTATGAGTGATTGTTTACTATTTAATTGTAATAGTAAAAATACCAGTCATTTTTCTCAAAAAAAATGGATTTGCAAGACAACTTTGTAAATCTTGCCTCCTTATCAAAAAATGATTTTGTCTGCTATCCAACCAGCTTGAATCCTCATTTTAGATCTACAAAAGGCTATTTATATGTCCAATACAATTGAAATAATTTCAAATACTGATAAAGTTCACTAATTAGAGAAGAAAGGACTGTAGATGATACACAAAGATCTACAGGTTTCTCCTTTACAATATTAGTTAGAAGACAAACTCAAAAACTACTCAAGATTTCAAGAAATTAATTAAAAAATAGTGTTCATTACTAGAAAAGAGCTCTAATATCATGATGGAATTGTCTAAGATCCAACTGATAGAATCAAACACATGAACTGCAAATGCAAAGCGAAAATAAGCAGAACTCCGTTGTTGAAATTGAAATCAAAATAGAGTAGAATTATAATAATATTTCATTCATAACTCATTAAAAATATATTAGATGAGAGGAATATTTATAGGTACAATGGAGACATAGAGCCAAGACATTTGGCAATGTGAACAAGACTTTTGCTAAATGGTTTGTGTGCTCCATATGTCAATATTGGTGGGTAAGGGTATCCTTACCCACCAATTTGACTATAATTTTCTCATGTGCATGTGCACCTTAATTACCTAATTTATGACATCTTAGTGACCTCAAAATAACACCTAATCAATTTAAACACATTTGTAGGAACAATCCATAATAATAAATACAAAGAAAATAATATCCCACACTAACACCTAATACCAAATTTAGGTGTTTACATAAACATAAAATGATTTGATATGTTTTCAAGGATCAACCTTGTCATTGAATAATTAAAACTTAGGTGCAATCAAATCAATATGTAAAGTGTATAAAAATTACTCATAATATGATGGGTTGAGTGATATATCATGAGAAGTCACATTATGGCTTGATCTTTGAGATCCTTCTGAAAGTTTTTGAATTTCAGCTTGCATGTCTTGAATAGTTTGTTAAAGGAGTGCATATTTATATGTGGTAAATTAGCATGTTTATCAATATAAATATAGGTCTAGAAGTAGGAAGCATAAAATAAGCATTGTGTCAAGAAAGAATGGACATTGTATCCTAATCAGAAACAATAGGTGGATACATAATAATATAATCAATAGTTGCAATAACCTCAACACCTAATGTAAAACGATAACCTCTTGAAGGTGGAATACAAACATTCAAAGATTCATTTACAACATGTACTTCTTCAAATATAAAATCCTTAGCCAATTTCACCTTATCTTCTTCCTCTAGAAAAATAAATAATGGCATCAATTTATTTAGGAAATCATGAAAGAAAGCTTTTGAAGGCAATCTATCCCATTTTTACTCATAGCAATAATTTTTGAAATATATTAATTCCTAATGTTGTCATTCATAACATTGTTATCATAATAATTATCATTCAAAACATTTGTATTTTCATCAGTTGCATTTGTACCATTCGCATTATCATTAACAATGAAATAAGTAGGAATGTCATCAATATTTGTCATTTTATTTTTAAAACAAGCACGTGTACTAAGCAAATTAATTTAAACCAAATTAATATGTCTACCAAATAATCCATCACTTCTCTTAGTAGGCTTATTAGATATAAATTTATTAATTGGAATAAGATAGAAACATAAAAACATACAAGAAGTTAGGGCTAATGATATCACAATGTGAAAGCATAACCCTATGGAAATCATATCTGAAAAAACCAAAACAATAAAACTTTAAGTGAAAGAGAGCATGAAACTCTAAGGTTTAAATTCTCTAAAATATGGGGTTCATTAAACTATTTTATGTTTAGGGCGCACATGTGTTCAAAACACTACACCGACCACATAAATGAGGGGATAAGTGTAGACACTTAATTTCAGCCACTTTCATGCCTAAGCTAGGATTCAGATCAATTTCTAGCAAATGGTGCAATTTAGGCCTAGAAATCACCTAAATGCCTAAATTCATCCATGTAAAGTATTTAATTTCTCATATAAGTGGTAAGGCTTGTTTATTTTGGGTATTACCCTGTATGCACCAATAACCTAGTTTGGTTTCAACCCTAGTTAAATTATGGCCTTGTAATTTGACATTTTTGGCATGTCAGGATATTAATGCAAAACATTTGAAAAAAATTTCAAAAGCCAAAAATCACTAATCAAGGTTAATTAAAAATTAAGTCTCAATTAACTTGACTAAGTAAAAATTCCAAGTTGAATTAGTGAATTACATTATCTAAAAATAAATTTTTAGCCAAATATGATGTCAAAGTCAAGGGAGCTAATAAACTAATTTATTAATTCTTAATATTCCAAAAAGGTGAGTCACAACCTCATAAATATATAAAGTGAGTTGTCATGGCTCATAAATATCTGAAAATGAGTTTTCAAGGCTTCATGAGTTATGTGACTCAACCGAGGGTTAACTTGACTCAACCTAGGTTATCTTATACTCAACCAAAGTTAGAACTAAACCTAACCTCACTAGGGTTATCTTTAGTTCTAAGACCTATAAATACAAGTGTCCTCACTCTACTCAAACAAGATTTTGTGTGTAAGTTTATTATGTAGTAATGTCTTCAAGAAGCCATCAAAGTAATGTTATAATGACAAATTAATACCAAGCTTCGCACCAAGTTAAGCCAAGCAAAGCAAAGCCACATGTGGCCTTTAGAGAAGTACTATAAACATGGAAAAGCATTGGTCAAAGTATTTAATGTTATAAAATGAGCAATAACATCTACTATGCCAACAAGTGTATATTAATTTTGACAAGGGAGGTCAAATTGTTGTGTTTTTATCTCTTATTTATAGTTTTATTAATTATGTTATGTTCCCCCTAGTTCTTAAGTAAGAGTGTTTAGTTTCATTGTACTGTTATACTTTAGATTTTTACTAGCTTCAATAACAAGGAACTAATCAATATTTGTGTGCTCTTCTAACTCCTAAGATACATAATAGTACACCCAGTGGGACCACGCATCTCGTATGGCCAAGATAAATGATGTGGAACCTTTAAAATTCATGAAAAAAGCATTTAAATCTTCAAGTTTAGAGTTTTATGCTTTAAAATCCTATCATTTTGTTTTGTTTATAATCGATGATTTTGCCATGTGTAATAGTGAATTAACTAATCTAATCTTTGTTTGCAATCTTTGATTCTATATAAATAGTGACTTCGACTTGTGTAATGCTGATATTGAAAAATGGAGACAATGACATTGACCCTGTTATTCAATGGCATCAATAGGTATATTTACACTTGATTTTGAAAACTTATCCATATTTTGAGCTATATTCAGTGAATTCATTTGGATTAATTAGTGACTTCACCATTTTTTAACAGTGACTTCACTAAAAACTATTAGAGTATCTTACTCATGCTTGCTAGGCTCTAGGTATTTGTGTTTACCTAGTTTTGTCTTATGTGGGGTTTAGTCCCACAGTGGCTAGTTTAGCTTTCATATTGTTTTGCCTTGCCTATTTAAGTAAGTGCTCTCATTGTAATATACATGCTTCTTTATGTTTTATAATATTTTGCATATCATTTGAGTATAATAATTATTTTATCAATTGGTTTCTTTTGAGTATATGTTGAAGCATCAATGGCTATAGTAATGATCCATTAGAGAGATATTAGTTGAAGAGTTTTGATAACTCTTTCATGGTATTAGAGCCACCCTCCAACAACCATTACTCAGCTTGTAGGTTTCTTGCCATTATAGATCTATCATTACTTACTCAACTCACAAAGTCAGATATGGCTATTTGATTGGATCTAGTTTTATAGATTCTTGGCAATACAAACATCTTGTTTAGATTTGGCTTTGTAGATTCTTGGAAATATAGACATCTTGTTTGGATCTAGTGTTGAAGATAGGGTGGATGTAGTGGCTATTGGATGTGCTACATGAACACAGTGTAACTCAACCACGGTTGAGCATAACTACCTCCATATCTACTATCAAAGAGCATAACACAAAATTGAGTCAAGATGACCCTCACCATCCTCATTGGAGTCTTTATGGCCTTCCAACTTATGTGTAATCTTTACACACATCTTAGCCTAAGTCACCTTGGCGTATCTACACAACTTTAATGGACTACACCCATACTACTTTGAAGGCTATGCAACTGAGGTAGCCTCCTCTATGGGCTGAGCCAATAGCGGATGGTGATAGTCCTAGTAGAGGCAATAGGAGTTAGACATGGAGGTGGCTATAAAAATACATGGTAGAGGATGGAATGAAAACCAAGTAGTGGAGATCCAAGGTTTTCACATTTGAATAGGTTTTCAAACATCACCATGGTGGGGATTGGTGTGGGAGCTATGACATTTCTTATGATTGAAATAATGTGTGTTGGTGTTGTGGTTGTGATTACAAAGGAATAAGGGGATAAGTAGTTTTAATTATCCTATCTCTACCACTAATTTTACTATCATTGGCTCTACCTATATTACACAGGAGACTTCTCCCTTGTTTGCCTCCAATTCACAGAGTAAGAGTGGTGCTTAGTGCCATTACCTTACTGTGCTCTTTTTCAGGAGGGATTTGGATGAAGTCAAAGTCCTCCAAAGCTATCCTGGTATTATTTATTACATTCATTTTTGATTATGTATGTGTTCATGTGGCTATTAAACTCCCACCTGATGTCATTCAAATCCTCATCAGCCATCTTCCTATAATAACCATTCATATAATGGTTACCTATTCTTCTTAACTCTTGGCTCCTTGGTGTTATGGGTCAAACCAAACACTAGCTCAATGTCCAAGGACAATTGACATTTTTTATTTTTATTGAATAGCCCAAGATCTTGTGGTAGCATCCTTTTTTCCTTTTCTCATTCTTTACAGATCTATGTTGGTTATTCTCAAGAGAAATATGAGGAATTTAGCTTATCTATGTTGTCGGAGGTGTGATATTGGAGACTAATGTTCTTAGAGTGCCTACTTAGGTTTAACACACTGACAAATCACAAAACACATGTAATCCACTCACTTCCTATCTTAAACATAGTTATATATTCATTATTTGTCTTAAATAACTATATTTTTTTCTTAAGAGGAAGTGTAGTTCACTCGCACACAAATAAAGGTCACTAGATAGATTTTTTTTTACTTCTATTGACTTGAGGAGATTTCTAGTTATATTATAATTCCAATGGGTGGTTACATGGCATGCTTTGTGTTTAATTATATCGATCATTTAAACCTTTAGTACAAATTTGTATTAAATAGGCCTTATTGATGGGAACGTAATTTTTTAATAACTTTTGATCGATACCTCAAAATTGAGTACCATTTTTTTTAAAGTTCATGTTTTTAAATTCCCCATGAACTGGTCCTATTTATATTATAAAAATTACTAAAATATAAAGTGCCACATTTTGGGGGGTCTCTTCACATTGGTTGTATTGCTTTGTGCTTACGGTTTGTGGTGACATTTTAGTGGTGATGCATTTTTTATGTTATGAGAATTTGTTGAGGGAATATTATTTGGTTTGAGTGTACCTTATCTATTTCATTTATCAGAGATTAGAGGGTGAGGTCTAGTCTGGTAGGAGTTCAAACCCCCTCACAGGCAACACAAACTTCCTTCTTGCTTCTTCTAGATTGTATTGTCATAATTTGTTGCACTTTTGGATGCATTTTCGATTGAGTCTGATGTTCTATTCTTGAATGTACATTATCACTACTATGAGGTTTTTTGTGTCATGGGCCCTACATTTTACCTTGTACATGCACTATCTTGGATGTATTTTTCACTAAGCCCAATGTCCTTTTGCCTATGGTTTGTACATTATTATTTTTGGTTATTGATCCTTTTTTGGTGTGTTTGCATACATTATGGATCTTTTTACCATTTTACACACTCCTTTTTAACCCTGCAACATGCATTATTACTTTAACACATTGGCAGTTGTGTCATGTCTCCTCAAGGCCCCTTTCTTAGTGCCTCACCTTCTTCTATGGAGACACTTTTTCACTCCCTTGTTTTTGGAGCATCTCTCTTAATTAATTTATGATAGGTCAACAATCTCATCAGTTGGAGCTATCCTAATGAAGCCCAGTGTTTTCCTTGTTTCAAACTAGTATTTTTTGTGTATGGGTTATATTGTACTTGCACTTATTTATAAAGTGCCATGGGGGGTTTGTTGATTTAGCCTTGTCTACCTTCATGTATATGTGTGTTATATTATGAGCACCTTTTTCACTTTTTCATTTGTTGATCTCTTCCATCATCACCATGGGCCATCATCTTTAAGAGATTTTTTCTATATTTTTGACACCACCTTTTTGATAGTTGACAGTCTCCCACAGCTTGAATGTAGATATTGTGGTGAATCCCAGTGTCATCTTATATTTTTTGATAGTTTGAGTCTCTTCCAACATGTATAGAGTTATTATGGTGTATATAGTTTCAACTTATATGATATTCTAGTAGTGGATTCAGACCACTCATGCAGACTTTTTTTTCCAATCCACCCATTCAGCAATATGGGGGTGTGTATAATTTGCTTCTTGGTGTTGAGTATTATTTACACATGTAATACTCTTTTGTACTTTCATCACCATTGATAGTCTTGTTTATTTAAGCTATTCTGGTGAAGCCCAGTGTCAGTTATTTTTGTGATTGGGTAGTGGATTTAGATCACTCATGTAGATTGAGTTCTTTTATGACTTACAAGTACTTGGATTGCAGACTACTTCAATATCATCTTTGGGGGGCCTTTTGAGCTCTCTTATTCTTTTGTCTTTTTTTAGGGGGAGTGTTCCCTATGGGTTTTCCTTTTTTTATCCACTTTATGAGAGTTATTTGTATTTTATACTTTAGAGTGTTTTTTAGGTTACTCCTTTGTACATGGGTATCTTATTCAGACACTTTATTTTTTGAAACCCATATGAGGATTGTTACTTGACTCCATAGCCTTCTTGGTGTTTCTTATAGTGACACTAGTGTGGTATCCCCACCAATGGCATTAGTGTGGCAACCCCACTAGTCTTTGTGCTCACATCTCACCATCTTGTTGGAGGGTGTTCAAGCTATGCTTCCTCAAGTTCATCATTCTACCTAGTAATTTAGATCGTAGTGTTTATATTTGATGATCCTCATATTTAACAATATTCCTAATTTCACTTGGCAGTTATAGTGACTCGACATCCATGTACTCTGGCATGATGGATTGGCATCCATAGGGACACATGACTTCACACTACATCCTATATTTTTAACCCATATCTTCACTTGATGGGGGGTGTTAGAGCATCTTACTCATGTTTTCTAGGCTCTAGGTATTTGTGTTTACCTAGTTTTGTCTTATGTGGGGTTTAGTCAACATTGGATAGTTTAGCTTTCACATTGTTTTGCCTTGCCTATTTAATCAAGTGTTTTCATTATAATATACATGCTTCTTCATGTTTCTTAATCTTTTGCATATCATTTGAGTATAAAAATTATTTTTTCAATTGATTTCTTTTGAGTATATGTTGAAGCATCAATGGATGTAGTAATGAACCATTAGAGAGTTCTTGGTTGAATATTTTTTATAACTCTTTTAGAAACTAGTTTTTGTCTATCTATGCCATCAAGAAAATAATGACTTCACTAAAATTAGTGGATTCGATCTATCATATAATTAGTGACTTCACCCTGTGTAAATAGAAACTCAGGAGCTAAAAATGAAAAGTTGTTTATTGATTCACTTTTTTACCTAAAGATAAGAGGACCCCATAATGTTTTTGTAAGAACCCAAGTGGAGAAAGAGAGGCCTAAACACTTCTAAGTGTCATGCACACTTTCCTTTTAGTGCTTAAAATTAACCTAACCAAACTTGTCTTTTTTTATTTCAATTTTACAAGAGCAAACAAGGCCAAGGGCTCAAAACTTCATTCACATTTGATTTATTGCCTTTAAAATGAACATTCACTATAGTTTAGAGATCTTAAGATATTTTTCTCTTTTTGTTTGTTCTTTGTTTATTAGCCAGTTTCAAAGTTCCTAGATTAAATACTGTGTTTTTGGTGAACTAAAAACTTTATGTGTATGATCTGCCCCCATCCCCTTTAGGGAACTCAGGTGACCAAAAGTGCTTTATTTATTGCCCTGTTTATTTAAGACCAAAACGTAAATAATGTCATGTATGCTCTCCCCAATATCTGAGTGACTTGAGTGACCTAGAAATGAATTTAATGTCTTTCCAAATTTTATTTGTTTATTTTCTTCCATTGGCTTGTGGGTAGGAGTTCATCACCTCTTCATAAGTTTTTTAGGGGTGTGTTTATCTAGGGTTTCATCTCCTAGCATCATACCAACCCCACTCCATGGTAGGTTATATAAATAATGCATGTGATACTAGGATTGAATAGTGGTTGAGCAGTTAGCCTACCAATCCTAATAAAAATCTAGATCAGTTCACACTAAACATCAGACTTCACTAAACAATACATCATTGAAATCACTATGCAAAGTATTAAACCTTTTCATAGTAATTTAGCAAGTTTTAATCTAATTGACATGATGCACCCTTGTGTTATCCACATTTAGGACCATTTAGTGTGTTTTAAAACTTATATATTTTAGATAAACCCCACTTGTCATAAAATAACCTACCAAATGTTGAGTGATTCCTACTCTAAGTTCATGTCATGTACCAGTGCTTGAGAGACAGAGGGGGCTTAAAAACTATACCTACACCTATTCTTTAATTTTTGGATTAACACTTAATTCCTTTTGAACATTGGTATATCAGTGGAAACTTTGGTAGAAGCTATGCACACCTTGTCAATTTTAGGGATAAGACGTGCTTTTAGTGCTATTTCTATTTTCTTTTATTAACATGTGTGTTTAGGTCTAAAATTATTTTTTTATATTCCAAAGTCAAAGTGATTAATAAACATTCACATGTTTTCAAACCACTTTGAGTTAAGAGGCATTACTCTGCCCATTTTGTTTCAAACATTTGACTTAGATTTTATTCCAAAACCATTTTTATACCACTTATTTGGAGTGTTGTTACGCTACCAATTTTGTTTTGAACATTTACCTTGAATTTTTAGTCCAAAACCATTTTCATACCATTTATTTGAAGGAGCATTATTATGCTACCTAAATTGTTCCAAAAAACTTGTCTTATTTGAAACCAAGTTCCAAAAGCATTCATACCTTTTATTTCAAAACGTGTGGTTATGCTGCCCATTTTAGTCTAGCCTATTTGCCTTGGAAAATCTGAGTCTTTTGTATTAAATTTGAAATTCAATATTTCTAAGTGCAAATCCTAATCTAATTAGGTTTATGTTAAAGCCTCATCTAATTTGGGCTTAGGTTGTTTACCTCTTGCATTTGAATTGTGTTACTTGGATTGATCTCTTATTTATTTTAAAGACCCCTTGCCTAGACTTAGTGGTTGTTTATTATGGTGTGCCTTGTTTTATCATTCCTTTATGCCAATTTTGTTGCCATATGCCTTTTTTATAGTTTATTGTGTTAAATTATGAAATGTCCTAGTCCATTGTAAAATATTCTCTTGTGAGCCAAATACTGAGTCTTTTGTGAGCCAATTACTGAGTTTTCTTCCAAGCCAATTACCTTAGCATTAGGTTGTTTACAAGTCCAAGTCATTTATCAAGTTTATCCAATATAATTACCTTAGATTTATATTGAGTTTTCAAGTTCTTATTTTAGATCAACCTTTATTTCTAAGTCTAGCAGCACTTTCCATGTTAATTATTATAAAAAACTTTGGGCAAATCATTATTTATCCTTTTGACTTAGTTCATGATTGTTCTACCTTATCTATATATCTTTACCATCGATTATAACTACCTTTGGGAAAATTAGTACCTTTGTGGGATCAATTTAGTGTTTTTATTCTACCTTATACCTAAATTAGTTATTTTACCCTTTGGACCTATTTTACAGAGCTAAAGGTTGTTTATTTTAGACCTCAGTTGTTTTCCATTTTAGATCCTTGTTTTTTCAAGAGACCTAGTCATAGATCCAAACGTGCCTCTTTATACATGTGGCAAGACTATGTACAATCCAGACTATAAAAAATTTGTTACTAATGACCCCTTTTTTCAAGATTCATATGGTGATGATATAGCATATGAGACAGATCCATATCCATCTTATAATATTCTGTATGTTGAACAAAGTTTGGACCCACTAGTACAGTACTTGGTGAATGCACCATGCTATCCAAGCCAACAATAGGAGAAAATGGCACAGTACCTCACTCAAGTGATGCCTATTATCGAACAAAGTTAATAAAAATAACCCTACTATGTAACAACACCAACAGAGACAAGTTATTATCCATACTTATTTTATCACCATTTGATATAAAATAAAGGCAAAATTCTAGTCAGGGCAGTAGAAATAAGAGCCAAATTACCACCAGACTTCCCACATGAAAGTCTATCTAGTTTGATTAGAACACTTAGTAATATGCCACATAACTAATAGTTTGAATAGGCATCAACTAGTTACAATCAAAATTTAGTGCAAATACCTCAATAGAGCCAAAGTGGGTTTGTGAAAGAGAAAGGTTATATGGATGATCAATTAGAACATGTACAAAAAGCATACCAAAATTACTTTAACCTAGCTCATAATTTAAATGCCATGGTTGTTTCAAACACACCACTCATAGAGTTATCTCCTTCAATAGGGCCACATATAGATTCTTTGGGCTATATAAATAAGAACATAGACCCCTTTATCCAAATCATACTAGTAAGAGACATATATAATGTTCCAATTTATATAGAAGAAACTATCACTCAAATAGAAGACCTCACCAAAACATAGTGGATAGCACACAAGTGCAATCCAATTTGAACCAAAGTAGGTATAATATACCTCTGAGCAACACATAGTAGATTCCTTTAACCAATACCATGAGTGGTTTACAATAATAAGGGATAGGTATGCCTATCTTCCTCAAGTTCACAATAGGGGAAACTAGCCAAAAATAATAGACCAACATATTGCCTCAACAAGTGCATAACACTACACCACCTCAACAGGTGGCAACAAATGTTTAACCATAATAAGAATAGACCAATATACCTCAACAATCAAAAATGTTTCCTAATATGTAATTTATTTATATTGGTCAAAAAAAAGTGCTAGTTGGTCAATAATAATAAATGCCAAACCCTCGACAGATGTCAAACTAATACTAGGTGTTTATCCAACAACAAGGTTCCAAATGTACATCAAATATTAGGCACTAGGTATCAATTACCTTTCACTCAATTTGTATTACATATACAACATGTATCTAACTTACAACACCTTCAACAACAAGGTTCTAGTTAGCAACATGTTCCCTATATACAATAGGGTTCGACAAGTAGACAACAAGTTATTACCCAAACCCAATAATACTAACATATCCCACCAAGATGAATGTTGTTATTGTAGCCATAATTTTCCAACCAAGGCTATGTAGTCAACCCTATATATAATTTTTTCCAACAACAAATTATTATGTATCAACATTACAATCCTAATGCATGAATATGTATACTTGGTCATCTGACCAATTCAACCAACATTATGTAGTACACCATTCCTTCACACCCTGATCAAAGTAATTTGTCTTTAACCACATAACCCCAAAAAAATAGGCCATGTCATCAAACTTCCTTGTAACATGGATTATCTTCAAAATAGATGAAATATGCTCATATCTATTTAACATGGATTATCTACAAATACCATTTATGTTGGGTTATGAGCTGCCCAAATTTGAGAAATACAAGGGAAAATGTGACCCCAAAGAGCATTTGAAAGAATTCTTTGTTGTTTGCCAACTAGTGGCATACAGTGACATATATTTGCTTTTACTCTTTCCATGAAGTCTAGTCGGACAAGCCTTGGAATGATTTTTGAAATTGATGAATAATTTTGTACTTGACTTTAAGGATCTTTCTGAGAAGTTTGTACAACATTTCTCATATAATCTCAAACATGATATTATAGTTGTGGTCTTGGGCCAAGAAAAATAGAAAAAATGGTGAAAGCTTTGTTGTTTACCTACAATGATGGAGAGCACTGGTGAGCCTATCCACTCATAATTTGCTAGGTAAGCAATTGGCTATGATATTTACTAAGATCCTACACAATGAGATATCTTGCCATCTCAAGTTAAAAAGTGCTCATACATTTAAAGAGGTTATTGATAAAGGGATACAGATTGAGAAGGTCCTAGTCAACAAAGGGATCATCAAGCTATCTTCTTCCAACCAGAGCTAAAAATAGCATCAAGGATAGTAGAACTATAACCAAAGCCATAACCAAAATTAGAACCCTATCCAAATAATGACTTCAATACCAATTCAGTGCAATAATAATGAGAGACCAAAAGCTTACAACCATAACAAGAATTTTTTCGGTAATGATGATATTTACCAAGAGCCTACACAATGAGATATCTTACCGTCTTGATTTGTAGTGCACTTATACATTTGAAGAGGTTATTGAAAAAGGGATCTAAATTGAGAATACCCTTATCAACAAAGGGATTATCAAGCTATCTTCTTCCAACCAAAGCTAAAACTAGCATTAAGGCTAGTAGAACCAAAACCAAATCCATAACCAAAATTAGAACCCTATCCAAATACCAACTTCAATGCCAATTCAGGACAATAATAACAAGATAACAAAAGCTTACAACCATAACAAGAATTTTGTTGGCAATTGGGTCACTGAATTGTGCCATGTAAAAATGGTGCAAACATTGAATGTCCATTTAGCTCCACCCATTCAACAACCACCACCTCCATTCATTCAACCAAGGCCTCCACAAAATAAACATCTATAGAATCAATCCCAATTACAAGCACCTCCTCCAAGTAGAAGACCACCCATTGCTAAACAATTCAATGACCTCAGGGAGCCTATTGAGTTTGTATTTCATAAATGAGTTCAATCAAATATGATTAGCTAGTTTGTGATAAATTTATTTCTTGAAGGAATTCCTTTTCCCAATTGGTACAAAGAAAAAGAATTTTGTGAGTACCATCGATTCAAGGGACATTCTATACACTAGTGTATCTAGTTAAGGCATCTAATTGAGAATATGTTGTAAAGTGGAGAGATATAATGAAATACCCATGCCCCTATGACAAATCATAACTTGGGAATATATCAAAATCCATTTCTTGAACATAAAAATAACCAGTAACAATACCAATAGTAACAACAACAATGAAAAAAAACTCCATCATAAAATCAACAACAATGTCAGCCACAACAATAATGACAAAAAGATCAAAACTAAGGACAAACTGACCAAACCAACCAAGGATACCATCATGTCATCACTTATACCTATAACAATGTTATAGGACACATCTCAGGTGGTCATGTTGTCATCATTACCGTTAACCCTCAACCAAATACCAATAAACTAATACCTTCAACTAGCAATGCCTATTAACCTTCCTATGATGGTAATCCTTCTTTGAATCATATTAGCAGCTAGGCTCAACACCACCCAAAAATTACCATTCTAGGATCTATTACCTCTCCAACTAATTACCAAATCCATGTACCAAATATAGATTGTGTAATCTCAACTCGATGAGTCAAGATCACCATCAAAAGACCACATTCAAATTCCATAAATGATCCCATTAGACCTTCATGCCTATAAAAAATAAGCTAACTTCATAAACTGAAAGGAAGGCCTATGACATTGTGGAGCAGCTACATAAAACCCATATATAAATATCCATCATGGATTTGTTGTGTACATCTCACATCTACAAATATATACTCAATGAGTATTTGAGCCAATCCCTTATACCTTATGACATCACACTAGATAAAAACTCAAGCCATGGTAGGACATTTAGCTCCCATCCAATGACTTACCTTTGATCAAAGTGACATGTCATCCTTGGGCCCACTACATAATAACTAATTGTACATTGAGGTCCATATAATAAACCATAAGGTTAAACACATCCTTATAGATAATGGTTTAGGCCTCAACATTATGTTTCTAAATCTGGAAAAACATCTTGGATACACAATGGTCGATCTACAACCAGATACCATAGTTATCAAAGCATATGATGAAAAGGAATGGGAATCATAAGGTACTATCAACTTTCTAGTGTTATTTGGCCTTTGACCCATGACACTTTATGTCATGTTTTAGACCTAGAATCATCATATAATTTGTTATTGGACTGACCCTGGATCCATGAAATCAGGACCATAACTTCCACATTACATCAGTGTATTAAATTTCCCCATTCAAGAATGGAAGTGATTATACCAATTGATGTCCAGCCTTATCATTATTGCAAACATATCAAGGCTGAGTACAAGAGCTAAAATTATCATTTTAGCTTGAATAATATGCCCAAATATGATGAAATAAAATTTGATAAATCCAAATCCATTAAATGAAGACTAAAAGCCAATTACATTGATCTTGATAGCCTAGTTTCTACCTCATCTACACGTCCACCAAACATTGCCAATCACTTTTATATATCTGACAAAGGTATATGAGAATACAATTCCTGTTACTCTTTCCACATTTACAAGTTATCATATAATCCAAAATCATATGGGAAACCCAAGGCCAAGACCACTTACATGGAGTGACAGACCAAGGAAAATCTCAACTCAACAAACCCATTTTTTTTAAATCAGCCTCTGGCCTAGAACAAGACCCCTTAGCCAAAGATAATTCATGGCTTTATATTGATGTGATAGTTAACTATTACCAAAGTGAAAAGTATCTTATTCCTAACCAAATTATGGATAACCTAGCTTATGAAGGCAGAGTCCTGAGGATACATTAGCAAGGAATGATCAAGCCTATTTCAATGACTAAGTATAAAGGAACACATTATAATGGATTCAAACTACTTGGGGGTGACCCTATATACCTTATTCATATTACAACACCATCGACTAGCTAAGACTATGCTGATAAAAACATAGGGTCTGATTATAGAATATGTGATGACATTACCAACATAAATCTATTTATCCCCTGTGTCATTTGTACCATTAACCATGTTTATCTCCCTTCTCCACTTACCCTTTATCACCCACAATTGATAGAATGGAACCAACAAGAGTTGAAATTTTCATTAGATGAGTTTGATAATGATGAGACCATTTATGAATTTCTAGGTTTGAGGAATCATATTCCTCTATGAGATCACAAGCAAGGCTTTTCTATCAGATTAGATCTTGCTACCTATTTTGGAGAGCGGATGAACTTACTTGGCCAAAAACAAAAATAAAATCAAACATTGAGGTCTAAAAGTGAAAACCTCTTTGAGGCACTTTTAGACCAAGGTAAAATTAAATAAAAAGGCAAGTCTCTTGGTGAAAACCTATTTCAAGCACCATTATATGGGGATTTTCACCCCTCTTTACAAGAAGCATAGGAGACCAATAGTCCAAGGCTTATATATAGATCTGAGATCGATACCAAAGAGTGACAAGATTATGTGTAGATTATTCAAGATTGCATAGAATTATTTATCACATGCTCTATACCAACATTAGGAAATTATTATTCATCCTATTTAGGATAATTAAATGAGTCAGTCCAACCAAAGGACTTTTCCATTATTGATCAGTTTACTTCCTTGTTAACTATTTTAGAAGATGGTTCTACATTCCTTGTGGAGGACACTTCAGAGGTTAACATTAGGACTCTAGAGGACCCAAAATGGATAAAATTAGGTGCATCTCTCACTGAGGAGGAATGTGAAATATTTACATCCCTTTTGAGGAAGTTTGTTGACATATTTGAATGGGATTATTCAAATATGCTAGGTTTGGATCCCACCTTAGTTGTACACCATCTTGTTGTGCATCTTGATTCCAAACTAATTAAGTAGAAGCTATGAAATATAAATCCTCGTATTATTGTGCTAGTTAATAAAAATTTGGAGAAAATCTTAGATACGAGATGCATTCAGTTGATTGATTATTTAGAATAGATGTCTAACATTATATTGGTGAGTAAGAAACTAGAAGGTATCAAAATATGCACTGATTTTTGGCTATTAACAAAGCCTTCTAGAAAGACAACTTTCCTCTGCCAAACCTTGAAATGAATATCGAGTCAAGGTTCAGATATGAAATGCTTTCTCTTGTGGATGGATTTTTAGGATATAACTAGATCAGAATTGCACCAAAAGACTAACACAAGACAACATTCACCACTTTGTGGGGAACATTTTATTATCAGGTGATGCCATTTGGACTTAATAATGTAGGACCTACATACCAACAAGCCATGATAGTGATTTTTCATGATATGTTGCACAATATTGTCAAGGACTATATTGATGACATCATGGGTAAATCAAAGACCCGTTTTGACCATCTAATCATACTTCAAAGAATATTTAACAGACTTTGAGAGTACAAAGTCAGGTTAAACCCTAAGAAGTGTGTGTTTAGTGTAACTTATGACAAATTATTTGGATCTATTATTTCTTGCATGGGAATTGAAGTTGATCTAGCCAAATTTTGAGCCATTATCAAAATGTTGCCACCATCTACCTTGAAGCAGCTTTATAGTTTTTAGGGAAAAATCCAATCAATTTGACATTTCATATCATAATTGGTTGACAAATGCCATCCATTTACACATTTGTAATGTTGAAGAAGGGTGTCATGTTCTCATGGAATGAATATTTTTAGAAAGCATTTGAATATCTCAAATAATATCTGGCCAATCCACATATTTTATTGTCACCTATACCAAATATGTCATTGCTACTTTACCTATCAGTGACTAAAAATGCCATAGGGGAACTTTTGTCACAACATGATGAACAAGGTAAAAAGACATGTCATTTATTACTAAAGCTAGACATTGGTTGCATATGAAAATAATTATATGCCAATTGAAAAACCCTATTTAGTTATGGTTTTCATAGTCCAAAAGTTGCATCACTACATGTTGAATAAAAATACCATTGTTATTTCCAAATTAGATCTACACAAGTATCTACTATTTAAAATATCTCTATAAGGTTGTATCACAAAATAGATCATGCTTTTGAATGAGTTTGAGATCAAATATTCTAATTAAAAGGCCATTAAGGGATAGGTACATGTAAATTATCTTACATAATCTCCTTTTCATGATACTTAACCTCTTGTTTCATATTTCTAGATGAATCCATTATAACTATAAAATAAGCATAAACACCTACTGAGGTAGAATAGTGGAAAATGTACTTTGACTATTCCTTCATGGCTTATGGATCAGGGACCAACATATTATTTATCACACCATAAGGAGATATTATTCCTAAGTCCTTTCACATTAGTTTTCCCTATACTAATAACATGGATGAATATGAATCACTCATTGTAGGGCTTCACCAAGTAGTACAATTGAACATCCAATATTTACTAGTTTATGGTGATTCACATTTTACCATCAATTAGGTCATCAACTAGTACTAGATGAAGTACAAGAAGTTGGTGCCATACAAAGACATGGTCAATACTCTTAAACAACAAATTTTCAACATTTAATTTGAATGAATACCTAAAGCCAATAATAGAATAGTTGATGCCATGGCCACAATTGGATCCATGATTCAAATTACAAATAGAGCTAGAGACTATCAATTTCTTATGGAACATCTCCTATCACCAACACACGAAAAATCAGTTATCAATATGGTTTATGACATTATTGGTCCCACATATCCTTGGTATTATGACATATATGCCTACCTCTAATACCAAATTATTCCACCCAACCTTTCACATAAGAACCAAAAATCCTTTATCCATAAAACCTCATATTATACCCTACTTAGACCTACCTTGTATCATAGAAGTTATGATGGAACTCTGCTTCATTTTTTACCTTTGAAAAAATCTAGATTATCATTTAGGGAAATTCATGGAATGTGTGGATCCCACACCAACAGGACAATCCTAGCCAATAAATTACTGCATACTGGTTATTACTAGCTGATTATGGAAATAGACGCATCTACATATGTGAAGAGGTGTGTAAAGTGTCAGAAGCATGCTAATATAATTTATGCTCTAAAAAAATGCTCAAACCACTGACAACACCATGGTCTTTATC
Source organism: Torreya grandis (assembly GCA_037957365.1). Classification (NCBI taxonomy): domain Eukaryota; kingdom Viridiplantae; phylum Streptophyta; class Pinopsida; order Cupressales; family Taxaceae; genus Torreya; species Torreya grandis. The sequence continues at coordinate 683,133 of JARHVA010002237.1, forward strand.
AATTTGGGGACTCAATCTCATAGGCAAGATAAATCCTACATCCTTAAATGGCCATAAACATGTCCTCACTACTATTGAATATTTTACTAAGTGGGTAGAATCCATTACCCTCACTTACGTAACTAGTAAGCAGATATCCAAATTCATATTAAACCATCTCATTTACCACTATGGTATACCCTTTGACATTATATATGATAATGGTAGATCATTTAAAAACAAATGTGTGAAAGCAATTTGTACCTAATACTGTATCAAACAATATTTCTCTAATGCCTATTACCCATAAGAAAATGGCCAAGATAAGGATCCTAACAAGACCATTATTAATATTCTAAAGAATATTCTCAATGATGATGGTCACAATTGGCACTTACAGCTATTTAATTCCCTTTAGGCTTACCTTACCACATTTTATATTCTAGCAAAAACTACCCCATATTCACTTGTTTATGGCATTGAGGTCATTCTTCTTGTCGAGGTCAAGTTACCTTCTCTCTAAATTTTAATGTAAAACATCATTGATGATGAGGAATACATAGTAGTTTGTTTTCAATATCTAGACGTATTTGATGGAAAATGCTTAGTTGCCTTGAATATCCTTAAATTTTATCAGAACAGATTACGTGTTCAATACAATCAATGCATTACAAATCAAGAATTTGATCTTGGTGACTTTGCATTAAAAAAATCAAAATAATGTTGATGTCAAGACAAAGAAGAAAGTAAATTTCTAACCTAACTAGTTAGGGCCTTATGTAGTTATTGCTAATGATGGTTTTATATCATATCGGCTCACTATGCCAAAATAAGATGAACTTGACGAACCAATGAACATAATGCACCTTAAACATTTTTATGCTTGAAAGACTTGAATTATTGGCTACAAGGATCATTTAAGTTATGTCATGATATACCTATTCTTGTACCATACCCTCTACTCTTCCACCATGCCTTAGATTATTTCTATCTAGTTATTTTTACCTAATCCCTACCTATCACATTTGGCCTTAGTTTTAATTCACTTGTACTTTAGGCACATTTTATGGTTGATGATAGATGCAGTTCCAGTAGTCATTTTAGATTCAAAATTTTGAATCGTGGTATATGAAATCAATATGATAGTGGTCCTAGCAATTGCATCCTTCATTTATTTTTATGTTGTATATCATTATTCATGTTACTAATTAAAACTACCTTTGGGAAAATTAGTACCACCAACCCTTGTTGTTGTTTCCTAATTATAATCACCTTTGGGAAAATTAGGAACAACCCCTTTACCATGCATTTTTGCATTACCTTGTCATCATTTTTTCCATACCATGCCATTTACCTATATCTAAACTTGTTACTTAGTTAGATACCTTTTGTGTAAATGAAACTACAGTGACTTAAGGTCCTATGAGACTGTGTAGGTAGCACTCGATTTATGTTGAGGTCAAATTAGTCACCCCTTTTACCACACTCTTGCCATTTTACAAGCATTATTAAGCCATGATATTTTCATTTTACGAGTTGTACCATGTTGTATCTCATAATTCTCCATTGAGTTGAGATACCAAAACATTGGGAATATTTACCAATTTTCACCATTGTAGGTGGAACTACAATGGCTTGAGGTCAATTTGGAATATGTAGGTAGCACTCAGTGTTTTCTAAAGATAGCCCAGCCACCCTTGTTTGAATGCTCTCACCATTTTATGAGAAATTTAAGTTTGAATGCTCTCATCATTTTGCGAGCACCCTAAGCCACACTCTCATCATTTTGTAAGTTGGACCATTCTATATCTCATAATTCTCTATTGAGTTGAGATTCCTAAAAAATTCTAAAAACATTTGTAATAGTTTCAAAACCCCTAAACATTTAGAAAGACCTAAGAAAATCCTAAAAATCACAAAATCATGAAAATAGGCTTAGAATTTCCATGAGAAATATAAATCCATCAAAATTTTATAGGATGGACTCTCTTATCTAGTCAGCTTCCTTTCTATGCACCTTTGCCTTTTACCTTTAATTTTTGGGAGAAAAACATTGGCCTAAGGTCCACACAAACTATGTAAGAAGCACTTGGAAACATGGGGTATCTTGGGTTAGCTCGACTGCCATTATTTTTCACCATCATTTCTTCACGGCCACTTCTTTACCTTAAGGATTCTAGGTCCTGTAGCTATTTCATAAGTAATCACTTGTCCTTTAGTTTCCCCATGTTTATTATTTTCTTATGCTATCATTATTTTGCAAGCAATTTCTATTTCAACGCTCCCATTGTTTTTTGAGATTATTCTCATTCTAAGCCATAGATGTAGTAAACACTATGAATTACCAGTTTAGTTCATTAGTAGGATGCTCATCTCTTATTTTTTAATTTGGTTTTAGCCTAAACCATGCTCTCACATTCATCTAAGTTTTTTGTGTGGACATTTTCATAATTGTGAACGTCATCCCCCTCTTTTCCTATGCACTCATCATTTTATGAGACCACTCCCTTTTCCTCTACAATTCAATCATGTTTCCTTATCATCATTTTCTTCTATCCCATATCCTCAGAGAAATATATTTGGTCCATGTTGGACCTTGTGTCCATGAAACTATGTAAATAGCGTCCACTTGCCTAATACATATGGCGTCAGCTTGACAACCCCTTCTTATTTCTTCTATTCAACCCCTCATTTTGTTTATTTGTATTGTTGTCTCCCTATAGCCTAAAGGCAATATTTTCCGTCTTGTTTATTTCATTGTCTCCTATAGCCTAAGGGCAACCATTTATCATCTTTCCATTATCATTATTTCCTTATAGCCTAGGGCCAACCTCATACCATTTGTCCTTGTGTTGTTTTACCTATGTCATTAATACCTAGCCTAGGGGAAACCCTATCGCCAAGAGTAACACCTCTATTACACATGCATGAACAATTTATTTCTTGTATTTGATTTGTACTAACATTGTGACTAACCATTTTTTGTATATTGTCATTTGTTTTAGCTTAGTTTATTTGTTCATCTTTTGTGTATTTTAGAATAGCTATGATTGTTAAGATTTTATTTATATAGTTTTGTTTGTTTATTTTGTCTTTTTTGTTTCTCTTGTTTTTTATTTTGTTAGTATAATTTATTTATTTTATTTATACAGTTTGTTTATTTTGTTTGTAAATTTTGTTTATACGATTTGTTTAGTTTATTTATTTTGTTACATTGTTTTTTTGTTTGTCTTGTTTATTCATTTTGTTTGTATAGTTTGTTTGTTTTGTTTGTACAGTTCCTTTTGTATTGTTTGTTTTGTTTGTTTTATTTATTTAGTTAGTTCATTTTTATTTATTCGTTTGTTTGTTTGGTTATTTCTTGTTTGTTTATTTGTTTTTAATTTTTTGTTTCCTTTTTTTGTTTCTTAGTTGTCATAGGTCTATTACATTTTATTTACACTTAAGTATTGATTATCCATATCTTTTACTTAGGTTTTGAATTTTTGTATGTAGTCTTACGCTTGGATTATTTATTTTATATTTTCACTTGGGATTTGATTGTTCATATATTATTCCTAGGTTGTTTATATTAGCATTTATACTAAGTTATCCATGATTAGGGTATATATCATCATTATGGTTGTTCATAACTATAATGCATAATATCACAAGCTACAACAAAAATTAGGCCAATAGAGACTATTGGATCAATGCAATGAGATTATTTCTCTAAGATCAAAACTAGCCAAATACCCAAACACATGCCTAAATCCAATGAGTAATAACCAGAGTAAATATGATTTACTATGTGTTAATACAAGCATGCATCTATGAATAAGCATACATATGTCATACAGCATAAGCAAATAAAAATAGAGAAACATCTCATATACATGATAAAGCAATAAATGAAAGAGCATACATGAACATAAACATCAAAAATTTCATACATAATTCCAAACAATGTTAAACATAATGCTAAAACATGAGAGATCAACATGGTAATAAACATGGCATTGTATATATATCAAAAAAATACATGTACATGTACATCAGCCTCGAAGGACCTAAAAATGAATTTTAATGTATCTCAAATGTCATATACATCAAACATATATACATATCATAATGGTGTTCAAAAGTATAAGTATTCCAATATAAGTATAATGTGCCAAAATATGCCAAAATGCCAAGATGCCAATGATCAACTCTAGTTTTGAGTGTCCATGGGATGTGTCACTAGAGGTGGCCCTAGTGCTCCTAGTGGTGGTGGCCATAGATGATGAATAGACTAACCTAAAGCCCCTATAACATGGGTCTTGTTCCTTGATCAACTTGATCTATTACCTGCTCTCTAAGTATCCCACCTCAAAAGTGGCAACCTGCTAGTCCCTGAGAACAATAGTCTCATAAGCCCTATGGTAGTATGAGGCCTCATTCTTAGCCCAAAATATCTCAAGAATCAATTATGATAAACCTACCTATGTAATGGTTATTTTATCCTAATCATGCTCTTGCCAGAGCCTCTAAACATTTGCCAATGCCTAGTCCTTATTTGAAATGGCATGGTCTCTCTCTATAGTAATCTAAGCCTAAATCTAGAACATGTTAGCCACCTTAGCCTTCATCTAGGTAATATGTGACTGAAGGTGAGTCATTTCATCATCATGGATGTCTATTGTACTCTAAAAATTAGCCACCCATCATTCTAAGATTATGATCTTCCCCACCCTAGTGGTGATCTCCTCCTTAATCACGCCAACATCTTGACCTGCCCTACTTGTATTAGAAGGCCTTACCTACCCTAGATCAACCTATGTACCTACCACACCTATTGTGTTTGGTTTGAGCATCATGATGGCTAGTACACTATCCTCATCATCATCCCCTTCATTATCTCCTAGATCATCCCCATTATTCCCACCAATAAATCCATCATAATCATCATAACCCTCCCCACCTTCACTACTCTATCAAGTACTCCTGCTATCGTTGGATCTCTTAGCCTCCATCTCATCTATATCTATAGGCCTCTATCCACCTACCTGACCTAGGATTGTAAGCCTCAAAGGGCACACCTATACCCACTAGTGAATGTAGCTAGGTGTAATTCCTACATTTGTCATCCCCTTGTATATGACCATGTTATTTTTGGAATGTTCAAATAACTAGTAGTGGATACACTCATATGAATGACTAGATTGTCTCATTTGATCTCTTATTTGACATGTGCAAACTACTTGGGCCCCTTTGGCACATCATGTGTCATTCTAAACTACCAAATTACCTAATTATGGTAGTACTCCTTGATGATATGTGACTACCTACTAGTAAGAAAACACCTAGATGTCATATAAAGAGTATACCAACCATATCTAAACCATCAAAACTAATAAGCAAGATATGGTCTCTCAATGAAAAACTGAGGGGTGAGTTCATCTTACATCTAGAATTAGAAGTAAATCCCTCCTTTGTGCCTTCATCACCCTACCCCCTTCTATTCTAAGCCATAAGCCAATGGCTCCTTAGGGTCTCGAACCCATCTCTAACCTACTGGTCATTCAATGAAGATGTGCTCCCAACTCCAAACCATCAGTAGAGTAGGTACCCCAATGTTACATCCTCCTTTGTATTCCACCATGTACAAGTCTTTGTATAGTTGTACCAAGATAGTTATTACCCATGCAAATCATGTGGCCTCATCTATCATGCTATGAATGACACCTCTGAGGTCTATATGGAAATATATGTTACTCTTGTCAGAGAGCAAGATGCCATTGACAATAGCCATAAAAACTATGACCTCCCTATCAATAAGTGTTGGTAGTGAAGGATCACCGAGAGCTAGGTCATTAGGATGTATATCTATGTATGTCTATAGAAGATCTATATCAACCTTCCCATGATACATGGGAATGCCCTGATAGCTGACCAAATAGACAAGCATAGCCTACTATTATATTAGGTCTATCCAAAAGATCCTCCATTCTTGCATCGATAAATTTAGTATATTCTAGGTATCCTCAAGTGTTATTGTCATCTCTCTAGTGGTTAGGTGAAATGTGGATGTCTCATTATGCCAACGCTCTGCTAATGCACTCAAATGTGCTTAATCTATGTGAATAACCAGCATCTATGCCACATCATGAAAATCTAATGATTGTAAAAATATGATCATCTCAACCATCCAAATCTATGGGGTGCACAAATAATGGGAGCATCACTCTTGTGCCATAAAAATAACTAGCCACTCTTACAATCATAAATAGATTAGTGTCAGCCTAAATTTACGCTACTATATAAGCCTATGTCTAGCCTACCAAACCTATTTACCCCTCTCTTCTAGAGGTTAGACCCCTATCGATTCCCCTAAGCCAAGTGTTTTTCCTTCTAGGGTGAAGTCATCATTTTCCCAAATGGTAGTCATCATTTTGGTGATTTACAACTTTTTAGATGAAATCACCATTTTTGTATTCATGAAAATGATGAATTTGGCTAAAAATATGAAAAATCATTACTTTAGTGATTTCTAATCTTTTTCAATTCCATTTTTTAGAATGATGACTTCATACAAAGTCACCAATTTACTTAGGGAAGCTATTGTTTTACCTTAAACATAAACAGTGACTTCACAACGCTTTAATCATATCAATTAATGCACAAATATGATGTAAATGATAAAGTTGAGACTACCTATTAGTGGCCTATCATTTAGTGGTCTCATGTGCCCTCTCACCCATTAAAAAATGTGTCATCATTCTCTTTCACATGCCTTTTTTCTCAGATAGATAACATAGAAAATTAGAGCTCAGATTTAAAAATGGCTAGGGTGAAAATGAATTATTTTTTGCCCTAGGGGTGAATATATAGCCTAAATTTTGAATTTTTACCCCCCAATTCCTAAATTTCCTTTTGAATGCTCCATAAAGTGTATTTTTTCACCTCTATAGTCCATGTTTCATGTCATATGATCTTACATGCCTTATTTTTTGCTTGTTTTATACCCAGACCATCTTTTTGGGCCCCTACTGAGACCCGTTTAACAACATTATTTTTCTACCTATACCACGTATTTGTGCGAATGTGCACTTCATACTCACACTTAGGCTAAAAATGTGTTTTTATCCTTTACCAACTCATTATCAATCCATTTTATGGGTTTTTCACGTAATCCCCCCTTACCAATTTGCCTAGATGCAGAAAAATCTTTTTCCAATCAATCAAATATATATTTTGCCTTTTTAGGGTAAACTCATTTTCAAATCACATGATTCAACATGTGAATGATTACAACTACCTTTAGTCAAATCATTATTTTTCAACCAATTTAATGATTATAACTACCTTTGGGCAAATTAGTGTGAATTCAACTACCCTACCAAGGCAACATCTGTGCCACTAATTATAACCACCTTTGGGCAAATCAATGTCTCACACTCCATTTTTATTATAACCACTTTTGGGTCAAGCTGTTGTACCCAAAATATGTCACTCATTTTTAGGACAACATATAAGCTATTTTGGTCTTGTAAGACCAAAATATCTCTTCCCATTTCAAAAAAAAATTGTTCTAAGCTTTCAAAATTGGGAGTTATTCAAGCTTTTTCAGTCAAAGGACTAATGGTTCAATAGGTTCAAAGGCTTCTACAAGCAGGTTCAATCAAAAGAACAAGTTTCTGACACTTAGTCATTTTCAAGACTAGTTCAATTGGGTTCAAAAGGTTCATTGGGTTCAAGGTTCAATGGGTTCAATGAGGCTTGTTTCAAAGAATCTTGGTTTAAGCAGTCAATAGAAACAAGGGAATGAACCATTGAACCATTCAACCAAAGTTGGTTCAATTGGTCGGTTCAAGTGACAAGTTTAAAAGAGTGCCCCAAGAATCAAAGACACAAGTGCCCTTGTGAAGGGAATTTTTTAGGCAAAAATGACTAAGAAAGGAAAAAAATAGACCAAAATGAAAGCCTGACAGAACCCAGCGGATGCTGGCACATGTCATCTTTCGAGCCTCATTTCACTTTATTTCTAAGAGCAGTAGAAGCCACCACATGTCCTTTTCAAGTTAATTGGAACATGCCACGTGTCATCATCCACATGAATCTAAATGAGTCCCACATATTTCTATAGTATTTCTAGAATCTGACGGAAGTTGCCATGTGCCATCTTCCACAAGACACTCAAAAGGCATCCAAAGCTTCTACAAGTTCAACAAACACTGCCACGTGTCCTCACCTATTTCACAGTGGATGTTACCATGTGTCACATGTTGAGATTCACATAAAATCAACTAAGGCAAATTTCCAAGGGACAAACAATCCTTTTGGAGGACACTCAGAAGCCAAAGTGAACTATTGGAAAAACCTGAAAGGCTAATTTGGAGCTCAAACAGTGCTTGTAGAGGGCAGGAAGGAAGCAAATGGACCAATTTAAAGGCCAAAAGAGCAAAGGGATTTCCTTTAGAAAAGTTCCCCCCAAAAAAGTGACAAAGAGACAATTCCTTCGAACAAATTGTCTGAAAGAATTTCTTCAGACTTTTTCTCTGAAGGAAAAGTCTGAAGAAACAGAAAATTTACAATGCTGCCACGTGTCACTCAAAAGGTCACAACAGAATCCATCACGTGTCATCTATTGAGACACAGTTTCAAAGTAGCAGAACATGCCATGTGTCTCTCACCAAATGCAGTAGAAGCCACCATGTGTCATCTTCCACAGGAAACTAATATAAGTCCCAAAGGCCTTTCAAAGGCAGCTAAAAGCTTGACAGAAGTTGCCACATGTCAACGTCTACAATTTCTTCCTTTAAAATCTCTTTTGCTAAGTAAAGATTGTAGCGAGCTTCATTAAGCTACTGAAGCAAGTAGAATCTGCCAAGTGTCATCTTCCACAGAGTTTTCAAAAGACCAGCAGAAAGCAACTAAGGAACAAAGCATCGAATTGAATTAAGGACCCGATTCAAATAACCAAAAAAAGAGGAACGATGAGGAAAGACCAGAAACATTTATGCATCAGATATGTTTCTAGAAGCATATTATCAGGTGAACATTGAAAGATGCAAACTTTCAATAGCGTGACCCGTTTCTCTGCATTGAGGAAAGCAAATGGGTAAATGCCCCTAAATTCTAGCATGTCTTCTTAACAAAATTTAATGCAACATGATGTGTTACTGTTCCCAAGTCCTTCTTGAAGAGGGTATATAAGGGACTCTCTTTTATTTTTTTAAATATATCTCTCTCTTTGATTGTCAAAAACTAAACTCTGCCCAAAATTGAAAGGCATTACTGAGATTTTGAGCTCAGATTGTTAATCATATTTTGTTATTGGAATAAGAAAGCAAGTGACTTTTCAGACTTTGCGTTGTAATATCTTTTTTGTTGGGAAAACTGTTCTTATGTCTTTTTTCTTAATATATTTTACATTCCTTTAATTCAATAAGTAGAATTAGTGAAAGTAGTCAGGAAGGTGTCCTGAAGCCAACTGTGGAGAGACTTTGTGCCCCCACAATTGCCTTTAGTGTGTTTTCTTTTTGTTTCTATGTAAAAGACCTTGAGATGACTTTTTGCCCTCATTGTCCTTCGTATCTCACTCTTGGGCAATTCATGTGGAGTCTTTGTGCTACATCTCAATTTGCTAGTTACTACGTCTTTGGTTACATTTTACAATTACTATCAGGAAAAAAAAATTGGTTTGTTGAATGGTACTTCTGAAAGAAGAGGAGTGCTTCCTGTCATTATCCCTAAGATTTCTCCTTTGATTTGCACACATCATCTCTGAAAAAAGAGAGATGGATGGTTTATTCTACCCCTGAGTATTATTTTCTATATATATATATATATATATATATATATATATATATATATATATATATATATATATATATATATATATATATATATATATATCATATCTATAGGGAACCTCCCCTTGATGAGAGGAGAGATTAGTCCCCTTTTGATGTGGTAAACCTACACATTTGGCTGACCAATCTTCCTACTTTGGATGATCAAACCTATGTTGTTTATCAGTACACTGACTGACAAAATATTCAACCAATAGTTTTTGGCGACTCCACTGGGGATGTAGTTATGTGCATTCTAAAACCTCAAGTTTTAGTTTGAATCAATCTCTACCATTATCCATTATAAACTCCATTCCATTTATGTGTCCTACCTATTATCATTATAACCTTACCATTCACCTCCACACCAACTAGGAAAGAACGTACAGTTTTAAGCCTCAAGCTTCAAACTAAAGCAAGGTCAATTTTTTTTCTATTTTTGTTTCACAATCTGGAAAATTCAAGGTATACACAAAGCCAAAGGGTTAAAGGTATTGTTGACCCTATATTCAAGTTGGTACAGCAAATTAATTTTGATCTGTTTCTTTCACCATCTCATCTCCAACAAACCAATAGCTTTCCCCTTACTAAAATTAGGTCTCCATTACCAAGTGAAGTATCCACTTCTGCTGTTGATAAAGCTTTGCCCATAATTACCCCTCTAAGATTTGTTATTCCTCCTTTTCATAATCCTATAATGGTAGCTCAAGGCCCCTGGGGTAATTCTTTTGGTCCTCTCAATCTTACTCCACCTCTACATGAGCTCCCACGCAGTTCAAGGAAGAATTTCCCCAAATTTTATGGTGATGGGAAAGTTCATCCCGATGAACACATTGCAGCCTTCAGCATAGCATGTGGCATAATTGAAGTAGAATTTGAAGATGTAATAGTCAAGATATTTGTAGAAACATTACAAAGTAATGCTACAGACTAGTTTGATCATTTACAGACTCGGTCAGTAACTGATTGGAATACTCTCAAAGCTAAGTTTGAAGCCAGATTCGAACCTATAAAAGATGCACATGCACTTTTGGCTCAACTTACATAGATGAGGAAAGAACCTCATGAACCAATGAGGGACTTCATATCCAAATTTGACAATCTGAGGAATAGAATTCCTATAATTCCTCAACCTACAGCTGAGAATCTCAAATGCTTCTTCATTAATTCTCAGTTACCTAAAGTGAGTTTTTTTTGAGACGTGCTAGTCAAATAGACCTTGCTACAGCTCAACATTTTACCACTGAGGTAGAAGATGATCTCATCTTAGCAGGAAAGATAAGAAGAGATCCAAATAGAAATAGACCTTCATCATCTTCTGAATATTCATCTACAGGCACCATAAATCCAATGCTGCAAAAGTTGGCAAATGAGTTGCTTGCTCTCAAAAAGCAAATGGTGCAAAGAATGTCTTCTACTCCTTCATATAGAGATATGCCAAGAAGGATATTTCCAAATCAGTCATATCAGGGCAATGATCTCAAGAATCAAGGGCAACAAAATCATCTTCCTCCCCCACAAGGGAAACTTACCCTAGAATCTCCTCCAACCAATTCAACAATGGGATATCTTGAAGCAAAATCAGAGTTCTCTTTCTAGCCTGAATTGAATCAAGAAAATGATGTTGATCTCCTTGTAAAAAATTAAGAAGAATCAGCTGGTGACTCCCACATTGGTTTCTTGAACTACCAAGATTAACCCAAAAGCAAAGGAGAAGATTTTGATGGATCATATGCAGTGTTTACTAGGTCTAAGAACCAATCAGTCCAGCAAGCTGATAAAGGAAAGACAGAGGAGCAACCTCAACCAGCAATTACAATTGCTAAGCATGGAACCACTCTGCCTTTCTAGTCAAAGGATGCAGTGATCACTCAAAAGGTAAGTACATCAATATCACCTTCACCTTCTACTTCAATTTTGCAAACTAGCCCTCCTCCCATCCCTCTTAAAACTCAGAAGGTTGAAATACCTTCCTCTGTACCTAGCTCAATTTAGTCATTTGACATAATTGATCATGTCAAAAAGACAACAATGCAAATGTCTGAATTTGAATATTTGCAGTCCAATCTTGATCAATTGGATAAGTTGGTCCAATATGTCAAGAACCAAACCTCCCCTACAAGACAAGAAGCTAAAAAGGTAACTCCTGATCCCCCAAAGAACATGCCCATTCCAAATAATCTTATCATTACTCCTCCAGCTGCCCCTAGGAAAATAGAATCTTTCTATCTTTCCCTGTTAATAAATGGTCACAAGCTAAGTAATTATATTATAGACTTAGGTGCATCTGACAATGTCATGCCTACTAAAGTAGCTAAATCTCTTGATCTCACATTAACCAAGACATTTGGAAGATGTTTCTCCATAGAAAACAAGCAAGTGCCATTGCTGGGGCAAATCAAAGATGCCTAATTTGCATCAAGATGACTATCTTGGTGGCTGACGTCCCAGCATTCTATGGTATCCTACTTGGGTGAAATTTTTACAAGGATGTTGGTGGAGAATTGAGCATAGACCTATTTGAAGCAAGTATCCCTATCAAAGGCACCATGTAGAGGTTGCTTCCTAAAAAGGAATCAAAATATATTATCACTCAAACATCAGCCCCTAAAGCTCAAATTCTTTTTGAATCCTTCGATATGGGTAACTACTTTTTATCTATAGACAAAGTGCATGAAGCATCTGATAAAATTCTTGAAAGTGTCAACCTAGAAATCAATTCAACAAGAATAGCAGAAGAACTAATAGGTTGCAATACAAACGAAGAAGGATCTTCCCTCTCTAATGAAGGAAAATCCAAAGAAAAATCAGTGTCTGATGAAGTATGGACTCTGGAATTTGATGGCAGTTGCTCCTCTACCAGTTCAAGAGCCAAGATTGTGTTGATATCTCCTCAAGGAGATATGTTTCCTTCATATTATAAATTACAATCTAGCAATACTAATAATATAGCTGAATATGAATCTCTATTGCTTGGATTGAAGGCTGCTCAAGACAAAGGCATCAAGTTCCTTCATGCCAAAGGGGATGATGAATTAGTGGTTTGTTAGGTGAGAAACTTATACCAAACCAAGAATGAAATATTATGCTACTAATGCAACCTGGTTCAGGACCAAATTGAAAGCTTTGATGCTTTCAACATTTCTGTCATACCCAAGGAATCTAATGATAGAGCTGATGCACTTGCTATTTTAGGAAGTCTCTTAGTTCTTCACTCAAATTTCAAAGAAAATAGGTATATTATTGAGCTAGTCTTTAGACCAAGTATTCCTGACAATGTTGATTATTGGCAAGTATTCAATGATGATCATCAAATTATTGCCTTCCTAGAATGAAAAGACAATTTTGAACAACTACATTTTGAAGGTAGTGAACTTCAGAAGTATGAATCAGCCTCTGAATCTAATTCAAATATAAATGAAGAATTCTTACAGCTGAAAGAAAATAAAATTACCAAAGGTATAGTTTATCTTGAGAAACTGTTTGACAAGCATGATAGATTCATCAAACAATAGCAAATAGATTCAAGCTTCTCTCAGGGATTCGATTAAGTAAATCTGACTACTAAAAAAAATCTCAAGATGGTTAACATTGGTAAGTGTTGTACTCCTGAATAAAGATTCAAGTTCACCACTTTACTCCGTCAATATATGGATGTCTTAGCTTATTCTTATGATGACCTAAAGTCTCTCAAACCTGATGAAATCTACCATGACATTCCTCTCAAGGCTGACTCAATGCCCTATAAGCAAAAATTTAGATAGTATAATCTAAAAATATCAGGTACTATTCTATTTGAGATACAAAAAATGTTAAATTCTAGAATCATCTTTCCAATCCATCATTCCACATGGATTGCAAACATAGTGCTTGTAAGGAAGAAGAGTGGTGAAATGTTTGCATGTAAGGAAGAAGAGTGGTGAAATTCATATTTGTGTAGATTTTAAGAATCTAAATTAGTCATCTTTGAAAGATAATTACCCTTTGCCAATTATGGATCAAGTGCTTCAAACAGTGACAGGTTCAGAGATGTTATCAATGTTAGATGGCTTCTCAAGATATAATCAAGTTGAAGTTGGTGAAGCAGACCAACACAAGACTACATTCACCACACTTAGGGTATATTTACATATAGAAGAATGCATTTTGGCTTGATAAATGTTGGTGCCACCTTTCAGAGGGCAATGGACCTAGATTTCAAAGATGAGATGAGTAAAATCATAGTGGTATACCTTGATGACTTGACTGTCTTTTCAAAGTATCATTTTGATCATTACGCTACTTATAACAAGTGTTAGAGCGCTACCGCCAAAATGGTATTTCCTTGAACTTTAAGAAGTCTATTTTTGGAGTAACAGAGGGGAAACTCTTTGGATACATTGTGTCTAAAGAAGGCATAAAGATTGACTCAGAAAGAGTCAAGTTATTTAAGAGCTTAATTTGCCTACAAGTAAAAATATTGTTCACTCTTTCTTTGGAAAGGTAAATTTCTTACGGATGTTCATCTCCAAATTTGCTGAGAAGACTAGACACATTGTGAACATGATGAAAGGGAAGACCACCTTTAGTTGGACTAAAGAAGGCAAGTCAGCATTTCAATATATCAAGACTACCATTGCCCACGCCCCTACCTTGGTTTGTCCAGATTACAACAAAGATTTTATCATATACAGCTATGCTTCTGAACACACGCTTTCAGCAATTCTTGTTCAATAGGACAAGGAAGGTATAGAATCTCCCATTTCTTTCATGGGTTTCCCTCTCAAAACCCATGAGATGAAGTATTCAAATGTAGAGAAGCATGCTTATGCAGTGGTGAAAGCAGTCCAACATTTTTGCTTCTATATCTTGAATTCACACACTACTGCCTTAGTTCTTGACACTACAGTCAAGTCCATATTAACTCAGTAGGAGTTTGGCACAAAAAGAGGTAATTAGATTGCAAAGATCTAGGAGTTTGATCTAGACATCAAGCCAACAAAGCTGGTAAGGGAAAAAGGCCTATGCCAATTAATTACTGACAACAAGCCAGAAGATACACAGCATAAAGAAGCTGAAGTGGAAGACACACCAATAGTCCTTTTTGTCTCCACTACTAATGAGTGGTATTCAGGTATTGCTCATTTCCTTATTTATGGTAAATGTCCTACTCATTTTTTTTATAAAGAAAGGAGGACTATCAAGTTGAAAGCTGCCAATTTTGTCCTTTGGGACAATGGCTTGTAAAAGAGAAGCATAAATGGAGTATTCCTTCGCTGTGTAGACAAAGAGCAACAAAGCCAAATTTTGAAATCTTTTCACAATCTAGCTTGTGGAAGACTTTTTTTGCTCCTGTGACTACTCACAAGATTTTACGAGCCAAGTATTACTAGCCAACTCTTTTCCAAGATGCATATAAGTGGGTGAGAAAATGTGAACTCTGTGAGCAATTTGTTGGTAGACCCAAGTTAGCTGCCCTACCTCTTAAGCTAGTGATTATAGAACATTTCTAGAAATGGGGGATTGATTTTATTTAGACTATAAACCCATCTTCAAGTGCTGGACATGATTATGTCATTACACCAACTGACTATTTCACCAAGTGGGTAGAAGCAATCCTAACTAAGCATGCTACTTCAGAAGTTATATGCAATTTCCTCAAGGAGAATATCATTTTTAGGTTTAGAGTTCCAACCAAAATTGTTACTGACAATGCAGCTTGTTTCACCTCCTAGGAGATTACACAATTCTATTTTCATTATGGAATTACACTCTCCCATTCTTATGATTATTTTCCACAAGGGAATGGACAAGTTGAATCAAGCAATAAGAACTTGATAACTATCATCAAGAAGCTAGAAAATGACAATCAAAGGACATGACATAAAGCATTGGTTGATGCTCTATGGGTAGACAGAATCACACCAAAGAGGGAAATTGGTATGTCTCCTTTTCAACTTCTTTATGGTATCAATGCTAAGATACCAATCACCTTAGAATTGCCAGCCTTGAAATTGGCAAAGGCAATTGAAGATCAGACATATGAAAGCTCTCTTGATAAGAGAATCATTTGCTTGACTAAGCTGAATGAACTGAGAACCATGGTGGTGGACCGAATTGCTGCTCATCAAATTCTAGTAAAGAAACTCTTTGATCAGAAGCCCAGAAATCATGATTTCTAGATTAGGGATCAAGTCCTGTTGTGGGACAAAAGGAGAGAACCAAAAGGGATACATGGAAAGTTTGACTCCCTTTGGAGAGGCCCATTTATAATTCATCAACACAATAGTGAAAATATCTTTCTACTAAAATATCAAAATAGCACACTCTTTTCTCTGCCTCACAGTGGGTAACATCTGAAACACTTCAACTCTTGAAGTATCAGATCATTTCATCTGTACACATGTATATTTGTATAGTTTTTAATTCTGTTTTGTTTTGTTTATTTCCATTTTTGATGCCTTTCATTTCTGGGTAACATGACTCTGTAGCCCAATGGTACACATGAAGACACTGGAGATTCTGGATTCTACTCCCTTCAATTCTTTGTTACAATTGATAAAAGGTCCCCAATTGGAGCTAGCTGTTATACCCAAAAAATGTCACTCATTTTTAGGACAACATATAAGCTATTTTGGTCTTGTAAGACCAAAACATCTCTTCCCATTTCAAAAAAAATTGTTCTAAGCTTTTAAAATTGGGAGTTATTCAAGCTTTTTCAGTCAAAGGACTAATGGTTCAACAGGTTCAAAGGCTTCTACAAGTAGGTTCAATCAAAAGAACAAGTTTCTAACACTTAGTCATTTTCACGACTAGTTCAATCGGGTTCAAAAGTTTCAATGGGTTCAAGGTTCAACGGGTTCAACGAGGCTTGTTTTAAAGAATCTTGGTTCAAGCAGTCAATAGAAATAAGGGAATGAACCATTGAACTATTGAACCAAAGTGGGTTCAATCGGTCGGTTCAAGCGACAAGTTCAAAGGAGTGCCCCAAGCATCAAAGACACAAATGCCCTTGCGAAGGGAATTTTCAAGGCAAAAATGACTAAGGAAGGAAACAAATAGACTAAAATGAAAGCCTGACAGAACCCAGTAGATGCTACCATGTGTCATCTTCTGAGTCTCATTTCACTTTGTTTCTAAGAGCAGTGGAAGCCGCCATATATCCTTTGTAAGTTAAGTGAAACATGCCATGCGTCATCGTCTGCATGAATCCAAATGAGTCCCACATATTTCTATAGTATTTCTATAATCATATGGAAGATGCCATGTGTCATCTTTTGCAAGACACTCAAAAGGCATCCAAAGCTTCTACAAGTTCAACGGATGCTACCATGTGTCCTCACCTATTCACAGTAGATGTTGCCACATGTCACATGTTGAGATTCACATAAAATCAACTAAGGCAAATTTCCAAGGGACAAACATCCCTTTCAGAGGACACTCAGAAGCCAAAGTGAACCATTACAAAAACTCGAAAGGCTAATTTAGAGCTCAAACAGCCCTTGCAGAGGGCAGGAAGGAAGCAAATGGACCAATTCAAAGGCCAAAAGAGCAAAGGGATTTTCTTCAAAAAAATTCCCCTAGCAAAAGTGATAAAGAGACAATTCCTTCAGACAAATTATCTGAAATAATTTCTTTAGACTTTTTCTCTAAAGGAAAAGTCTGAAGAAATAGAAAATCTGCAATGCTGCGACATGTCACTCAGAAGGTCACAGTAGAATCTACCACGTGTCATCTATTGAGACACAGTTTCAAAGCAGCAGAACATGCCATGTGTCTCTCATCAAATGCAGTGGAAGCCGCCACATGTCATCTTCCATAGGAAACTAATATAAGTCCCAAAGACTTTTCAAAGGTAGCTAAAATCTTGACAGAAGCTACCACGTGTCAACATCTACAGTTTCTTCCTTTAAAATCTCTTTTGCTAAGTAAAGATTGAGTGAGCCTTCATTAAGCTACTGAAGCAAGCGGAAGTTGCCAAGTGTCATCTTCCGTAGAGTTTTCAAAAGACCAATAGAAAGCAACTAAGGAATAGAGCATCGAATTGAATCAAGGACCTAATTCAAATAACCAGAAAAGGAGGAACGATGAGGAAGGACCAGAAACATTTACGCATCAGATATGTTTCTAGAAGTAGATTGTCAGGTAGACATTGAAAGATGCAAACTTTCAATAGTGTGACCCATTTCTCTACATTGAGAAAAGCAAATGGGTAAATGCCCATAAATTCTAGCATGTCTTCTTAACAAAATTCAATGCAACATGATGTGTTATTGTTCCCAAGTCCTTCTTGAAGACGTTATATAAGGGACTCTCTTTTATTTTTTTAAAGATATCTCTCTCTTTGATTGTCAGAAACTAAACTCTGCCCAAAATTGAAAGGCATTACTAAGACTTTGAGCTCAGATTATTAATCATATTTTGTTATTGGAATAAGAAAGCAAGTGACTTTTCAGACTTTGTGTTGTAATATCTTTGTTGTTGGGGAAACTGTTCTTATGTCTTTTTCCTTAATATATTTTCTGTTCCTTTAATTCAATAAGCAAAATTAGTGAAAGTAGTCAAAAAGGTGTCCTGAAGCCAACTGTGGAGAGACTTTATGCCCCCATAATTACCTTTAGTGTGTTTTATTTTTGTTTCTATGTAAAGGACCTTAGGACGACTTTTTGCCCTCATTGTCCTTCGTATCTCACTTTTGAGCAATTTAGGTAGAGACTTTGTGCTACATCTCAATTTGTTGGTTACTACGTCTTTGGTTACATTTTGCAATTACTATCAGGAAGATTCTTGTGGTTTGTTAAATGGTAATTCTAAAAGAAGAGGAGTGCTTTCTATCATTATCCCTAAGATTTCTCCTTTGATTTGCATGCATCATCTATAAAAAAAGAGAGATGGATGGTTTATTTTACCCCTGAGTATTATTTTTTGTTTAGATATATATATATAGCATATCTATAAGGAACCTCTCCTTGATGAGAGGAGAGATTAGTCCCCTTTTGATGTGGTAAACCTACACATTTGGCCGACCAATCTTCCTACTTTGGATGATCAGACCTATTTTGTTTATCAGTACGTTGATCGACAAAATATTCAACCAACAGGCCAATCAGTGCCTTAGTTGTCATTAGTGATTATAACTGCATTTAGCTAAATCAATAGTTCCACCCCCATTACCACTAGATCATTTCATTTTATTCATTTTGAGGGAACATTTGGTGACTCTTTTTTATGCCCATTCCCTTGAGGGGCATCAAGGGTTAATCAACCACCCCTGAGAATGAACAATTCATCTTAATGAATTTTGCATTCTTTGAAAATATGTTATTATGCCCATGTCTTGCAACATGTTCTCAAATAAGGGCAAACTATATACAATCAATTTTGGCCACTTTCATGCCTAAACTAGGATTCAAATCAAATTCTAGCAAATGATATCAATTTAAGCCTATAAATCACCTAAATACCTAAATTCATCCATGTAAGGGATTTAATTATTCAAAAATGTGGTGAGGCTTGCTTATTTGGGATATTACCTTGTATGCACCAATAACCTAGTTTGGTTTCAACCCTAGTCAAATTATGACCTAGTAATTTGACATTCTTGGTCTGTCGAGCTATTAATGCAAAACATTTAAAATAATTACCAAAAGCCAAAAATCACTAAGGTAAATTAAAAATCAAAACTCAATTAACTTGCCTAAGTAAAAATTCCAAGTTGAATTATTAAATTTCATTTATCTAAAATGGAATTTTTAGCTAAATATGAAGTCAAAGTCAAGGGAGCCAATAAAGTGATTTATTAATTCTTAATATTCCAAAAAGGTGAGTCACAACCTCACAAATATCCAAAGTGAGTTTTCATGGCTCATAAATATTTGAAAATGAGTTTTCAAGACTTCATGACCATTTTGACTCAACCCAGGGTTAACCTAACTCAACCTAAGTTATTTTAGACTCAACTAAAGTTAGAACTAAACCTAACTTCCCTAGGGTTAGATTTAGTTCTGAGACCTATAAATATACCCTCACTCTACCAAAACAAGCTTTTGTGTGTAAGGTTATTCTACAAAATTACCTTTAAGAAGCCATCAAAGTAATGTTATAATGCCAAAATGATACCAATCTTTACACCAAGCCAAGCCAAACAAAGCCACATGTGGCCATTGAAGAAGTGCTAACAATATGGAGAAGCATTGATCAAATTCTCTAATGCCATAGTTCGAGCAAGAACATCTACTATGCCAATTAGTGGATACTAATTTTGACAAGGGAGGTAATTTTTTTGTGTTTTTATCTCTTGTTTGTGGTTTTATTCATTATGTTATGCTCCCCCTATTTCTTAGGCAAGAGTGTTTAGTTTCATTGTATTATTATACTTGGATTTTTACTAAATTCACTAATAAGGAACTAATCAACATTTGTGTGCTCTTCAGACTCCTAAGATATAATAAGCTAGGCCTAATGTAAATATAGTAAAATAATAGATAAATACCTAACACTACCAAAAGAATGAAATTACCTTGAGCAATTGATAATTTAAATGAAAAGTAAAGGTGCATACTTGTTTATGACTTACATGAGTTTTGACAAGATTGAGAATGTTTGTAAACATGTTTTGGAATATAGCAAAAAAATATCTAGAAGATATACAATGATTTGAGATGGTGATTAGAATCATATGACATGACAATAATAAGGCCACAATCATACAACCCAAAATTTGTAGTCCTCTCAAAAGAGGTTAACTTTTTCCAAAAATGGATCTATAGATCCCTGCACCTTGAAACTTTCTTTAAAAAAATGTTAATACACACACACACACACACATACACAACTGAATCCCAGAAACCTCTCTTTAATAAGCAAATAAATATACATACATGTGAGAATTTATTTGCCTTATCTCGATCTCAAATTAATACTATTAACTCATGAAAAATTAGTGTTGTGATGTGGGGGAATGCTCAGTCAATCCTTATCCTACCTTTTATAAAAAATTTATAATTTGGCACATAATATTCATACATGTCATCAAGCAATTCCTGTGTATGTCTAGTTCACACCCTTGATCCTGTGTACACGGGTTTGTACAATAAAACTATATTCTCTTTCACTAAATTCAATCCTTATTTTGATACAAGTATGTAATAACCAACCCTCAATAGATAGAGAATAGAATGAGAGTAGAATATGCTAACACTTGATATGACTATAATTGCATGTGAATAATTCTAAATTACCTTAGGGTACATGTGTCTATATAGTAACATTTAAATTCAACTTTGAACATATTCATAAACAAACCAACCATGAAAAAGTATGGATCTAAAAATCAAGTCAAAATAAAACATGGAATTATGGAATCAAATGACCTACAACCAAGATAACCAATTTTTTACCATACAACTTGAGCCAAGGTGACCAAAGCTTAAGAAACAAAGAGTAATGAATTTGCAGGAGTGTGTTTGAGTATACTAAGGTAAATAGAATGAAAAATTGAAGGTGTTCATGAGAAATGATGATAATTAAAGTTATATGAGGTTAAATGTGAAGGGAAAGTGTATTGATAAAATCCTAAAGTAAGCCAATTAACCAAATGTATGAAAACATGATAAAAATATTACAACTACAATATTTGTACTAAAATTAGGTATCCAAAATTTCTTAAAATTTTCCATGTTTAAAATTAAGCATTGACAATGATATGGAAGCTCAAGGAAAGGTCTACAGTGACAATTATGGATTCTTGCAAAACTCATATTCACAAACTTGTAGTTGATGGCATCTTCAGGATTCAACATTGAGAGTTGGCCCATGACAAAAAATTTAACGATTAATAGCTAATTAATAATCAACTATTAAATTTTATACTCAAATGTCATGTTTGATTTAATGCCTCGAGATTAGTTAAAGTGTTTTTAGTGATTTAATATAAAAATATATCATAATTAGGAATAAAAGGGGGATTATTGCCTACATAATTGACACAATATTTTCACATTAATATTATTAATCCCTCATAAGCATTGGAATCTAGAACTAATGATTTTTCATAGCAATGGACCAGTAAAATGACATGAAAATGATGAAATAGAAAATAAAATTAAAAAAATAAATATATAATAATAAATAAATAAATCATTTTTTTACTTTTGTTTGTCTTCTAAAAACTTTTTTTTAATTTAAATAAATAGAATATCGAAGAATACTATTTTACAACACAAGTACCACTTTAAAAAGGTTTAAATCTTAAGAGATTTCAAAAGTAATACTTATAAATATAATACTTGGAGGAAAAGTAATATAAAGAAATAAGTGTATTACTATTTTTTCTCATGAAATTGAATGTTAAGTAAACAAGTGTCGTGATGTAACTTTAGTACTTTCTATTAGGATGAATAACTAGAGTCAATTAGTTTTAAGACTTTGGTTATAGTATGGAGATTAATATATCCCATGAGTTTGTAATGACATTTGAAATTACTGTGGAGTCTTGTCATTTTATTTAGAAGTAACTAAATATGAAAATCATTTTTAGGGAAAGATGATAATGATGATAATAATAATAATGACAAATATGTGGGGTTTTTTCATTCAAATATTTATAAGGAAAGCACAATACAACAAGTTGAAGTCTTTTACAACTAGGCAATTGAATTCACTAACAACGAAGGAGAAATGTACTTTAACAACTAATGTTCTCATGATACAATCATGTGCCATTGAATTTAGTTGTAGTTTCAACAACTTAAAAATATTAATTTAAGGATGAAAAATATTTTTTTATGCATCAATAAATATTAAATTTAGTTAGAATGTTGTTTTTGATATATATGTTTATTATGTGTGGCATGTATTGGGGGTCTTTTCATTTAGATATTTATAGGGAGAGCACAAAACAAGAAGTTAAAATGTTTTACAAATAGGAAATTAAAGTGTTGTATATTATATTATAAATTTTTAAAAATATATAAATATTTAATTTAGGGATGTAGAGCATGATTAAAATTTAATAAAAAGGGAACAAATATTATCAAAGGCACAATTAATTGTTCACAATTGAAACGAATACAAAGCTAGTTAACAACATATAGTAGGATGGTGACCAGGTGGCATGTTCGATCCTTAAATAGATATTTTTTGTGGCATAGGTTAATAGGAAGGGATGCCAAGGTGAGATACATATGCTAAGGAAGACAACAATTTCATCAACCCAATGCTTCAATGCCAATAACTTCATGCCAAAATGCCAATGCCAATGCCAAATTACCCTGAATTTTAATGGATCTGGTTGGAGTTCTATGAAAACACAATTCATTGCACAATTTTTTTTATAGTGTTTAATTTTTTACACACAATTTCCTATTCAAATTGATAACATAGTTTTTTTCAGTATTGAGAATCTACTGAATCTAGGGTGAAGGATGAAAAATTTGACGGTCATTATAGAGTTTTAAATATGTTGTAACTAATTGTTTAGATAAATTAATATTTTTTAAATTTCATCAAGTACACATTTTTATATTTTGATTTTATTCTTAATTCTTTATCATGTGTCTCTTTTTTCCATTGAAATCTTTAAAAAGTAAGCTCTTATTGAATAATTTTGTGTACGACATTTTAAATTACAAAACATAATTTTACAAATTATCTTGGAGAGGAAGTGAATTCCATTCTTCCAAATTATTTATCTCTAAAATATTATGGGTAATAAGACTACAAGGTTTGAACCTGGTGTTGGTAAGTGATCTAATTTACTAATTGTATACAACCACACATACCTTTTGAATGTATGGAATTAGTGCAGTCTTGTCAATGATTTTATCACTTAATGCACTGAAGGTCCATAACCTACTCCATAACATAATTTTGAAGAAATTCAATTGTTTGATTTTGCCTCTCTACCACATTAACCATTTATTTCTTTTGTGCATCAAACTTCAACATATTAATTTTAGTCCTAGCATGTCTATTAACAGTGTTTATCCAGTGAGGTGGCAGAATCACCAAACATTATGTCTAATTGTACTACCTTTTGTTCAATAATTTTTAGGGCCTTAAAAATTATATTATGGTTGCAAACATGAAAATTATCAATTTTTGCAAGGACTACCTTACTATTATCTCGAAGAAAAGCCACAAATTTTGAATAATTTTTATGTTTTGGTTCGGTTGGTTATTGAATAATATGTGAGACTAGTTGGTCTGAATTAAAACCATCAAATGATCATTCCATATTTGAGGACTCCCACGTAGGCCTCCCACATGCCATCCATTGACATAAAAAGGTACTTAGCAAAAAAAACTGACCTTCCTAAGAAACTACCTCTCTAAATAATTCATGTTCAATTTTGTGAAATACTACGACTTTATTGGATAGTGCAAGTATTTTTCCATTCATTAATCTAAAATTAATCAATTTCCCCAAGAAAATAATCCCATCACTTTACTTTAGCCAGTAGGAAAACAATAAACTATTTTTTTTTATATTTATTAAATCACAAATATTCCAAATCCAATGTCAAAATGAAAAAATGCTCAACTTTCATTGGTTACACATTGCCTAGAACAAATTAATATATTAAAATGATTGTAATAATACCTATGCAATAGGTACTAATAATTTTGAATTTCATTGAAAACCATGTATATTCATAGAGGAAAAAAGCATACGTGTCTCAAAATAAAGAAATATAATCCCAAAATAAATTATGTAAAATTTAATACTTTGACTAAGATAAAATAATAACCCTCAATAAACAAGTATATGACTCACTATTACGTGAAACTCTCAAGCTTTTTTTACATCTAAAAAAATTATTGAAACTTTCTTTGGAAACACAACTATTGAGAGAAAATAAATAAATAAATATAGTACTTGTATTTGGTCATTATTCCCTAAAATTTTTAGTGTACCTATAATTTTGGTGCAACTGCATGAAGCTTGAGTAAGTAGAGTGGTGAGAAACGCTATTGAAGTTTGAATATTCTTGAATTTGAAAACAAATAAGTATTGGATAAATAAATAATATTATGGTAAAAATAAGAAGATATATCAGAGTTGAAAACAATTAAACTTTTTAGCTGCAGAAACTTCGTTCTCACTATTAAAATGGGTTATTTGACCCTTTTTGAGAACATTTGTAATGGATGTATACTTGCTTATATTTAATATTTCTTGAAAAAATTAGTTCTTTTAAATATTTCTTTATAAACATTTCTCACTCTATAAAGATGTTAGAGTATTTATTTTAATATTTTAATATATTTTTATACAAATTTTAATACAAGATCAATCTTGAACATATGACTTTTAATCTGGATTTGTATTGAGTTTAGGGATAATCATTTATGTAGCCAAGTTGGAGATTACCAGAAATTAAACATTAGAACCCAACATAATCTACAATAAATTATAGCTAGTGGTTTAATGATAACATTTACTCCATGTTTCAACCTTATGATTTGCATCTACGGAAAAATAAAGAAGCTATTGTACTATGTTAGTGTAACTATTTTTGAAGAGTGTATCATAGATACAATGTATACATATTTTACTTGTAACAAATAATAAATGCATGCATACAACAAAATATTTTCCAATTTAGAAGAGGCTTTGGGATGAAACTTTTTGGGCTATTACATTAGCCTTTTTTGTCTCTCTAAGACTAACATTTTTGAGGCAGTTACATGTTTTGTGGGTTTCCATACCTTTTGATTTTTATCCATGTATATGATAAAGAGTTCATAGAAGAAATGTTTATTCATGGAAATTGGTCTTTAAAGATATGACCTATATATGGATAAAAATCCCACAAATCAAAAATATGTAATTAAAAATTGATCTTTAAAACTACAATTAATTAACAAAAATTAAAATGTGTTGCGTTATGATTATTGTACATTGATAATAATTGTGAGATAATAAAAACTTGTAAGATATTATATACACCAAAAGCCTTTCTAGTTTGGAAGATGCTTTGGAGAAAATGTTGCCAAGTTGATGTGTTAACGTTTGCTTTTTCTCAATGTCATAAAATAAATGACTACATGTGTAATTGGCCATTAAATAAATGAATTGATACACATGTTCATTATGATTGCAAATAATATTCACATATGTTTAAATCCACTATCATAAGACAAAAAAATACAAAAACATTGCATACACATTTATCTTTAGAACACTACTATATATACATGAAGAAGAACACTAGGGTATTATCTTTGCAAAAAATCATTTTTATTGTGCCCTTTATTGATTGATTTATTTTATGATGAGGATTAAATTTACTTTTATGGAGTTGTTATATTTTTATTTTCATTGACAAAAAAAAAAAAAAAAAAAAAACTTCTGGTTGTAGTATGGTAAAGTGATTTACATGAACAATTCACTACACTAAAACATAAACAATGTATGCAATTCATATTTAATAAGAATACAATAATATAACTCTAAAACATATATAATTTTTGAAGGGAAAATACATAGGTGCTTTAAATTGATAAAGAGAGGGTTTTAAGATGAATACTAGATTATATCAAACATGTGTATTGTTGGAGGCTAAATTCAGGTGCAAAAAAGTAAAATCAATGATGTAGAGATAACTCAAAAAATTATAATAAATCAATAATTGTGTAAAATTTACCACAAGCGGGTTGTTGTGATCTTGGTGAGAGAGTGTATGCTCCTATAAAATGTGCCAAATCCTTAAACAAATTTGAGTAATTTATTTATCTACTCCTATCTTCTATAAACCATGATTGCTTTATCGCAATCTACTACAAATCACCTATAATTCCTTTTCCTTTCTTATAACTTAATATGCTCTCTAAACCTTAAAAATAGGGTGTAGCTATGGGAGACTTACCTCATCAAACCCCTATCTTTAGGAAAGTTGGAAACCAACACTTTATACAATTTACCAAACAATTATGGTGATGTAAATCCCTAAACCTTATACACTCTTTCACTATATGATCTTATGAAATAATGAAATATGAATACTTGGAATAAATATTTGAAGTACTTCTTAAACTCTATGCTTTCTCATCAGTCTAGACATACTCTTGAATTCTTATCAGTATTTCAAATGTTTGCCTCTTGCTTTTCATTATTTTTTTTTTGGTCCTATATACATTAATACACTTATGTATATATATAGATTTCTCAAATTTAGACTAGGACCCTATTCGTGTGCAAGCTAATTCAATAAGGGTGGAAAAGTTGATAAAATGAGACACAAACACCAAAGAAATGGAGGAAAGGGGTCAAATGACCCATAAAAAGAAGGGACTAGGAGCATACTTGTACACTCTTGAAAAATGTCCAGGAAGCACAAAGAAATAAAGGGGAATATGGGAAACTAACAAGAGAGAGAAAATGAAGTCTAAGGTAGGCAAATTGGGCTAGAACATAGTGAAACACACATAAATAAGAGCCTAGTAAGAATTATTAATAGACACATACCCAATTTCCCTCAATTAATTCTAATTGACATCTAAAATTACCCCAAACAAAAGTTAGGTGTCTAAATTACTCCCAATTGAGGTCAAAGATCCCTCAGGGAGGACTTTAGATTGATTCTCATCTCCCGAGGATGACTCTAGGTTCATTTTCATCCCCTGAGGATGACTCTAGGTTCTTTCTCATCTCCCAAAGAGGACTTTAGATTAATTATAATCCCTTGAAGAGGAATCAAATTTCTTCTCTCACACAACTATTTGGGGAAGTGGGCATTCCATCTACCTCATGGGAGGTAGCCCACTACTACTTCAGTATGGATACTGTGGGCACTTCACTTTTATCACTTCCGTGTCAAATTTTATATTTAAATGACTTTTTGTAATAACACGTAAATTTAACTATAATTTGTTAATTAAATAAAATTATCTACATAATTATCAATTTAATCCAAAAACGCAAATGTGCATCCCTAGTTGAGGTGATGTACCATATTTGAATCATCTAATTTACTAAAATGGTATGGAATTTGGTACCTTATTTTCAAATAACACCTTAGTCACATTTAATCAAGAAAGTGAACAAAATTGAAAATTATAAATTAAACCACAATATGACAATTTAATTTAATTAGCTAATTGGTTTGATTAAGCTAATTAATTTTCCCCTAATTAGGAGGTTACATGGAATGCATGTGTCATTATTATTTAAAATGAATCAATTCCATAATTTTCACATCACACAACAACTTGTAAATTTAAAAATCATAAAATCATCCTCCTTCCTAAGGCAAATTGAATGAAATAGGGATAGTGTGCAAAAAATGTCTATGATAAATCCCAATGCAAGGTACTCCAAATCTAAGGCAAAATAATCACCTGAATCATTCCATACCTTGGCATTTAATGTTCCATCTTCCCTTTGAGGCATCGCTCTCAACCACATATCTGGATCTCAAATCGATGATCCACATTCAAAGAAGAAGTTTATAGATTTAGAGGCAATCCTCTCATACAAACAAGCTTTTTATGCTAAGTATATGCTGCCAAATATTCAACAAAGCTTCAAATAACATTATAATTATTCATCCAAATCATACATAGCACAAGGGGAAATACCATCAAAATAACTACACGACATTTATAAGAGCCTTTTACAACTACATCTAAGCATCATTATGTTTATTTTTTAATAAGGAGGACAGCAAAAGGAAGGTATATAATTGTATTTTTTTGTATTATACTTCATTTATTTTCTCTTTTCTCCATCTTGTCTTAACAAAGGACATATGTTTAGGTTAGTTGTATGATTTTCAATTTGATTTTGATTTCACACTAATGAAAACTAACCCTTTGCAATCATGTGTTACATATGGCACACTCGATGGGACTAGCACCCCACATTCTACTTTGAAACATCATATTCCTTCTTTAAGTTATAAATTAGCTCAAGATTGATCTTCATTTCACCTCTTTTTCTTCAATGTTTATCAAATTTTAATTCCTAGGTTAGTGACAAAAACACTCTATTAATCGATGAAATCATTTCATGATAGCAGCGATATCACCCTACATTTTGGTGGAATCATTTTCACCTATATGTCTATGTTTGTAGAAAAAAGTGAAATTATTATTAGAAATGGTGGAATCACCATCCTAATTATCAAATAATAATTTCATCTTAATCAAATTGTGTTTTTACAGAAGCATCTTAATCACTCACCCAAAAGGTGGAATCATAATGCGAAATGACATAATTGCTTTTGGGCTTCCTAAAAAATATGGTTTTATATAAAAATCATAATCACTCACCTAAATGGTAGGATAAACATGTGAACTAGTGATATCAACCTATATATTGGTGGAAACCCTTAGGTGAAAAACTATCTTTTATACTTTTATCTATATTTTTTGCATTTTGATGATATTGTGTTTGAAAAAAGGGGAATCAAATCTCTAAGTAGTGAAATCATTTATGTTTTCATTATGTTTGTGTTTCCTATAAATAGTAGAATCACCTTGTCTAATAGTGATATTACATTGCTAATCGGTGGATTTGCTTACTCTAACAGTAGAATCACCAGTGTTATGTTTTTATGTTTCTATGTCTGTAAATTGGTGATATTGCTCCCAAAATCAATGGATTTTCCTTGATAAATGGTAGAATCACCCTGTGATTGTTTCTCGAGACTTAAACAAACATCATTTTGATTATCAAAGGCCACAAATCTAAACATTAACTTATTTTCTATAAGTTTTGTGAGTCAAAGAAGTGGTTATTTTACAAACAAACACATTTACAAACACATTACATTAGTGTACCTAAAATAAATCAATATTTGAAATTGGTGTTCTAAAACAAACTTGCATTTTTGTTTACTTAAGTGTCTTGTGTTTTTTTTGTTAGTGGCTTAGCATGTGTACACTCTCCCCTTGACCACTTGTGGGACCCTGGCTAACTAAAAACACATAAGATACTTTTTCTTTACCTAAAGAGATGCTACATGTCTCTCCTCTTGCCCTATTTTGGGACCCTAAGGATCAAAAATAGTGAATATTCCTTTCTATTTTGGCTACATGAGTTGGATTTCATCACCATCCATAAGTCCTTAGGGCACGATGATTGGGATTTCATTCCCCAACATACATACCAACCCCATGTTATGGTGGGGGATGTAAATTGAGAGTATCTATCATAAGAGATAAGTAGTTATGGGTTTAAACCATAGTTTGTGAATTAAAGGATTTGTATTTGATGTCAAGCTATCAGACATCACTCTTGATGTTCAATTTTTAGTGGCACTTCATTGAAATCTAATGGATAGAGTGGTCATGAAGTGACTAAACCCTCTCATAAGTGCCATCTAATGTTCTTTCACAAATTCGAGCCCCAACATACCATAAAGTATATAGTGGATGCACCTATATAAGCTCATACTTGCCTAGCTTAAGACCATTGGGCCACAAACAGTTTGTAGTATGAGGGAAACCAACCTCCCCCAAGATCTCATGACATACCACTTGAAGTGAGGTTTAAGAGATTAACTTGTTCCCACTTCTTCTGAGGTAGATACATGTGTTGCATATCAATTACACACCCATTTTACCACTAAGCATAGGGCATGTACTTGTGTGCTTACTTATTTGTCAATGATACCTGTATTTGTGTGTCAAACCTATACACATCAAACAAATCCAACTTATCTAAGTCTAACTTCGTCACATTCCAATTATAAATGTTATGTGATAAGGTGTTACTATGTTGAAATCAAGACACATTTTATCCTATCATAATGTTATGTTGTTTGTATAGTATTATTATTCTATCCAATTTAAACCACATCCAAAATCCAATCAAGTCCATTTAGACCAATTTCAAATTAATTATTTGAAATCCAGTCCACCTTTATAAAAGTCAAATTCAAAGTCAAACCTTTATTCAAAGTCAACATTTTCAAAATACAAATCAAGTCAAAGTTAAACTTCAAAATCAAATCAAGTCAACTTAGTTAAATTCAAACTCTAGAATCAAATCAAGTCAACGCAGTTAAAGACAATCCTTTCCAAAATTCAAACTAAATCAAACCATCTTAAAATTTAAAATTTGACCAATTCAAATTAAAGTCAAAGGTTAAATATGATTTGAGATTTAGATCCAAATTCAAAATAATATGATAACTCTACCTTTGACCACTTTCAAATCAAGGTTAATTCAAAACAAGGTTAAAATCCTAAATCAAATCAAATCACATCTAGGCATACTTAAACATTCCTAGTTGTTCTTAAAGATCAAACATTTCCAAAAAGTATCTTACAAACAAGGAATTAAGAAGACTTATCAAAAGTGTCCAAGATTGATGAATCAAAATCAAGATTTAATGCTAAAGCATCTTGTTTCTAAAAAATGCCTCTATTGAGATTAAAAGTTCACTCAACTTTGGTTTCTAAATACAAGAGTTAATTAAAAAATTAATCATAAATCCTTATCCAAATTTGACATCCAACTAAAATAATTTTCATAATTACTCCAATCTCATATTCAAACATGAATATCATCAACATTCCAAAATTCATTAGAAGTGAGGCTTTATATAACCCTACTTCATACAACCCTAACTTTGATGAAGATTGGATTTATAACCCACTTATCCAAAACATTGAAGATCAAATTAATGGTGAGGTATATCAGCTAGAGTATGAAACCAACCCACCTCACATGGAACAAAGGATGGAATCCAACACCAAACAAACTAATCTCAAAAGAGTCCAATTAAATCAAGAGTTATTTGAGCATAAATATGAGGTCCTTTTATGATTGCTAGAGTTAGGGACCAAATTTCCTGAAGGGTATCCCATAGAATATTTACAAACCATTTTATGCCCACATGATAAAGTGGTTCAATACAACCAAAAATATGAAGCCACTTATAGCCAAACTCAAAATTAGTATCAAGTAAATACTAAAAAACCTGAGTCCTCTAGCAAAGGGAAGGAAGTTCATGTAGAACCACCACCTCCCGATACCAATCAAGTAGTGATTGAAAAATTAAAAAATGGGACCCAAATGTTTACAAACTTGGTATTTACTTTATAGTCTACTCAATCCCAACAACAAAAATTAGTCCTACCCAAATCAAATCCCCTATCTAATTAGCATCAGCAACAGAAAATTCTACCTAATTCATCAAGGCATCGATAATAGCAAGTCTTGTCCAACCAAAAACTAAAAATACAAATCCCTCATGTTCAACATCAAAAAATTCCTCCTATTCAATAGAAAGTCCCCATTAAACCCAGTAATAATTTATTTATCCCCTCCAAATGAAGTTCTCATACCCACTCTAACCCACCTTTTTGATCCCAACAACATGCATCACATTTCCTCCAAAACCCACTTTTCTCTCAAGAGTGGTAAGAGATGAAGGATGTTATTCAAGGAATAAAAATGAAAAACCAAAGCAAAAAAATCACATTCCATGAGATATGTCCTTATCCATTTGATACAAGTATCCTTCAAATCCCTTTCCCATCTCATTTTGAAATGTAAAAGTTTGATAAATATAAAGGGAAAGGGAACCCAAGAGAGCGCTTTAAGGAATTCTTTATGGATTTTCAAGAGGTGGATTATAAATACATCTATTTGTTTCACCTATTTCCCTATATTTTGGGTGGCCAAGCATTATAATGGTTCCTATGCTTTCCCAAAGGATAAATTATAACATTTGATGATTTATCTAAGCAGTTTTCAAGCATTTCTCTTATAACTTGGAACATGAATTAACCATGGTGGACTTGTACAATACCAAACATTGAAGTGGATAAATCTTTACTACCTTTTTACAAATATGGAGAGGCCTAACCAATAGGTTTCCTTGTTCTCTCCTCGAGAAACAACTAGCCAACACTTTTGTAGCTAATCTAAATGGAGAAATGGCCTTCCACTTATGAATGCATTATGATAATACTTTTGATGAAATAATTGACAAAGGGGTGCATATTGAAAAGGCCTTGATTTAAAGAGGGATTAATCAAAATTTATTTTCTAAATCAAGATCCAACTCAAGAAAATACCTTAGTAGAGAAACATGTTATAGCTCAAATTTGTACCCTTGAGAGAGTGATTCAAGCCCTCTCAATTTGGGCTCTAATAGTTTTGGCACACCTAGTGGGACTGGATTATCATCCATTAAATGAATTTTTGGTGTTATCCTTCAATACATCATCCTTTAAAGGCAATAACTCAAGCACCAATGGTGACTCTAATTGAATCTCAACTGGTATAAGTAGTCCAAGTGCCTCAAAAATAGAAATTGGTAAGTATCATTACTCTTATGATCAAAATGTTTATTATGTACCTTCATATCAATATTTTCAAGTTAATTTTATTCATGGAATTTCCTCAAATAGTTGCCTAGCAAGTTTACCAACAACCCACTTATCTCTCTAATCAACCTTCTCAAAGTTATGTTGCTCCTTATTCACTTTTACTCAACTTTAAACAAGCCATACTAAACCTTGTAAATATGATGATAAGTACTGATAGAGAAGTAGAACATGGTGTAGCTTCTCCTATATATACCATTCAATAGGTTAAAGATATCTTGCAAGGATTTTGGAGAGTATGGGCAGGTTTTGAGAATGAAGATCATCCAATCAATGAAAAATTAGAGGTTGAGAAGTTGATAAACTTAGTGGAAGATAAACTAATTAGATGGGAGCATATGAAATCCCAATTCAATCAGTATTATATACCTCCTCCTATCCCAATTCAACCTTCCTTTGATCCAAATCTCATCCAAGCTACAATACAACATCAAAATAAGCTCAATAAATCTCTTAGTGAGTCCACCAGCCCCAATATTCTAAGTTGGAAGACTTGTATTCCCCAAGAGAAATGTATGCCTATTAAAACTCCATTCACCCTCCCTCAAGAGCCTCAAACCATCCCACCTTGGAGGCCTTCTTGTACCAAAACTCATGGTTATGTTATGCCTATCCTTGAGAATGAATCTTCTCCTATGTCCATCCAAAGTTAAGAGAGATAAGAGGTTTTAGAAGTAACACTAAAAGGCTTTATAATTTGGAATGAGATTCTTCATATGCAATCTCAAGATCAAAAGAGAGGAAGAATGTTGGAGTTCAAGCCAAGAGAGTCTACAAACCCCTTAAGTCCTTCATTTACCATTCAAGTTATAGTTATCCAAGAGGCATCCAATTAGCCTAGTTCTCATAAAATACCAAGTTGGAAGGACACTCTAGTAGGTTTCAATAAATTTAATGAATTATTCTGCCCTCCCACCCTCACCTTTTATGAAGGAGAATCAATTGCATTTAGGGAAGAAGATGGGCATTCAATTGAGAAGGAGAACTTGTCAAGAAATAATGATGAGGTGGTTGTATTTGAGAGGCAAGATGTTGTTGTTGTAGATGAATCTAAATAAATATTTAAATAAAGTGATTCTAGTGAACATGAAGAAGAGATCATCATTAGCACTCCCCTTGGTGGAAAATTAATATATATATATATATATATATATCTTTCAAGCATGAGTAGAAATCTCTACCTTTTAGCCAAAAGTTTGACAAATTTTTGGATGTCACAAATGATCAAGTAGATCAGCTTGGTTGGTATGGATTTGAGGTTGATGAATAAGAAAAAAATTAGGATTGATAGAATATAAAAACATGAGGTGCTAGATCTCAAATGGGTAGATGAGCTTCCATTCTTCATGGAGGAGGAAGAAGAATAGTCTAGTCTTGATGAAGGAATGGACAATCATGTAACAGTTAAACATGAGTTAATGAATTTTGAGGAAGATAAATTTCATCCATGTCATGATCTCATTGATGATTTTGAAGCATCTAATCATAATTTTATCCCTCAAAATAATGGCAAGTTTGAAGTTGAGCTTAGTATGCTTTCAAGTGATGAAGAAGAAGCTACCTTTTGGGAAGAACTAAAAAAAATTGCTCTAGTTTAGATGGTAAACCTATGTCCCATGAGGAGAGTGATAATGATGTTATCTTGGTCAAGGAGCATGATCAAAATATTCATGATAAATTTCTTGAAGATAACACCATGTTTGATGACCTTGTTGAGTCTCATGAGCAAACTCAAGGAGACCTTGAATACATGTGGAACTCCTACTTGGACATGTTCAAGGAGTTATAAGGACTTAAGAAGATAGAATCTCAAGAAGAGAAATAATAATTTATTTATAAGAGGTATAAATATCCTAGAAAGCCAATAAATTCTATTATTCATTACTAAGAGGTTCGATTTAATGATGTAGTAATATATGATGAGTATGACACTCTTCAAGATGAGCAAGAGATAGAGTTCAAAGAATAAATAGAATCTAATGTTGTTTTTATTTTCATAGACCAAGATTATATGGCAAGCACTCTCTTTCAAAATTAAAACTCTCTAAGTGGAGGTCTTTAAGAGACCAAGAAGGTAGCAATTGATAGGCATGAATAAGTCATAGTCAATTAGGATCAGCCTATTGTACAAGTAAGAATGGTATTATTTAAGCTAAGCATCCAAGCTTGAGATGAGTATGATTTTGTCCTTAACTCACATAGTCAACCCATGGACAAGGGAATGAAGCAAAAAGGTTTGATGGCTAGCTATGGAAATCATGAGTTATCAACATCTTAGAATGTGGGTGTAAGTTCTCACTCTATGAGCAATATCTGATTAAAATTCACTCAATATATGATAATATAATTTCATGGTGTCATGATGATCCCAATATCTTACCATTTGATCCTGGAGGATGAAGATATGTTGAGGTTAGTTGTGTATAGTAGGTTATTTATGGTTTGTTGTCCCTAAGTGCTTTATTATCAAAAGTGTGTGTGTTGTCTTGTTTTGTTTTGGTTATTTATGTGTTGTATTTTATGTGTTTTGTGTTGGGAGGTGTTTTAGTTTTTCATCTTGTTCAATCAAGTACTGTGTCTTAATTTGAGGGCAAGTGACTCCATATCCCAATGGATATACAAGGCAGCTAGTCTAATATGCTTAGTAAAAAAGCATCCCCAAGAGATCACAGAAGATGTTAGCCAAATTTTGGATACCATTAGAGAGGTTCACAAAAAACTTGACTTGTCCTACCTCTTAACCTTATTGATATCCATCCTATGCCTTGTGATGTATTCAAATGGTCTTTTTGAAGTCATATTAGCATAGTTTAAGGTAAATTTGACAAGTTTAAAGTAATGACTTATGTTTATCTTATGCTTGTCTAGCCATATCATGATATGTTAAGTTGATTAAAAAGGTGTCAAAGGTATAGAGTTTATTTTTGAGTCACTTATAATTTTTCAAGCCATCTCATACCCTCCTTTGGTTCGTACAAGTGCCCATGAAAATCTTTAATCTTCCCCTCTACGTTATAATCCCTTTTTAGGTGTTTCTTGATCATTTTATAATGTTTAAAAGGAAAGTTTATAATAATGGTATGTAGATAGTTTTTTGATGTTCCTATCATATTTCATTCATCTCTACAGGCATTAGAAACTCCATTCATACTATTATAGCAGGGTCTCCAAGTAGAATATAGCAATTTTCATGGCAAAATAAGGGTTTTCATATGATGGTTGTAGGTTTTAAATGTGGATATCCAATATCCAAACACTTTAATTTCTCCCTCCATTTTATTCAATCCTATATCCATGCTTTTGAAGAAGTTATAGGTTTAAAATAGAGAAGACACCTTCCATCTTCCCTATCACTTCCTTGGCAAGCTTGTGAAGGCTAGTTTTTTTTGTTCATTTTGTACAAAGGAGAGAGAGTGGTGACCTAAACTCTTGGGTAGAGGAGGGTTCATAATTTAATTCAATTCCATGGCCATGGTTCTCATATTGGTGGCCCCTCCTTTATGAAAAATTACTAAAACCATGAGGTGGTCTAAAACCCTACTAAAACCCCATATACCCAATTTTCTCCTTGAAATAATAGTTTGAATTTGGTTGAAAGCATGAATAAAATTGGAGATGATATAGAGGGTTTGTACATATATTCAAAATTTTTTTCCAATCCCCACTTGGCACATGTGACCTCAAGAAGGAATGATTTTTCAAGTTTAAATTAGATTACGAGTTGAAAACATGGAGTTTATGATGTTATAGGATTTTCAACCATTTAGAGTATGAATATGAAGATATCCCATCATATTTTCATTCCCTCCAACACTATATAGGTATATTAAATGGTTTTCCATTCCTAATCCACATCCACAATCATCTCAACATGATGGCAACCAGTAGATTCCCATTGATGCTCATCATTCGTCAATGTGCAAATAAAGTCTTAATGTTTTGAGAGTCCTATGTTGCATGAAAATAAGGATAGATGGTTGTTGTTTTTTTATTTATTTAAATCCATTTTATCTCTTCAATACATCATTATAACTCAAAAAATCAAAAGAAGTCATGTTCTCATGACTCACCAAAAGACTAATAGCCTGCAAGTGGGAGAGAAACAAGGTCTTGGTTATGAATAATCACTAAAACCAATGAGGTGAATTAGTTTATATTGTGTTTTGGAGCCTATTTATAAATTATAATGTATTTCACATACTTTACATTTAAAATTTAATGTACACTCTATATGTATTCTCGTAGAGAAAACACTTTAGGTTGATTATGCCCATGGTTTTGGTACCCATTGTTTTATAATAGTGCTTTGTTGATGTATTCTGTAATAGATAGATATTTCATAGGTAATAAATCATGATAAAAAGGGTTTGATAAGGAAGAATAGAGTGTGTGAATTTAGGTGCAAATTTAGGAGGGTTTGTTGAGCACAATTCTAAACAATATTTGTGCATTCTAATTGTGAGAAGACTGATCTAAGAGTGGTTTGTACTCTCATGGATTGTAATAAAATATAAGCAATCATTTCTTGGTGGATGTATCCCAAATTAGGTGAACTACATTAAATCTTGTCTTCTTATGTTGCATGTTTATTTTTGTTCTTTCTACATCTCTATTTATATCTATTATTATTGTGATTCTATGAAATTATTCTGCATCAATGTCTATATTTATTCCTAATAGTTTAATATGAAATTAAATGATATATCAAACTTATAAGAACCCTTAAAACATTATTGGTCACTCCAACACTAGTTTCTCCAAGTAACATACAATGGTTTTAGGCTAAAGATTTTGTATATGTCACCAAGCACAAAAGTGAGTTAAAAGGGTCCATGCCCTACATGATCAGGGATGTATGAGGGTCGTAACCTCATGAAAAATGTTGCGATTTAGTGGATAATTTTTCTTATGGTAATTATTATCAATTTATGAATCATAAAAGGATTAATAAAATGAAAATGTAGACTTACAGGTCTACAGACTTGAAGGTCTCATTTATCAGAGTTGTTGCCAGGGTTCGAATAACATGAATGCAATGGTCAAGTGATCACACGAGACAAAGATGATGCACACCACAAAGAATCTAAAGCAATTTGAAATTATACAAGGAGATAAATTGCACAATACAAATAGGAGAAAACCCAATATTTGATTAACATGAGATGGCCATAATGAAGAATACATTTAGGAGAGCTCGTAAGTAAATCCTCCATAAATGGTGGTCAAAGCACCCCAAGAATAGACTGTAACCCCTCCACAAAAGGTTTTGACAAGGTGCTAAGAATAGAGAAGTAAATCCCATACCCAGAAGAGCCAGTTAAAGGAGTTACTTATGACATTCTTATGACACCTATGACACACATCTCCACATAAGCTAGCCTATCCCACGAATGTAGAAAAACTCCATGTATGCAAAAATATATAATATTCCCTAATTAAATAATAGGGAAAAACAAAAACCTACACTAACACACCCCCATATGTGCAACTTAGGTGGGCAGTGTGGAAATATAAAATGGGTCTCGACAACTAGGCCTGATGAGGTACCCATGTACAAATGCAATGTCCCATAAGATAGAGAAAAAGAGAAAACTCATAGGAAAAAACTCCCCCCAAAAAGAGAGGCATAAAAGAAATGAAGAGGCTAGTGGGCCCCCCAAAGATGATGCTACTACAGATGTGGACCGCACCCCAAGAAGAGCTCGTAGATGAATGAACTTGCTCTCGATGAAAGGTTTGGTGAAGATGTCTGCAACCTGCTTCGAAGATTGGCAAAATATCAAGTCAATGACCTGACTATGAATAAGCTCCTGAATGAAATGCATGTGAATCTTTATGTGCTTGGTTTGCTAGTGCTGAACCGAATTCCTACAAATCTGAATGGTACTCTAGTTGTCACAATAAATGATGGTGGGCTGCCTGATAGGAATGCCAAACTCAAAAAGTATCCCCTGAAGCCAAATAGCCTCAGTAGTTGCATTAATAGCTCCCCTGTACTCTGCCTCTATGGATGATATAGCAATAGCATTCTGCTTCTTGCTAGACCAACTAATAGGACTAGAACCTAGAGAGAAATTGTAACCAAAAGTGGACTTACGAGTCTGTGAATCACCAGCCTAGTCTAAATCTGTATGTCCAACCAAGTCAACCTCTATGCCAAATTTGTAATGAATCTTGTATCTATGTGAACCCTGTATGTAATGCAAGATCCTCTTAGTTGCTTTCTAATGCAGCTCATGAGGTTCATGCATAAATCTAGAGACAAGTCCCACTGTATATGATATGTTGGGCCTGGTGTGAGTCAAGTCGATGAGACTACCAACAAGTTGTCGATACAGAGTGGCATCAACCAATGGTGAAGAATAGTCAACCTAAAGCTTGACTCCTAATAGAAAGGGAGTTAGAGATGGCTTGCAATCAACCATGTGAAACTGAGCCAATAATTCAAGAGCATACTTAGGCTATGCAAGAGAAATTCTTGAATCTGATTGTGAGATCTCGATGCCAAGGAAGTAGTGCAACAAACCCAAGTCTGTCATGTCAAATCTATCCTGGAGAGATGCCTTCACCGCTATAATAGCTGATGAAGAACTCCCAGTGATCAAAAGGTCATCAACATATAAAACCAAAATTAGGATCGAATCATCCTATTGCAAGAAGTAGACATTAGGGTCAAAATGGCAACTAGTGAAACCCGGTGTGAGAAGGAAGAAATCCATCTTGGCATACCAAGCCTGAGGGGCTTGTTTGAGGCCATAGATAGATTTCCTAAGTCTACATACTAAGGAAGAATCCTAAAGAAATATTGGCGGCTACTCCATGTATATCTCCTCCTCTAGGTCTCTATGAAGAAAGGCACTCTTCACATCCATCTGGTGCACATCCCAACCATGTGTTGCGTCAATAGCCAAGGTGAGTCAGATAGAAGTCATCTTTGCAACAAGTACAAAAGTCTTTGAGTAGTCAATGCCTACCACCTATGAGAAACCCTTAGCGACCAATCACACCTTGTACTTATCAATCGACCCATCTGCTACAAACTTGGTCCAATATATCCATCTACATTGAACCATCTTCCTTCCCTTATGAAGTGAAGTCAAGTCCCAAGTGTGATTTTTGATTAAGGAAGAATATTCTTCCTCCATAGCACTATCCCACTTAGGTACTCCTGATGCCTCTTGAAAATTCTATGGATCTAAAACTAAAGCAAAGAAGGCATGTGGATCTCTCTGAAACTCCCCCTAGTATGTCTGTCATCTACAGGATCTCCTACCCAAGTGATAGCACTCTCAAGTGTCTGTCTGGCCCAAAGTGGCCCAAAAGTGGGTGAGTCGGGTGCTAACTCCTCATCCTCTAACTGACTAGAGGTGGATGACTTTACATCACTATCCTCAATGTCTAAACTTAAAGATGAAGAATATGTCTCTGGCTCAGGAACCTACTGTGACTGATCTAAATTTGAGGAATCATCATAAAGAAGTAGATCTGATGAGAGAGAAGAAGTGCCAAGTGTTGAGTCTCTAGGACTCTCCTGAAAGTGGACACTTCTCTCAATGAACAACTCATGAATGGTCGAATCTAAAAGGCGATACCCCTTAATACCATCCAGATATCCTACAAAGATGCAAGGCTTGGACTAATGTTTCATAGCTTTACATTTCTTCTTCAGTATACGGGCCATGGCTAGGGATCCAAAAACCCTAAGGTGCTCAACATCAGGTTTCCTTTTATGCCAAGCTTCAAAGGGTGTTATCCCTTTCAAAGCATTGTGAGGAACCCTATTTTGAATGTAGTAAGCATAATTGATGGCTTCAGCCTAGTACTATGGTGCTAAGGATTTGGAGTGAATCATATAACTACCCATCTCTTTCAAGAACCTATTTTTGCATTTTTCAACCCCATTCTTTGAAGGACTGTAAGTGACTGTGTGTTACAAATCAATCCCCTCTGTGGTGCAAAACTACTCAAACCTGTTTCTGACATACTCCCCTCCATTATCAGTTTGGAGAACCTTGATGGATTTCTCACTCTGTTTCTCAACAAGAGCCTTGAAGTCTAGAAATTTTTCAAACACTTCAGACTTTTGTTTGATAAAATATATCCAAGTGTACCTAGAGAAATCATCAATGAAAGTGAGGATGTACTTGGCCCTTGTGAAAGATGGTTTGGGAAAGGGTCCCGATACATCACTGTGGACTAAATCTAAAGGTTGTGAAGCCCTCCAAGCTTTGCCTTTGTCAAATTTTGCTTTGGGATGCTTCCCAAGGGAGCACCCCTCGCAAAGTCCTTTTGAGAATTGAACACGAGGCAAATCAATGACCATGTCATTTTTACAAAGTTGTTCAAGGTAGCGGTAGTTAAGGTGGCCAAATTGCTCATGCCATAATTTGTTAACTTCATCTGAATGAGTGAGCAATGTTGTTGGAGAAGAATCAGCTACAAAATGTGAGGTGTATAACCTTGCTTGGTGATCTTCCCTACCCACTGCCATTGTAGTATCACTATGCAACTCCCTGATAACCACTAAATTTGGTGAAAACTCAACTCTCATGTCCTGACCAATGTGAGTGATTTGGTACACTGATAGGAGATTGGTTGAAAGAGAAGGAACACTTAGAACATTATTGAATGTTCCTCCTTCCATTTCAACTGACCCTCTCCCTGCAACAAAAATTGATGTGTCATCACCCAAACTAATTGAAGTCATGCTACAAGGCTCTAAAGATGAAAACTCAACTAAGGAAGAGCCCATGTGGTGAGAATCACCTGAGTCAATGACCCATGCAGATGTAGAAGTTGTTATAGCTACAAGGGCCTTGCCCTTTTCTTTCTCCTTACCCTTTCCTTTTGCCTTGGTAGAATCTTGGGTAGATGAATTCTACTTGATGGACTCAGGAACACCTATGTTTTGCTTCTCTAGAAGATGAGTTAGGTGATCTATTTTTTTCTTCATGCATTTGTGTTCATCATGCCCTATCTTTTTACAATAGGCACAATTAACCTTCTCCTTCTTAGGTTTAGCATTGGAAGAGGAAGACTCGGTGTTGTTATTGGCAGGATTGTTGTTTTCTTTCTTCTTCTCCTGGTCCTTGTTCTTTTTCTTCTTCTCCTTTGTTGAAGTTTTATCCTTACTATTTATAGCTATCAAATCTTGGGGTTGAGTAGACTTCATTGTGCCCATTTGAATTAGCTTATCTTTCTCCCTAGTCAAGTCGGCAATGAATGAATCCAAAGAAGGCATTTTCCATGTAGTGCTAAGGGCACTTTTTGTGGCATGAAAAGTGGAGACAAAGACTAAATAGCTTGGACCTAACTTTGTGAGAATAGAAAGGATGAGTTGATCATCTTTCTTCTCTATCCCGCATTCTTTCAATTATAATCTAAGGGCCTTAAACTTAGTGAAGAAGTCATGTAGGGTGTCAAAGTTGCTAGGACTTAGACTTATGAGTTTGTTTTCGAGCTCATGACCACTCATCTCATCAAGCTTCCCAAAAAAGGTTTCTAGGGTGTCCCATATGTATTTGGGAGTCTTAGAGGTTTCTAAATGAAAGAGAGGTTATGGAGACATGGACAAGCTCAATAATCCATAAGCTTCATCACTACGATTGTACTACTTGACCTTTTCAGCATCAGTGTTGGGTTCTACTTCAGTACCCATGGTGATCCTATACAACCCTTTGCTTCTAAGAATGATTAACATTTTAACCTTCCATTCATGATAGTTGAAGGGTGTTATGGGTTTAACTTGAAAATAATCCATTTTAATATGAATTTAGGTGAAGTTGTGAAATTATGTAGAAAGGAGAATGAAAGCAAATATTGCAAATGTTGAAAAGCAATCACACCCCCCCAAAAAAAAATGTTGATCCCCCCCAAATATGCAAGTGCATGCTCAAAATATTTCAAGCTCAGCTGAGAATGCGTCTTAGAGCAATCAGTGCAAGACTTTAAGCAAACAGGACGTTAGACTCAGCGGAAAATGCGTCCTGGGAGACCCAAATTTTAGGCACTTTATAAACTAGTGAATTTTTAACAAATAACAAGCCTACACTGTTGATAATTGAAATACAAACACTTTTTTAAAAAAAATCACCTGAATCTGAGCTACCGTTTGTAAGATATTAAAGATTCAATTTCTCGTAAACTAGTGTTTTTGCAAAAAAACAACACTAAAACATTAAAAAAATGCCTATTTTGAGAGAGAAAGTGGCCTTCCAACCACTCATTGGACTTGACACAGATCAAGGAATATAAATGAGGTCTTTGTGAGGGGGAATTGGCCTCCTACCAACCTGAGCCTCACCCTTCATCTTCGACAGGCGAAGATACAAGTTCAAATTTAAACCCCCAAATTATCAAAACTTACAAATTGTCTAAAATACTTAATACTTAGTCAAATTGACTGATTTTTTTTGGACAAGTCAATTTTAACATAAAAATTAAAGTAAAAGATAGAATTTAATGGATTTACAAGTGTTTAAGGGCCCACATGGGATGCCAAACAAGGAAAAAGTGTGCCATTTTAAAAAAAAATAGTTCCGACAGTTTTTCTTTCACCAAAATAAGCGTGCACTCAAATTTATTTAAAGAAAAAAAATGGTAGGCAAAGGCAAATCTGTAGAGGGAAATAAGGCCATTCCAAGAAGCTCTAACGTGTGTCTTCAATTTCCCGTCAGTCGTATTGCCAGGTTTCTCAAGGCTGGCAAGTACACTGAGCGAGTCAGTGTGGGTGCCCCAGTTTATCTTGCAGCTATTCTCGAATACCTTATTGCTTTGCTATAATGACCCTACTCATAACATGCATCCAACACAAAAAACAAGGAAAAAGCTGACAGAGTGAAAGGACTAGCCGAGATGAGGAAGAGTTAAAATGCTCTCT
Source organism: Torreya grandis (assembly GCA_037957365.1). Lineage (NCBI taxonomy): Eukaryota > Viridiplantae > Streptophyta > Pinopsida > Cupressales > Taxaceae > Torreya > Torreya grandis. Next base: position 727,131 of record JARHVA010002237.1, read on the forward strand.
CTCTCTCTCCCAGGCAATTCTTCCATGCTGGATGTCGTGCAGCGCCACTTCACCCTGCTGGTGTCCTACTCCACATGTAGATGTGCTTCTTGGAGAGTTGCCCCAATTTAAAAGTGATGTCCAAGAAATATAAACCAAATGTGTAAAGATCTCTCTTTTTCTGTAGAATGACAAAAAAGGAATTCCACCGCCTTTGTTGAAGCCACAACAGATCTATACAAGATGTCTTAGCAAATTTCAACACAGATATCTAAAGGGTAGATCAAGGTGGCTCTGATACCATATCAGAGTTGTTGCCAGGGTCCGAATAATGCGAATGCAATGGTCAAGTGATCACACGAGATGAAGCTAATGCACACCACAAAGAAGCTAAAGCAATTTCAAATTATATAAGGAGATAAAATGCACAAGACAAATAGGAGAAAACCCAATATTTGATTAACATGAGATGGCCATAATGAAGAATACATATAGGAGAGCTCGTAAGTAACTCCTCCATAAATGGTGGTCAAATCACCCCAAGAATAGACTGTAACCCCTCCACAAAAGGTGGTGACAAGGTGCTAAGAATAGAAAAGTAACTCCCATACCCGAAATAGCCAGTTAAAGGAGTTACTTATGACATTCTTATGACACCTATGACACATCTATGACACACATCTCCACATAAGATAGCCTATCCCAAGAAATTAGGAAAACTCCATGTATGCACAAATATATAATATTCCCTAATTAAATAATAGGGAAAAATAAAAACCTACACTAACATCTTTTTCATATGAAATGAAATGAATCTTGCTTGGAAGATGAGGTTCAAGGGCTAAATAAAATGTGGTAACTATTGAAAATCAATGTGTGGATGTGTGTATGTTTAATAAATGGATAATAGTGAGTTGGGTACTCATTCACGGACTCCAACATATCCATCTTAATGCCTACAGTCATACAGTCCCAAGCACCTACAAGCCTAATGAAAATTTTAGGTTTATCTTCAAATGTGAAATTAAATATACAATCTTGCATGAAGGTTTGGGTTTATAAGATTTTTAATAATTGAGGGATCTTTTTGAAGGTTAGTGAAGTGATGAATATACATATACTAGATTCAAGTGTCAAGGAACATGCCTCTAGGGTCAAATTTGTTAATTGGCTTATAAACCTTCAAGATATGAAAATTAGGTTGCAAAGCCTTTTGGAAGAGGGATACCCATTAGGGTTCATTTAAAATCATGGAATATATTAATAATGACCTAAAATAGGTATTCCAAACTAATATCAATCATCTTATGCCTTGTTTTGCAAAATAAACCTCTCTCGAGTTCATTAGAAGACTTATATTGCCCAAGAGGCTCTCTTCTCCATGTGTGACCTCTCTTGAGAAAATACATGGGGATAGTGGGAATTTGGAGATGTTTTGGAGGTTTTCTTACTCCCATCATCTGATATTAGTACTTGGATTGAAGCCCTGTAAACTATGAACAAATGTTAAGAGTCTAAAGTAGTCATAGACTGCCTCAGTGAGCCCAAGAGACTCCCAAAAATTTCTCAGATCTCTCTTAACAATTTTCATGGTGCCAAAATATTTTAGGGGTAGTTATCAAGTCTTATGACCTTAAATTTCTAGGCATTGTTTATTAATTCAATGGCCTTAGCTCTATGAATAATTTTTAAGAGTGTAAGACACTCACAAGCTGACAAGAGACTAAAATATAACCCAATGACTAATAAAATGCCATAATGATCTAATATTCCTTTTAATGACCCTATAAACATTTAGATGACCTTCATGGGCCTCATGTACACCTTAATAGGCCATTGGTTGGCACATGTGAAAGGTATAGTATACAGAATTAGCCTAGAAGACATGGTTGTAGGCCTAATTGTGAATATGTAGGGTGATGGTAGGTCTTCAAATCAAGTATAAAATCTTAGTAAGCCTAAACAGAGGTTATATTAATTTCTCCATTTTTTTAAAAATTCTCTTAAGATGATGTATGAACCTTTCAAGCTACTACTTTGGGCCCAAAAGGTGATTGTGCCATTATGTCCCTCAAGAAGCCTAGCTACAGACCTATGGAGTACCTTTGGAGACTTTCCCTTTAGTATATTGAGTTTTCCTATGATGGTAAAGGATATAATAGACCATTATAAATCATTGGAACCTATTAACTTCTTGAGGCATCACTCTAGTTGCCTCTTAAGAATGAATATGCATCTAAACTAGCATTTGGCCATTTCTTGGTTCATTCATCAGTATAAGGTTTCAAATACTCAAATTTGTAATGGATATTAATTAGGATGTCCTAAATTTGAATCAAACATTTTCTTTGAGTTTCACATGTGTGAGGGATGTGTGCAAGCAAATCTTAGTTTCTAGGCCTAAAGACCCAATTGAGGGCTAGTTGAGAAGAGAAATAGGTGGAGTAAGTACACTTGCACTTAGTGTCTAGTCATGAAACTTTGTAAAAAGTAATAAGAGCACAATGGGTACTTAAATATATGCTTAGTTTTCTAGGATCATATGTAGAATTGTATACATAAGGAACTTTGTATGTTTTGAGGACTATAAGGAATTAAAGCCAAGTATGGGATTTAGGTGTAAAATGAAGTCTTTGAGAGTGTTTGGGACCCCCAAGATAATTTATATTGGTTTTTTAAGATAGATAAAGGTCTCTCATGGATAAATTTTGTATTCAGGACGATAAAATCAAGATTTGAGGCATTTGAGTAAAAAAAGCATAGTCAGGTCAAATGGGTTTCAAGATAACTAAAACGATATGATCATTACTGCAACATCAGTATGGTGAATTATAAAGTATATGAAAGGTGTCAAAGAGGATAAAAAAATAAAATTCAATGTGATTTTATAACCAAGTAATGCCACTTGTCACTTTCCAAGCCAAAAGGAAGACAATTTGAAGAAGAAGACAATATGTGTCAAGTAAATAGAGAAACCCATACACCATTTGGGAGAGGATGCATCTTTAAAAAATAAACACATGTCATTGAATACCTTATGAGACTATTCTATAACCTACTTATTAATTTTAACTCTTGTCATGAGTGTTTGAGACCTATCATTACTCTTTTCTATGCCATTTCTCTCTCTCTCCTTCTCTCATTCTCTATAAAGACAACCTTGTTTGTTTTTTTAAGCATCTTTTTATTGAGTATGGATAATCTCTACTCAATTAAACACCTGTAATATTCCTTTCAATAATGAATAAAGTTTATTCATCCTCAAATGCTTAAAACTAGTGTACTTGTGTGATTGTTGATGAATGTTAGTAGTAGTGATTGTATTCTCTCCCATTTGTCCTCTCCTACCTATTTTCAAATGGATTGTCTTCTTACAGGTCACATAGTGGGTTTGATGTAGTTATGCATGGTTTAAAAGTGGATTTTAGTTAGTAGTGCCTTACGTAGACCTCTTAACCAACCCTCCTATTCAATGCATTATCTATAACCTCTATGTTGAAACTCTCATGCTTGAAGGTCCTTGTTTGAGAAGTGTAATCAAATTCAAGCCTAATCCATGTTCTTAGTGCATGATAGTCAAGTCCAAGGTTTTGATTTGGTGTATCACCTCCCTTAGTTTTTTTTCATGTTATCTCTCTCCCTTTTCTTTTGCAAGCTAGTAGTGTATTGTAGTGAATCTAACTGATACATCAAGGGGAGCTAGCCCTATAATATAGAGGTTTAGTCTACTTAAAGTTCACCATAACCTAGTAATAATCCCATTGTATATCCCAAAGTTATAGGGATTGAATTTCCCTTTTAAGGGTGCAAATTTGAGCTATAACAAAACCCAAAGTGTTTAACAAGAACAAGAATGTAGTGGGTGATGGTGTGACAGAGGAAAGGCATATGCAAATGGTTCAGCCACTGCCTACCTCAAAAAATCCATCCGCACAACCACTCACACTTCTAATACCACCAACTAGAACATAATATCAGTGAAAAACATTCATCAATCTTGGTGAACCTATTGAAGTGATGTTCCATAAATTTGTAGTGGAAAACATGGTTGTGTGGCCTACTACCAAAAATTTTGATGAAGGTCAACCAAAACCCATCTAGTATAAGGATTATAATATTGTGATTATCATCACATCAAGATTCATGATACACATAGGTGTATGAAACTTTGACATTATGTACAAGACTTATTTTAGTAGGGAGAGATTGTGCTTGATAATGAAGCCTCATCTTCCAATCATAATATGGGTATCTTTAAGTACCCATTCACATGACATTATCAAAATAATAATCATTCTAATCAAAATAATTATCAACAAAATTTGCACAAACCAAGTAATAATCAACAATAATAACAACAATAGTAAATATAAAGGTCAACATTCCCTCACCAACTATGTATATTATCCTAACACCAAATACAATTATGATAATGTTGTGGGTCACATTACTAATAATCATGTGGTTACCATCAAATTCAATCCCTATCATCCATCTAACATTGATCAACGTGTTATACTCATTATTCAAGGACCTTGCCCATCTCATCTAGTTAACCCTACTCTAGCTTGAGATTGTGTTGTTATAACTTGGTGCTTTAAGGTTAAAATTCAAGGTCCCTTGGCATCCAAGTCCAACAATCAAACCTAAGGCTCTATGCCTCTTAAATCCAATCCACCTACTTCATCCAATGAGAATTCATATAACCGTCTTGAATAATTAGATAAAACTCCTTTGTCATTATCAATTTTACATCTCCTATGTACATCTAAAGTTCACAAGGAAATTTTATATAAACTTATCTAGCTATCCAAATTCCCTAATGATATTGATCCATCCCAATTCTAATCGCTCATCAGACATTTGTTTGTAGGGAGATAGATCACTTTTGACCAAAGTGGCATGTCACCATGTGGTCCTTTGCATATCAATTACATTTACATTAAAGCAATCATTTCCTAAAACAAGGTCAAGAGGGTGCTCGTAGACAATGGCTCAAGTTTGAATATCACTACATTCAAACTAGTAAAACACCTAGGATATTCACTGGAAAATTTGTAGGCTAATACTATCACCATCAAAGGGTATGATAATGTGGAATTAGAATCAAATGGCACCATCAGTTTACCCATCCTTGTTCAGATTGTCACCCATAACACCCTATGTCATGTAGTTGATTTAGAACTATCATATAGTTTACTCCTTCGATGTCCATGGATCCATGATATGCATGTAGTCCCATCAATATTACATCACTATCTCAAGTTTCCACATTTGGGTATTGAAGTCATTATCCCAAGAGATTTACAACCATACCAATATTTCAAAACCTAGATGCAAAATACAATTCCAAATATTGTCTTAACATTAAACATATACCCAAAAAGGACAAAGGTGTGGTACTTAAATCTCCCAAGTCTTCCTACATTGATTCTGATAGCCCTGCATCATCATTCCAAAATCCCCATTCCCAATTGTCATCTCATCTCACTGTTAAGGGCAAAGGTCTTGGAGAGTATTTAATCAATGATCCTTTTCACTTTTCCAAACTCTCCAAGTCACTTAAATCCCATGGTAGTCCTAGGATGGAGTGGCATAAAAAGGTAGATTCTTATTAATTGGGTCTTATAGCTTTTTCAAGGAATGGTATTTTGGATCAAGATAAGGTCAGTAGTTTAAAGTATTCTTGGTTATATAATGATGAATTTTCTTATAATTATCAAAATCTAAAAAACCTTATCCACAATAATATTATGGAGCATCTATCTTATAAAGGTAGGGGATTGGGGGAAAAACAATAGGGCATCCTTGAACCCATTCCCCCAAGCAAATAAAAAGGAGTTTGAGGTATTGGGTACAAACCACCCAGCTATGACCCCTCAGATCTCAAGAATGATACAACTATGATTTCTAATGATAATTTCCCCAATAGTGATTATGAGTCCTATTATAGTATCTATGATGAGCTCACCGATATAAACCTATTTAATATTAACACCTATAGACACTTCATTTTCATCACTTTCATGTCAAAATTGTAATGGGAATAACTTTCCATAATAATGCACAAATCTAGTTAGAAATCATCAATTAAGCGAACTATTTTCATAATTACTTATTTAATCCAAAATTACAATGGCATATCCTTGACTGGGGTAATGTATCATATCACAACATTTAATTCAATATCAGTCCTTTGAAAATGTTATTACAAGATAATTAAATAAATATTTGATTGGCAAAATAACATTAAAAAAGGCCACTATTCTTATAATTAAGTATTAATACTAATTAATCAATCTAATCTTCTTCTAATAGAAAATTCTAGAGATTTAGAATTATCTATTTTCTAAATGCACAAATTACAATAGGATCTCACATTAGTGACATCATTTGTAAAATAAATGGAATAGGGAGTGGAGTGCAAGCAATGTGGCTTATGACATGGTCAATTACATACTGTCTACACCTATTATAAATCCTCTTACATACTCCTCTCTTACATGTCCTATGACACACTCTAAGAGGACCAATCATAGCACTTCTCTTCCAAAATTCCTTCCACTCCAAAGGGGTCTTAAATGGAGTTCCTTCCACATCCAAAAAGATCTTAAATGGATTTCCTTCCACACTCCATGTGTAAAATCATGAGTTTGAGGACTCCCTCTCCATCATTGATACTTTCTTAGATCAATGGCTCACATTCAAACCAAAAGTCTATAAATACAAGGGCCTTTTACCATTATAGACAAGCTCTCTTTAACTAAAGTTACTATGCCAAAATAATACTAGCGCTTCACAATTCTCTCAATTGTAGACATTGGGAAATGTTGCCCACACATAGATTTAATATTTCCAAAGATCTATATTCTAAAACCAAAGTACAAGCCTCTTTAAACCGACAACCAAAGGAGTCTCTAAGGAAGGTATAATGTGTTTGTGTGCTTTTCCATTTGATTCACCTCTTGTTTGACCTTGCTCAATTCTAGTGAATAGGATTACAATGTTATATTCTTCAAGTTGTTTTCAATTTCATGTCACTAACAATGATATAACCTTATTTGTATTCTTGTTCTAAAACACTATCATTACCATTAGTCTTGACCTCCATTACCCCTAACTCATTGACTAGAACCAATCATATTGTATATCATTGGATAAATTCCAAAATTATGAGGTTATTTAAGGATTCTTGGAGCTTAGAGATGGTTTCCCACTTGGGACCATAAATGGGGATTCAATATCAATTTGGACCATGCTACCTACTTTAGAGAGCATGTGGATTTCCTTATCATACAAAGAAATAAAAATTAATATCCTCTGGAGAAAACCTCTTTGAGGTACTATTAGACAATGGAAAAATTAGAAATAAAGATTTCATTGGTGAAAACCTTTCTAAGGTGCCAATGGATGGGGAGGTCCACTCTCTCTGCAAAGATGCATAGAGTCCTAGAAGTCCTCACATCATCTCTGACTCAAATGTTAGTCATGAGGAGCAAAACACATTTGAACACATGATCCAAAAATTCTCGTAGACATTCAATGATGGGCCATTACTAAAAATGAATGATTATGATTATTTTTATATGGGTGAGTTTGATGAATAAATTTGGCTATAATCATATTAAGGTTATTAATTTCCTTTGGTACCTATTTTATTGGAGGATGGTTTCATGTTTCTGGTGGAATACACCATTGATCTCAAGCTTGGTACTAAGGAATATCCATGCATCATTAAGCTTGGTTTTACTCTAACTGAAGAAGAACGTAGGCCCATTGTTGTTATGCTCAAATAATTCATTGATATATTCACATGGTATTATTATGGCATGCCTAGATTAGATATGTCCTTAGTCATCCATCATTTAATGGTCTATCCTGATGCCAAACCCATTAAGCAAAAATTGTGTAAAATGCACCCATGTATTGATATTTTGGTCAAAAAAGAAACTCAAAAAACTCTTGGAAGCCAGGTTCATCAGGCCTATCAATTATTCAAAGTGAATTTCCAACATTATTCCAATCAGCAAGAAACATGAATCCATTCACCTCTACACAGATTTTAGAGATATAAACAAAGCCTATCCAAAAGATTATTTTCCATTTCCCAACATTGATATGATTGTCAACTCTGTAGTAGGATATGAGATGTTAGTGCTTATGGATGGCTTTTCCAGATACCATCAAATCAAGATAGCACCTAAAGATAACACAAGTAACATTCACCACTATGTAGGGGATGTTTTATTATCATGTCATGTATTTTGGCCTCAAGAACGTAGGTGCTACATATCAAAGGGACATGACTATTATCTTCTACGACATGATGCATGACATTATAGAAGATCGTGTGTTCAATATTTTTTGTAAATCTAATACTCATGTAGGTCATCCCATAGTTTTATAGTGAACATTTGAATGCCTTTAAGATATAAAGTATATCTCAATCCTAAGAAGTGTGTCTTCAGTGTCACATCTAGAAAGTTATTAGGTTTCATTATTTCCAGGTGAGGTATTGACATGGACCCAACTAAATTTAAGGCCATAGTGGAAATGTTTCCCTATCCAATTTGAATAAATTGTGTAGCTTACAAGGAAAAATTTAGGCTATTTGCTAATTCATTTCACAGCTTACAAATCATTGTCATCCATTTACACATCTCCCAAACAAAGGAACCACATTTTAGTGGAACAAAGATTACCAACATGCATTTGATTAATTAAAACAATATTTATCTAACCCATCAGTGTTGGCCCCTCAAACACCAGGGAAGCCATTGTTACTTTACATATCAGTGACCCAACATTTATTGGGGGCACTTTTGGCCCAACATGATGATCAAGGCAAGGAAAAAGTGGTGTATTATTTTAGTAGGACATTGGTCACCTATGAACATAATTATTCATCCAAAAAGGCATGGTTAACAATGGTTTTAACATCCCAAAAGTTGTAGCACTACATGCTCAATAATAAGATCATCATCATTAAAAAAGTTAATCAACTCAAGTATTTTCTCTCTAAAGTAGCATTGATAGGGCATATGGCCAAATGGATTATGCTCCTAAGTGTATTTAACATTGAATATACCAATAAAAAATCTATTGATGGATGGGTCCTTATTGATCAGTTAGCATATGCTCCATTAGTAGACACAACCATTAATATTTGTTTTTCTCAATGAGTCCATTTTCACCCTTGAAGAATCATGACAATAGAAGCTCTACTGTGATGGTTATTTCACATCCTATAGATAAAATTTAGGTATACTTTTTATTACTCCACAAGGGTATCTTATCCTGAAGGCATTTCACATTAGTTTTCCATGCATAAATAATATCGTAGATATGAGGCACTTGTTGTAGGACCCTATCTTTCGATTCAATGGATCATTCAATACTTGGCAATATTTGGCAATTCTAAACTTATCATCAATCAAGTTTATTATTAGTACCAAACAAAATATGATAACCTTGTACCTTAGAAGCACATGGTAGACAATTTAAAACAATAATTTGAACATATATAGTTTGAATTTTTTTTATGAGTAAACAACCAATCAAGGTTAATTTTAAGAAGGGACCCCTAAAATCTTACTATAAAATCCTGGTGAATCCTAGATTTTAGGTATAATTCCATTGGAATATCTTTGGCAAAATTTCCATGGTGATATAAATTGACTGATGATTTCTATTAACTCTTTTTAAAAACTTATAAATAGCTTGTGAATCAAGCAACATATTCAAATCAAGAAATAATGGCAAAAAATCCAAGTTAAACCCCTTTCCCCAAACACTTTCATGGGGAAAATAACATGGAAACAGTTTGAATCCCTTAAAATATAAGCAAAACTCATTAAAAGTGTGAAAACATTTATAGATATGTACGAATTATATTTCTTACTTAGATAGTACTTCATTTTTGACTACTTAGACTCCTCCTTGGCCTCATCTTGCAATTGTTGCTCATTTCATGATTCTCATGACATGTAGGGCTTGTATTTCTTACTTGGATTGTACTTCATTGTTAGTTACTTAGACTCCTCCTTGGCCTCCTTGCAAATGTTGTTCACTTTGTCAAAATCTCTTAACCACATCGATATTGGCCTTTCAAATATTTTTTTATTTCAATTAACAAACCATGTCAACTAGAATGTAATTATTACCTTAGACATTTAAAAATAAAATATAGTATGATCATGAGGCTCTATTGTGTTTATTTAGTTTATTTTTTGTGCATTGTTTAAAATAAGTATCTTACATGTTATTATTTCTTAGAAGAAATCAAATTCTTATTTGTTTATAATAAGTATGTGGTAAAGACCAACCAAATGATATAATAAACTGAGTATAGTAAAAAATTTGACAAAAAATCAAAATATAGAGTATAAATCAAATATGGGGCCATAGGGTAAGACAACTATGAAAAGCAAGGATGACATAACTGAAAAAAATATTTAAAACATTTTCATTGTTAAATTACAAACTATATAATAAGGTATGCCAAAATGTCTTAACCATATCCATATTGGTCTTTTAAATATTTTTTTATTTCAATTAATAAACCATGCCAATTAGAATATAATTATTACCTTCCACATTTAAAAATAAAATACAGTATGATCATGAGGATTTGTTGCATTTATTTAGTTTATTCTTTGTGCATTATTTAAAATAAGTATCTTGCACATCATTATTTTTCAAAGGAAGTCAATTTCTTGTTTTTTTTCAATAAGAATATGGTAAAACCCAACCAAATAATATAATAAACTGAGTATAGCAAAAATTGTGACAAAAAATCAGGGTATAAGTATAAACCGACTATGGGGCCATAGGGAAAGACAACTATGATAAGTTAGGATGGAAAACAAATATATTTAAAAAAAAACATTTTAGGGAACTTATCATTATATTTATTTATTACATTGATTTTTACTTGTTGCATGTTGATATGTTCACAAAATCTATGAAATGGGTATTTTCGGGTTAGTCAAAAATATGGTTGAAATAATCATGAGGCTTTGTTACATTTATTGATTTTACTTAAAATAAGTATCTTGCATTCCATTATTTCTCATGGGAAATGAGTTTCTTGTTTGTTTAAAAGAAGTATCTGGTAAAGACCAACCACATAATATAATTCATTTTGTTCTTTGCACATTATTTAAAAGAAGTATCTTGTATGCCATTATTTCTTAGACAAAATCAGTTTCTTATTTGTTTAAAAGAAGTATGTGATAAATACCAACCACATAATATAATTTTTTTTCTTTGCGTATTTTTTAAAAGAAGTATCTTGCATGCCATTAATTCTCAAAGGAAATCAGTTTCTTGTTTATTCAAGATTTAGGGTGGTAAAACTAAATACCAACCAAATAATATATTAAACTAAGTAAAAAATTATGACAAAAAATTAAGGTATGGAGGGTATATATATATAATCTTTTCCTATGGCCCCATAGTTGGTTCATTATTTATACTCTATACCCTGATTATTTGTAACAATTTTTGCTATACTCAATTTAATATATTATTTGGTTGGTCTTTACCACATACTTATTTTAAACAAACAAGCAATTGATTTCCCTAAAAAATATTTGCTTAAAGATATTTGCTAAAAACACTGTGCTTGTTGGTTTTCTTAGAAATTTCATGTATCTCTAAAAATCTTTTCCTTAAATTCAAAATTTGTGAAATGGGTATTTTCAGGTTAGTTAAAAATATGGTTGAAATAATCATGAAGCTCTGTTGTATTTATTCATTTTGCTTAAAATAAGTATCTTGTATGTCATTATTTTTCAAAAGGAAATGAGTTTCTTATTTTTTTAAAATAAGTATGTGATAAAGACCAACCACATAATATAATTCATTTTGTTATGTGCATTGCTTAAAAGAAGTATCTTTCATGCCATTATTTCTTAGAGGAAAAGAATTTTTTTTTGGTTTAAAATAAGTATGTGGTAAAGACCAACCATATAATATAATTTATTTTGTTCTTTGTGCATTATTTAAAATAAGTATCTTACGTGCCATTATTTATCAGAAGCTGAGAGGAAATTAGTGGTAAATACCAACCAAATAATATAATAAATAGAGTATAGCAAAAATTGTGAGAAAAAATCAGCGTATAAATTATAAATAATAAACTAGATATGGGCCCATAGGGCAAGACAAATATGAAAAGTGAGGATAGAAAGAAAATAACCTTAAATAAATATTTTTCAAGGAATTTATCATTATATTTATTCATTTCAAGTATCAAGATAGACAATTGTGTATCCAAACAACTACTCTCAGTCTTTTATTTGATTAATAGAATGTGTCTATGACAGTTATAAAATCTATTATAGAGATGCATATGTATTCAAGAATAAGTAGGTTTCTTAAATACATATGTAATGGTTTATCAATTTTTCTATTCATTGTGCAAGTTATTGATGGAAGCGAAGTTCTGGTAGTCAAAAAATTGGGATGAGAGGTTGGAAATGAAGGTGCAAACAATTTCTAAGCTAATTTCCTTGTGATCATAACTACAAGGTATGGATTTGTGCTTCTTTTGTTATAAATAATGAGAGCAATTATTTGCATGCACAGTTGTCTATCTTAAAATGAACAAATATAATGATAAGTTCCTTTAAAAGCTTTTTTTTTAAATAGTTGTTCAAAACACTGTAATTCAAATTTATTAACCATATCCATAATCAATAATGGCCTTTCAATTATATTTTTGTTTCAATTAACAAACTATGCCAACCAAAATATAATTAGTACCTTAAGCGTATTATGTCCTAAGTCACAAGTGGTTCTTAACACATTTATAAAACTGAGTATGATAAACATATTTTTCCTTCTATATAGTTTTAATGACTAAAAAAATTAATAATAAATAACTAAAACTATAAGTATAAACTTGTAAGTTAAAATTGCTATGTCTTCAAGACTTCAAATCTTAAAAAACCAGGCAGTGTTAAAAGAGGTTAATAATATAAATGACTTTGATCGAGGTTAATAATATAAATTAAAGATATGGTGATCGAGGTTGAGATCTTACCTCATTTTTTAGTGAATTGCTGCCATTATGTTGAAGGTCTAAGGTAAAATTTAATATTAGTCCAACACATCACTCATGGGATTAATGGAAGTTGCTCAAATACATATGTGATGGTTTTCTTGATTTTTTTAGTTATTTATGCAAGCTATTAGTCGAAGTGAGGTTATTGGTCTAATATAGATACTTAAAATTCATTACAATAAATATACTTCAAATAAGTTTGGTATAAAATAACAAGGGAACACCAAAATATACTTATGCATCTCTATAATAGAGTTTTTAACTGTTATAGACATGTTCTCTTAATCAAATAGAACACAAAAAATACACCTACTTGGTATAAAATAACAAGGGAATGCCATAATATACTTATGCATCTCTCTAATAGAGTTTATAACGGTTATAGACATGTTCTCTTAATCAAATAGAACACAAAAATACATTTACTTGGTATAAAATAACAACAGAACACCATAATATACTTATGCATCTCTATAATAGAGTTTACAATTGTTATAGACATATTCTCTTAATCAAACAAAACACAAAAATACACCTAATTGGTGTAAAATAAAAAGGGAATGCCACAATATACTTATGCATCTTTATAATATAGTTTAAAACTATTCTAGACATGTTCTCTTAATCAAAGAGAACACAAAAAATACACCTGCTTGGTATAAAATAGCAAGGGAATGCCATAATATACATATGCATCTATGTAATAGAGTTTTCAATTGTTATAAACATGTTCTCATAATCAAACAAAACACAAAAATACACCTACTTGGTATAAAATAACAAGGAAGTGACACAATATACTTATGTATCTCTATAATAGACTTTTCAACTATTATAGACATGTTCTCTTAATCAAATAGAACACAAAAAATACACCTATTTGGTATAAAATAACAAGGGAATGCCATAATATGCTTATACATCTCTATAATAGAGTTTGCAATTGTTATAGACATGTTTTCTTAATCAAACAGAATGCAAAACTACACATGCTTGGTATAAAATAATAAGAGAATGCCATAATATACTTATGCATCTCTATAATAGAGTTTACAAGTTTTATAGACATGTTTTCTTAATCAAACAAAACATAAAAATACACATGCTTGGTATAAAATAATAAAGGAACACCATAATATACTTATGCATTTCTATAATAGAGTCAATAATTTTTATAGACATGTTTTCTTGATCAAATAGAACACAAAAATACATGTTTTTCTAATCAATTATTAGCACTTTTACATGAAAATTAAAGTCACCTGGTATTAATTATCAAAATGCAATCTGGTTACATTAATCCATGGAAAATTATTTGGAATCACAAAATATGTTATCCTTCTTCAATCAACCTCAGATTTCAGATGCCTAAATTTCAAATTTTAACATGCATATTTTTTTCATTTTGATCTTGATAATTGTTACATGCAATCTCTTCAAAAGTTGTTGGACTCACATCCAATATTGCAGAACTCTCTGAGTGTAGTGTGTTTGAATAATTATTAGTTAATCCTCTTCTTTTAGATGTAGATTGCCAAATTATAAGAGCTCTATCAAATGCAAAATCAAAGACATTATATCTATTTGTATAAAGCCTCAAGCAAGTCTCCAAAAAAATTTCAAGCTTGTTTCTTAAATTTGACTCTAAAAATGACAATGCACTTAAAATTCTCTCATCTTCCATTGAGCTCAAAATCATTGTTTGGCATAAATTAGGAGGATTAAAATATTTTGAGATACCATCACGTAATATTTCACTAAAACTCAAAGTAGTCCATAGTCTAGTAATCGATCCATCTTTGAAAACATTTGTCCATAACTTTAACTTGTTCCAACATTGTTGTGGTAAATTAAACAGACTGCTCACTGAGCTTTACAAATCTAAAATGCCTTCAATTTATTCACCATTCAATTCTAAACTCTTACAAAAGTGTGTTGAGGTGTTGTAAATTATGTCTCCAAGGTGTCTAATAATTTCCATGATGTGGAAAAGAGTGTTCATGAGGTGTCAAGGTTGCTATCTAGTCAATGACAAAGTGTGCTTCAGTAATCATGCATGGATCTTCAATGTTTGGTTGGATAGGGAGGTTGATGGATATTTTTGATGATGTCATCATGTTTTAGAGGCCTTATGGGGTGTCAAGAGTGATTGGAGTGCTTGTGTAAGTACAAATTTTATGTTTGGTTCATCCTTGTGGTTATTTAGGCTTGGTTGGTCTCTTGGCAAATCAGGTTAAGTGACCAAATTGATGATGTCAACATTCACATATGTGAAGGTGTCAGAAGAAAATAGTCACATGGATTTATTGAGGTTTGTGCTTATATTAATTTTTTTTAATTTTAGGTTTTTACATGGTGTTTGGAAAAATTTATGGTAGTGCAAAGTTGGTCTTTTATGCGTGTTTCTCTATTTTCTATAGCCAAATTTGCTTTAAAAAGTGATCGTTGGAATTCAAATATTTGAATTTACAAAGTAAAACCAGCCCTCATTGTTTTGGATATAAATTTTAATGTTGGATGAATTTTATGGTGGTATAAAAATCAAAGTGGTATAAAATTTCAAGTGAAATCTAAGAAAAATAATTTGGAGGTTTGACTAGTCGTACACCTACATGTATTGTGGTCCAAAGTTGACTGAGGGTTTGATCTTCTTCTGCAAGTGACCCAATAAATATGTTGAGTTTTTTATTGATGGTTTTTGGATGTTTCAAGGTGAATTAGCTATTTTATAATGTTTTATACTCCCTAAAGATATTTTTTATGGATTTTGGTGGCTTGACCAATCCATCTTCGGTATGAACAAGTGCTTACAAGTTGCCTTTTGATTCGTTCATGGGGTTTTCATGTACAAGGAAAATGTTTGATAGGTTTTGCATATACAACAGTGTGTATGGATTAATGTAATCTTTTAATGATGGCTTAGGGGTTATGTGGCATAGACCTGTATGCTTTGAAGTGGTCTTGTGTTCCTAGTTTTGCTCAATGAAGTGCTAAAAGGGTGAATAGGCCTTCATGGACCTAAAAGGGCTTCTTAGGCATAATTGAAAGGTGTTGATGCTTAAAGGTGATCTATCAAAGCTATGGATGACCTATGAAGGTTATATTGATATTATTCCAAGTTTTATAGAAGACTTAAGGTTTAAGGCATGTCTCATGGCTGACCAAGAAGATGATGATCATGAAGGCTCTATAAAGAGTATAATAAAAGATGAAGGTTTTTAGTGTTGATATGCGAAGTATAGTGAAGTGTGAGTATGATTTTTGGATCGATTGAAAATAATAATAGGTTAAGGAATGTATGCATGACCTATAAGTCATATTTTTAATGTTATAATAGTGTTCTTGTAGGGTTAAAGATTGAAGATGAGTGAAGAAGTATAAAGTGATCCAAAAGGGTGTGTTGGATGCATTGTTTATGTGTGAAGGCTTAAAAGAGTGTGAAGGATTGAAGAGAGGTGTTATACATTGTTTTTAATTAGATTGAAATGCAATCATATTTTTGGATCTATTTATATCAAAGGTGTTATGTTGGTGCTCAACATCTAGGACAAGTTGGTACTTGTTCATGCTTAGGGGTGGGTTTTCCTTGTGAAGTGGGTGATTCACTAAAGTTATCTTGTTTGTGATTTATTATAAGACTATAGTCCATGTGTTTTTAGGATTTAGAGTGGGTTTTATCCTCCATGAGGTTTCCCACATAATTCATGTGTTATATACCATTGAAATTGCATAGCTTTCTTTATGAATGGTTTATATGATTCATGAATGTTTATGATTGAGTCCTTGAGAGGTTTAAGTTTTGGAATTGGATTTGAATTACTTGCATCACTAATTCACACCCCCTCTCAGTGATTGTACCTATAACAAAGTCTTGGGGCAAGATTTTGATTTTATTCTAAAAATTTGATGAGCTAGCATTTTTCCAATATTGTGGGTGTACCATAGCCATGTATTTTAGTAATTCATCTTGAGGAAAATGATCTCTAATCTCTGAAGATAAACATTTTTCAATTTTATTCAATGTAAACCTTACAAAGGATACAACCTCAAGGAATAGATCCCTTGTAATAGGAACTTCTTTGAGTTTGTTAGATCGACCAACTGTGTCAAAAGTGTGTAAGGGTATTTTAGATTCTCACACTTCTACACATAAATATCCATCTTAATTAAATTACAAATAGTTATCACTGTGTTCAATATTTGTCATCAAGATCCATCTTGTAAACTTTCCCCTATAAATGAATCTTGTGTTAAATACAAATTATCAAAGACAAGGCATATTAATTTTCTCAACATAGAATATTCTTAAATGTATACTATTCTTTCTTGAGCTTTCTTTATCATTAAATTCATTTCATCCAACATGGGTAAAAGGCCACATAAGGTGAATAATGTCTCTATATCAGTTAATAAAAACAAAATATCTAGAGCTTTATCTATTGTGTGGCAATGTTCCTCCATTATCTCCATCAACGATTGATATTCTATAAATACTCTATATGTTGGTCCACAAAGGGAAATCCATTGAGTATCAACATCCTTAAGTAGTTTGTTTCTTTGTGTTAAACCTTCAGTAAAATTTTGCAATTGTAATAATATTTTTGGACTTTTACAAAAGTATGAATGGATTTCAAGAATAAGATCTTCAAATTTTGAGACTAATGTAAACTTGCTCACATTTTTGAATTCTAAATTCATTCTATGTTCCATGCAATGAATATCAATCATATATGGTGTGTAATAAATTTGTATCCTTACATAAAGACCACTTCTTTGACCTTGCATAACTGATGCTCCATCTGCCCCTACATAAACAATCTTTCTTGCAATTGAGAAATTATTTATGCCACCAACCTCTTTCAAATTATTCTTAACTAGTTCTAAAAGGTTTTGAAAAGTTGTATTTTCTTTCATTTTATGAATGGCAAGAAAATAAGGCTAATGAACATGATTTACAATAGTGTAAACATGCATACACACCCAATAAGTGTTATTAATGGTTTTAAATTTATCCAATGGCAATCTTATATATCTTGAAAGCCTTATCTTCTCTTGAAGATACTCCTTTTCTACTTCAACAAGATAGCCAATTCCCAACCACTAGTAACTGATCAATGAGAATTTAGAATGTTTAGGATGCTAATAAATTGTAGCATGTCCTTATATCTTGGATAATAGGTCATTAGTCAACCTTTATTTAAAATATTAAAAACAACACAAAGTTGTATAGTCTTTGACATAAGGATGATTCCCATCATTTTTTTAAACAAAGTTACAATGTTTCTTCTACTTGCATGAAGATTTTTATGTTTTACTAGGTATTCATTATATTCACTTGTATACCTAATATGAAGAGACTCTTCTTTTGTTCTCCATTGTATCACTAATTTTTCCTATACATTTATAATTTTCTTTGCACACACTTTCCCCACATGCTTCTCTATGGTATCTAGTTTTAGCTATAAGCATTTATTCTTTCCTAATTTCCAACTACATATCTTGCATCTACACTCTTTTAGTGGTTCATTAGTGTCTTCACTCAAAATAGGTTCAATGAAATGATATTTAGAAACCCATTCTACTTGAAAAATCCTTAAAATTTTGCATTTTATTGACTTTCTTTTTTTGGAGTTGTGACGAATTTCATGAACTACTTTTGAGGTTGAATCATCAACACTTTCAGAACTAGATTTTCTAAAACTGACTGTGTCATGATCATTGGCATTGTTACTTGCATCCATTGATTGAAAGTAATCAGAACCCTATTGAACATGATCTTGATCATATGAAATAATGTTCGATTCTAGTTGATTTTCTAAACCAATATTTATTTTTAAAGGTCTTTCTTATTGATGTTTATCAAAATATGACAACAAGGTATTTCCATTTGATGAATCCCTTGTTAATTTCCTAGCACTCAAACTAGAAGTAGACATTTTACAAATCAAAAACCTTTCAATGCAAACTTTATGAATCACCAATGCAAATCACTCCCTTTAAAGATGAAATCACTATTTCACTTTTTGAATAAATTTTGCATTGGCAGTTTGAAAGTTGACACCTAAAAATAAGCAATGACACCAGCACATTTATTTATAAAAATATAAAAAATGAACTGTCAAAATATCAATTTGAAAATTATAACATAGAAAGTATCTAAATCTGCATAATCTATAAATTTATAAATTAAAACTTGAACCAAACCACAACTCACTTATAAATTCAAAACATGGAAATAGGGGCCAACATAAATTTATAAGGACATGCTACAATTTCTTAGTGATTTTTTTGATGCAATTTGGATCTTTATTTTTATGGTTGTAAAATAACAATGATTCTAGGAAGTAACAAATGTTTCTAAGATGTGCATAGGTGTTTTTATAAATTCTAAGAATAATACTGAATGATGCACTAATTAAATATCTCAATTATCAAATATATGTATATGTGAATTAGATTTCAAATAATATAATTTAACCTATCTAATAGATTAAATACTATAGAAAAGACAATCTTTTGAAGAAAAGATTTATAATTTTATAAAAGTGTTTTATCAATGAAAATATAACAACAAAAAAGAAAATAGAATCACTAGTATAACTAAGAGTAGCTAAAACAACAAACTAATTTACTCATCACTTAATGTCAAATATCATAATTTAATGGTCAGTCTTAGATTAGTCTTTTGAGAGACTTACAGAGGTTTGTACTCAATTTATACTAAGTACCGCATATGATCTTATTGTATGTACTCAATTTTTTTTAGTTACATCATCCTCTTTTTTCATAGTTGTCTTGCCTTATGGCCCCATAGTTAGTTTATTATTTATACTCTATACTATTTTTTTAATCATAATTTTTTCTATACTTAGTTTATTATATTATTTGGTTGGTCTTTACCACATGCTTCTTTTAAACAAATAAGAAATTGATTTCTTTTGAGAAATAATGGAATGCAAGATTATTCTTTTAAACAAATCACAAAGAACAAAATAAATAAATAAATGTGACAGAGCCTTGTGATAATTTCAACCATATTTCTAACTAACCCAAAAATACCCATTTCATATATTTTGAGTTTAAAGAAAGTATTTGCATATATACACGAAATTTATAAGAAAAACATGTATAGTGTTTTAATAAAATATCTTTAAATAAATGCTTTTCAAGGAACTTGTCATTATATTTATTCATTTCAATATATATGATTGTGCATGTAAAAAATTGCTCTCAATCTTCAGAATAAAAGAAACACAAATCTATACCTTGTAGTTGCAATCATAAGGAAACCAACTTAGAAACTGTATACACCTCATCCCAATATTTCAACTGTTAGAGCTTTGATTCCAACAATAGCTTGCATCAATGACTAGAAAAATCAAAAAATCACAATAAAAAATCTTTAAAGAAATGCTTTTCAAGGAACTTATCATTATATTTATTCATTTTAAGATAGACGACTGTGCATGCAAACTACTGCTCTCAGTCTTAAGAACAAAGAAACATAAATTCATGCCTTGTAGTTATAATCACAAGGAAACCAGCTTATAAATTGTTTGTACCTTCATTTCCAACCTCTTGTCCTAATATTTTGACTGTCGAAGATTCACTTATACCAATAAATTGCATCAATGACTAGAAAAAATGAGAAACTATCAGTAAAAATCTTTAAAAAAATACTTTTCAGGGAACTTATATATATATATATATATATATATATATATATATATATATATATATATATATATATATATATATATATATATATATATATGTATATAAATGCATATATATATATATATATATATATATATATATATATATATATATTCATTTCAAGATAGATGATTGTGCATGCAAATAGTCACTCTCAATCTTTAAATCAAAGAAACATAAATTCATACCTTGTAGTTATAATCACAAGGAAACCAACTTAGATATTGTCTACACCTTCATTTTTAACCTCTTGTCCCAATCTTCTGACTACTAGAGCTTTGCTTCTACCACATATGTATTAGAGAAACTTTCATTAATCCCATGGGTGATGTGTTGGACTAACATTAATTTTTTTCCTTGGGCCCCTCAATATATCAGTGCCAATTCATTAAAAAATGGGGCAAGATCTAAACCTCAATCCCCGTAGCTTTAATTTCACCTATACCACATTCAATGCTAGAAATAAAATAAATATTAGGTTTTAAAATTATTTATTAATAATTTTTTTAGTTAAAACCATATAGAAGGAAGAGCATGTGGTGCCAAAGAATATTCAAAACATTTTCACATAATAGTCATAGGTGGTCCTTATATACATATACATATACATACATACATATATATACTTGGTGATTCTAGACTAACCTATACATGTCTCGTATAATTTCCTAGTGAATCAAACCCATACTTGAATAATAACTCTGGTGAATCTATGACCTGAAACAGGATTGAGTATAATCTAAAAGGCAAATTTGTGTCCCAAACTATAAAATTCTATAAAATTCTAGCAATTTGACCTATGTATATTTTCATAGAATTAGACATTTTTTAATTAAAAAAACCTACTTATAGCTAATTGGATATAAATAGCCACTAAAATATTCCCTGCAACCAATCAATTAACACTATGACCACTATTGGGTCACTATTGGAAATGTCTTCCATCATCCAAGAATATAAATTCCTCATTGAATAACTCATTATATCAGCATATGATCATTTGGAGTCATAAATGGTATGTGAAATAATTAGTCTTAGTTCCCCTTGATACCATGATATATACAGTTGTCTCTAAGACCATACCCTTCCTACTATTTAATTATGTCCCCCCAAAAAATAGTTTCTTCAAAATTCCTCCCGTTAGCTATACACTCTATCGTATAGGTTATGTTGGGATGTTCATTCATTATTTAGATTTGGGAGAAGTAGAGTTATCAATCAAAGACAACACAACTAGATTTATAGGGCCCATACTAGCGAAATGGTCCTCATTAAGAGACTCCTTTGTATGGGATATTACTGGCTAAAAATGGAATCTGATGTATGTGCATATGTCAAGAAAAATAGGGTGACTTGATCAATGCTATTTCACAAGCACTTCAGCCAACACATCTCCTTGGTCATTTTAAATAGGACTCAATCTCATTAGGAAAATTAACCCATATCCTCTGATGGTTGTAAACACATCCTTACTGATACCAAGTATTTACTAAGTAGGTTGTGGATATTTTGCTCACTTATGTAACTATCAAGAAATTTTCTAAATTCATACTAAATCACATCATTTGTCATTACAACATCCCATCCACTATCATTTATGACAATGGAAAGTCATTAAATAATATATATGTTAAATCCTTCTATACTCAATTTCATAGTATACACAGATGGTCAACTCCATATTATCTTCGAGACAATAGTCAAGCTAAGGCATCTAATAAAACCATTATGTAAATCCTCAAAAATATCATCAATGATGTTGGTCATAATTGTAATTTACAATTATTTCCTACCTTATGGGCTTACAAAACAAATATTTTCACTCCTTCATGTGCCATTCCATATTCCCTAGTCTTTAGCTCCGAAGTTATCCTCCCTATCAAGATCAAGTTGACCTCACTGCGCATTTTATTATAGGATATTATTGATGATGAGGATTATAGAGTAACCTAGCTACACAAGCTATAACTCTTGAATGAAAAATGGCTATCCACCTTGAACCATATCAAATCATATCAAAATTAGATACATTGCAACTATGATAAGCATATCATTTTTAGAGAGTTCAAAATTAGTGATCTTGTGCTCAAAGAGAATCAACAAAATACCAGTGGCTCATGAAAAGAAAGGAAAGTTTGAGGCTAACTGGCTGGGTCCATATGTCATCACAACTAAATAGAGTTTTGGAGCATATAGATTGGAAAAATATGGGTAAGAGTTATATGAGCATAGACATCATGAATCTCAATCATTTTTTTGCTTAATTTATCAAAGCATTATCTATGAATTCCCCTACTTAGCAACACCCTTCCATGTCCTTTCATTTCCATTCCTATCCATTTTTAGTCCATGATCCAATCTATATCATATCCCCACTTCCCTTTCTTGTTTTGACCTTGATGGTGATCTACATGTACTATAAGTTGGGGAAGATTTGGTAGAATTAGGATATGATAACATCTTTGCAACAAGATATTCAAACAACTATATGAAAGGCTTTCCCTATCTTTTAGTCCTTTGATAGCTTCTTTTCACTTTGACAAATTTTTATTGATCCCTATATTCCTTCATCCCATCCCATATCCAGTTGATTCTTTTATATTTCCCATCATGAATCACTTCCCTTGTTGTTGGAGTGCACTTTCCTCTTACTAGTTATTCCTTGTATATATGTCATGGCTTATTTTGTATTTATTTCCCATTTTTCTTGTATAGGTGTCTATAGTTGTCCTTTTATATCCTTCTCAAAAATATTCCCTTATAAACTTGTTCCAAAAATCCAAAAACATCAAAACATTCCCAAAATCCTAAAAATTTGTAAAATTCAGAAAATCCCAAAAAGAGATATAGAGCCACAAAATCTTTGTCCAATTTGCCATCATGTCTAGCTTTGGATTTTACTATTTTCTCTATTTGGGGAATACCCATTATGAATTTTAGCCTTCCTCCTAGTCCCATGCATTCATACAACTTTCTTGGGAGAGTATCTTTCATCTAATCATGATCATTCTAAATTAACATCATCAATTTCCTTCCTCCCATCTTGGGAGAACAACATCATCATGAAGTCCATATAGACTCTGTAGGTAGCACTTATCTACATGAGTTAGCTAATGTTAGCTCAACCACCATCATACCATCCTTTATTTTCCCCATTTTCTTATTTATAAGTCAAGTCTCAAAAAATTGTCTAATTATTACACTTGTCTTGATGTAGGGGCACATTGAATGCAACATTTCTTAAACACTTTCACTTAATGATGATTTTTTAATATTTGATTTAAAGTTTTGTGTGCATGTTTGCTTGTTTTTGTTTTTTGTTATTGATTGAGTCTTGGCTCAGTATGTATGTGTCCACATTTTCTTCATGATCCTTTATATCATGATGTGTGTTGTCACACACTCACATTTGAGCTAGTATTTATGTAATTGGCACATGTTCTCATGATTTATTTTATAATTATGATGTGTCATGTCAACTAAAAAATTAAAAACTATGTTACAAAAGTATATTTACAAGTGTGCTTACAACATACCTTGCTACATCTATCATCATCATGGCTAAGTGTGATATAATGCTAAATCGAAATGACAACATCAATTATCATAAAAGGCTATATATGTTAAGCATGATCACATCATACAAATGAACATATATAAGAGATATTAAATCATCAAACACATCTTTATTCTCTATCATGATATATATCATCAACATCATATCATAACATGAATAGTAAATCACAATAGAAAGTAAACATCACATTAAACATCATCAAGATTAATATCTATATATCAGATCCACATCATATATCAACACGATAAATCAAATCATCATAATATATATATCAAGAGTCCATAAGTACATCAAAAAATTTATACATCACATATATGTATACATATCATATATTAAAAAATGAGGGAGTACAATGCAAAACATGTCTTATCAACTCTCATTATGTCCCTTAGGTAGTGCACTCCCCTGAGGAGATCTGGGTCTTGAGTTGTCCTGGTGGAAGCTTTATGTTGTGTTATGTGCAGGGGTCATCTGTGTAGACCCCATCAACCCTGTCTGTGGTAGCGGTTATCCCCCTAATCTCTATGAAGTGGATATCTTATGAGTCCTTCAAAATTGACATGATATCACACTGTTATATGTTTAGATGGGATTCCTCCCCCTCCAGAAACCCTCATTAAATCAAATGGTGATCGAAGCTACAAATTTGGTTTTAGAGATAGAGATTAACACTCTCATGAGGGTGGTCGATAAGAAGATTGTAATAAAATTAAATGGAGGAAAAAAAACATACATGAAAGCTGAAAAAACCTTGATTGCTCTAATGGATCCTAGGGAAATCAAAAATAATATAGGAGGACTACATGGTAGAAGTCTGATCAAAAAATTCATTGGAGCTTAACTAACCCTAGAATAACTACATGCATGGACTAGAAGAAATAAGAGGACAAATGGACAATACGAACTAAAAACTTGTGCCAAAGGGTATTTTATAGTCATCTTTGCCAACAATTATGATAGAGAAAAAGTGTTTGGAGAAGGGTCATACTTCTTTAGAAATCCAGGCTTCTTCATGAAGCACTGACATATAACTTTTAGGCCAACAAAAGAGCTCCCAACCATGGCACCTGTGTGGATCACAAGAATTATGGTCTCGGTATTTTTTGAAATCATTACAAAACTATTGATATACATACATACATATATATATATATATATATATATATATATATATATATATATATATACATATATATATATATATATATATATACATACACACACACACACACACACACACACACATATATATATATATCATGGCAAAGGCCTATCCAGTCATGCTAGAATTTGTGTTGAATTAGACCTCACATAACCCCTTCCCAAGAATATCACTTTGAAAGCATGAGAAATGGAATGGGTCCATGATCTAGATTATGAGATCATTCCTTTCTGGTGTAGAAGTTACCATGAATATGGATATCTCACCAGAGAGTGTCCCATTTTACATAAAATCAATGTCACAGAGAAAGTACTTGAAACAATAAATAAAGACTCATAGGGATTTGTCAAGCTAAAAAGAAAGCAAACTATCAAGATTAAGAATAAAATATTTAAAAAGTATGTGCCAAAAGTAATTTAAAAAGGCACCAATGAGAAACCCACCTTAATGGAAGGGGTGGATTATGTCAAGGAAACCAAGCCACAAGAGAAACAAAATAACACTGAAATAAAGGATATCATGGTAGATTATGGATTCAAAGAAGACTTGGAGATTTTAATTGAAGATCTAATCAAAAGGAACTCAAATCAACAAAAGCTAAATAGTCATCAAGGAAAATAAACAAAATGAAAAGGCATAATGGAAGTGAAAAAAACAATTAAAATTGGACAAGTATGGATGATAATGATGAGTTAGTCTCAAAAATAGAGGAAGATATATATAATCTATGTATATAGTAACAAGTGAAACTAGGGTGAATGTTGACACTCAATTTTATATATTAAAATCAGCTTTAAATAAAGTTAAGCGTGAAAGAGAACATGAGAGACAAACTCCTTCATACTAGGATATCTTGCAACATTTAATAAAAGATGGCGATAAAGGTAAGGATGATGCATATGAAGGATGGTGTGTAGTACACAGAATAAAGGAAGCATAATTTTGGAGGAAAATTACTAGACAAGAAATAAAGATATGGATTACAAGGAAACTAGATCCTACATGTGCCAAGCACCAAATAAGCAATCACGTGGGTGGGTCGAGATGGAGCATGAGAAAATGCATTTTATAAGAATGTATTTAAACAATTGGCAACCCAAGGGCATATTTGTGGAACATGCGTAGATAGTTGTCACAATGGATAGTTGGAAACCAAGTTAATGCTAGCTGGTAGGGATCAAGGGTGTCTCAAATACCCATAAATAGGATCCTTGACCACTCATTTGATACATTTTATATAGTCACACATTTGAAATTTTGAGGAAAAACATGTTTTTAAGGTGAAATGTGAATTGGAGAGCAAGCTTACAGTTTGTTGGAATATGCAGCCATAAAAGGCCTATATACTATTTTCTTATGATTTGTAGCTTGGATGTATAAAAACATTGTTGTAATGGAGGTTTTGTATATTGATGATGTGCAATGTTTGTAAATAATGGTATTGAATACAAAGGAATATTATTTGATATGTATGTGTTGTGTGTTTAGTTGTTAGCTAAGGGTTTGAGTTGTCTTTCTTTACACATGATTTATGTGTTCATATTTATTTATATATCAATAGGGTTCTCAATTTTATCTTTTTGTACCTTGGGTGAGCATTTAAGTCTTTGGGATTAAGTAAAATGTTGATGTAGTAACATAGAATGTCATGATTATTTCTTGTGTATAATATAGTATGTGCAGAGCTAAAGAAGGTTATGAAAAAGCATAACATTTTATTACTAAATTATACATGTAATATATGTGATTAATTTAATGTATTTTTTTTTTTTGCATTATTGTGTGTGTGTGTGTGTGTGTGTGTGTGTGTGTGTGTGTATAATTCTCCATTAGTAACCATAACAAAATAATAGGACAGTAAGAAATGTACATTTCAAATAAGAAGTTATAAGAGAAAAAGGGAACCAAAGATAAAACACAAGATCTAAGTTGTTGAGATATTTATTATGACATCTCATCATTACTAATCAAAACATTGGATTTGTTTACACCTTTGAAAATAAGGTTGAAGAAAGGAGTTTGAAGTTGAACCATGAAACAAAGAGTTGTGTTGATGACTCTTAAAGAGGCCAACTCTGTATAGGGTTGTCTCTATAATGAATAAAGCTACACATCTTTGATCCTTATAATGAATAATATTTCGTAAAGAGCCTTGATCTCCCTTGAAAAGGTAGTAAAATATGCCATGGATCTCATAATACAATGGACACCTAAATATAAAATGCTCATTGGGGAAGGGAAAGGCCATGCAGAACATATAAGCAATGAAAGATTTAAATGTGAGTTGGACAATGATAGGTTATTTAAAGTGATTGATTCAAAGAAGCCAAGGTAGACATACATGTAAAGTTTAGTGATATGACACATATGTCAATCACTGAAGTGTTTCAGTTACCCAATACATGATTGTAATAGGTGTCATCTCAATGAAAGCATGTGTCAACTATCCAACATATCCTCTTAAGCATAGAGAATGCACCACATGTCAATTTAGATGATTTTTTGGTATGATTGACCAAATTCAATGCCCTTTTCAAGTAACACGACCTCATTTTCCAAGGAATAATTTAAACGTTATCTTTTGGATTTTATTGTTTCATAAATACCTTGAACCCTCCATTACCATTGCACCACTTTACACCTGCACACCAAGAAACAATATCAAAGTTATAATATAATTAAATAATAAGAAAATAAGATAATATTACAGTTATTCTATTATTAAATTAAATTATAAATACGTTTATCTATTATATCATACTATATATAAAATACAAAATATACTTACAATATAGTATACTATATTATATGTTATAATGTAGTATATTATTATATTATTATAAAATAAATTTTGTTATATTATAATATAAATTATATACTATGTTATATATTAAATAATATATATTATTATAGATTAATATTTTTTTAATATTAATATTAATATTAATATTAATACTAAAATATAAAATGTATTATATATTACTTATTATATTAAATAATATCAATTATATATATATATAATAGAATCATTACATTAATTATATATATATACATATATATATATATATATATATATATATATTACCTCCATGATTAGTTATATGGTGGAGTAATTATGAATGTAATTCACCATTTTTGGCTTCTTACTTTCTAGCCTCTTTGTTTCTATACGATATTCGCTTTCTACATTCAAAGAGAGAATAAGAAACTAAGAAGAAATGGTCTAAGGCTTGTATGTACCTGGATGTAGTCGTGTGCACCGTAATCCAGACGTCGTGAGAACTCCTCTTTGGTTGTGGAGGATGACACATGTAACAAAAAGAGACTAAAACAAAGAAGGCGTTAGATGAGGAGATGGTGGGCTGCCAAGCGAAAGCTTGATCCCAGAAGTACGAAGACTTCCTTGAGGGATGTCAACCCACTGACTGATAAAAGTAATGTCTAATAAAAGGCAGAATGTTAAAATACTGAAATGATTAAAGACTGAAAAGGAAATGGAAGCAAATGTTTACTTGAATGTTGTTGTCAGCTTGGTCACAGTCGTCGACGTCGGTGGTCCTACCGGCGTCAGTTGGTCAAGGTCTGTCGACGTCGGTTAGTATGCCGACGTCGGTGGGAGCAGTGGTCTCTGCGGCTGACGTCGGTCGGGGCAGTAGACTTTGGATAAGGTCTGGTCGAGTTTGGACGGGTTTATGGTCTGTGGACAGGTCTGAGAAGGATTTTGGGTCTGGTTGAATGGTCTGAGAAGGGTTATGGGTCTGGTTGGATGGTCTGAGAGTCTGTGTAGAGATCTGGGGCAATGGATAGAATGTCAAAAGGGGATAGAGGAGGCCAACAGGGAGATAAGGATCCGAGTCTGGTCCTGAAGTGCTGAATAACAGATAGATTAAAAAGAAGATGCTGAAATGAAAATAGTAGCAAATACTTACCTCATGCCTGCTGGAGAAGGGATGTTGCAGACTGGTTGTGTTGATGTCCCTGTTGTTGATGCTTGGTAGTGCAGAAGACCTGTTACTGGTGGAGTTTGAGAGGTTTGACAGAAATATTGGCCGATTGATTGATCAGAGTGCAAGATTCAAGAGTCAGATGAAGAACAGGGGCGAAGGGGGATAATGGACGTAGAAAATTGTTATGAAGGAAACCGACGCCAGCAATACCGCCGACGTCGATCAACAGTTGACCGACGTCAGCGGTTGGAAGGTAGGAAAAAGGCTAAAAATAGCCTTTCGTCCATTTTCCCAACTGCCGAGTTTAAGTGGCGGGGTAAGAAACAGTCGAGAAGGGTTAAATGGGTGCGAGGATGAGGAATAGGTCATAAATGGGTCATGGGGGGATGAAGGGAATCCAAAGAAGGGCATCCTAGGGTGGTGAGGTGGCAAGGGAGAGAGAATTATTAACTTAAAATAAGATAATTATTTCAATTAATAAGACATAGGTTAGGAGTGGTTAAGAGGACCAAGGGGGAGAGAAGGGGAGGACGACCGAGGGAGTAGACACGATTTCGGTGTCTACATTTGCCCTTTTTTGTCTTGTTGGTTGTTCTGAAAAATCAAATTAATAAGACATAGGTTAGGAGTGGTTAAGAGGACCAAGGGGGAGAGAAGGGGAGGACGACCGAGGGAGTAGACATGATTTCAGTGTCTACATTTGCCCCTTTTTGTCTTGTTGGTTGTTATGGACGAACTGCAAGACAAAAATAGGAGTTGATTGCCCCAGGTGTGGGATAAGGTTGATTTCATTTTGTTGGTTGTTCAAGTGAACTGCAAGATAAAAATAAGAGGATTGGTTGCCTCGATTATGGATGAGGTATTCCCCCTCAAAGTAGGATTCGAGGGAAGGAAACCTAGGATCGAGTGCTGATTTGACAGAGAGTGGATGAAAAAATAGTGAGTGTGAACGCTGCAATAGTTGTGATTGTGCGTATACCACTGCACGATATGGTCAGGTCAAATTATCGCAGGTTAAGGGTCGAGGAGTGCCAAAATTGAAATAACTAGGCCCCAGCATTAGTCGTAGCTGATCGGGTTATTCAATTTAAGCTGAAGCTCCAATGGTCATCGTGTTCTAGGTATCCCAGGCTCAGGAAGTGCTCTTAGAAAACACGAAAATGTCACAAGTAGTGGGGATCAACCGGCTTACGATCCTATACTTGTGAGGGTCAAAAATAGTTTGTGCACAATTTTGCTAACCAGTCGTGGGGTAACATACATGCAAAAACAACCAAGGCAAAGACGTCTTGGAAGTGGTCGGGGTCAGAGGAGATAGGCGTGATCTCCATGGTCATTGGTCGAGGTGAATGGATGGACGAAAGAAAGTGACTGAGCTAACCTCAGAACACTGAGTGCTGCCTACATAGCCCCTGTGGTTAGGGCCTTAGGGCAATGTAGTTCTCCCTAAAAGGGAGGAAGGGTCAAAGTGGTCGATGGTCTTGGTCGAGGTCAAGGTCATAGTCAAAGGATTGGTCAAAGGAAAGAAGGTTTGTCCATCAGAGAGACGAACAAATGAGGGTGGTCGAGCTAACCCCAGAGGACGTCGTGTCAACTGAGTGCTGCCTACATAGCCCTGGTCTTAGGGCCTCAAACCAATGTAGTTCAGACGAAGAGGCAAAATGGTCGATGATTGGTCTTGGTCATGATGAATGATGAGGGTAAGATGATGTTGCAGCCTTTTCCATATTGTGTGATGGTGTATTCTGCAACATTGGTCGAGAGGTCTTTCATCCCTAGTAATTGTCTATATTCATGATGGATGTATGCTAAAAATGAATTGAGGTCTATTTATGCTTCAGCAAGTATTGGTTTATGCTTAAGATAAATTGTGTCTGGTCGATAGTTTCCATGTGTATTGGTGTCCATAGAAACTATGTGAAATGGACTAGGTCATGTCGTTGGTCTGAAAATGTTTTGGTTTGTTTGGGTGGGTTTGGTTGGATAGATGATGATTGGGTTGAATGCGTGACCAAAGTGTGACAAAAAGTGAAAGGCAAATTGCTCTTTCATTGACAAGGACCAGAATGATGGCATGGATAAGGGTTGTTAGAAACAAGAGACCCGTTCATGCATTGCATCGTTGACCAGTGGTTGTGTTTAGAGAAGCAATCGAATTACTTGATGTTAAGCAAGCTCAAAATTCCTTGAGTATGCAGGGGTGATAGATTTGATTATGTGAGATGGATGGAAGGGGGAACCCTTTTTGGCAGGAACAACTTTGCCCCTTTTATAGGTGACCCCGAGAACGACTATAGACAAGTCCATGACTCTAAAGGTTGTCAGTCAGTTTTTTTTTTTTTTTTTTTTTTGAAGGCAGATGGATCAATGCGAGAAGCCTACGAGGGGATGTTGTCTTGCTTGGTGGTCATGTTGTGAAGCTGATCGATGCGGGAAGCTTCAGAGATAGTGCTGTGTATGTAGTAAAATTTAGGAATAGCCATCCTTCGAGGGAGTGGTCTATATTCTGCTTTATATGTTTTTGATATGACTTTGGCCTAGCTGTCCTTCAAGGGAGCAGTCTAGTAAATACAACAATGATGATGCAGCTATCCTTCGAGGGAGCAGTCTACATTTATAGTTTTATGACCTTGGAATATGCATCCCATTTTTATAGTTTTGATTTTTTTGATTTTTTTTTGTTTTTGACTGGA
This sequence comes from Torreya grandis, assembly GCA_037957365.1. Lineage (NCBI taxonomy): Eukaryota > Viridiplantae > Streptophyta > Pinopsida > Cupressales > Taxaceae > Torreya > Torreya grandis. The sequence goes on from JARHVA010002237.1 coordinate 759,274, forward strand.
CTTTTGGTCATGGACTTGACTATAGAAGTTTAGAGGGTTTCCCTTTTATTAGGACAAAGTATTCATGCTTGACAAAAGGGGTGACTGATGTTTGCAGGGTTGAGGGTTGAAAGGAATGGGAATGACAATGATAGGGATTGCTCAAGAGATCGAGCTCAAGTTAAACGTCAAATGAATAATTACTTGACTAACAGTAGACTGGTCAAAGATGCAAGGCGTAAAAGGGGCTCAGGTTCTGACAAAGTCCTGACCCATGCTTGTGTTATGATGTAAGGTCCGAATTAATTAGGAGCAAACTTGCCCCATTTGCTTCGTTCCAAATTAGTCGCATGTTGATTGATGTTGAAAGAGTTGGTCAATGTTTGGTCGAAGTTCGAGGTCGATGCTGAAGAAGTTGGTTGATATTTGATCAAGGTTTGATTGAGGTCGGGTCAAACGTTTGGTCGAAAATAGGTTGAATGTTTGGTCGAGGTCGGGTCGACAGTCTGGTTGAGGTCGAGTTGAATGTTTGGTCGAGGTCGGGTTGATGCTGAAGAAATTGGTTGATATTTGATCAAGGTTTGATTGAGGTCGGTTTGAACGTTTGGTCGAAGATAGGTTGAATGTTTGGTCGAGGTCGGGTCGACGGTCTGGTTGAGGTCGGGTTGAATTTTTGGTCGAGGTCGGGTCGATGCTTGTTTGGTCGAGGCATAGTCGAGGCTTGGTCGAGGTTTAGGATTAAAAGAGTGATTGATATTTGGTCGAGACAGGGTTGAAAGGTTGGTCGAGGCTTGGATGAAAGTTGAATTCCCCCAGCGGCTAGGGAGAATGTTTGATAGATTGGTTAAGGTCGATTGAGGCTTGGTGGTCAGATTGACTATGTTGATGTCAAATAAGGGGGTTAAAGGTGGCAAAGGGACCATAGTATGGCATGGAGATCCCGATTTAGGTGATGAGGTTTGAGAAGCATGGGTCGGTGTTGATGATTTGTCGAAGGGGTGGTCAAGAGGATCCTTGATGAGAAGGGTATCCTTTTTTTGGTGTTGATGAATGACAGCTTTAAGAGCACAACAACGCTCAGTGTCATGTCCCAGAGTGTGGTGATAATGATAGAATTTAGAGTTGTCGAACCAAGATGGTCTTGATCTAAGAGTTGATGAGTGGAGCGGTGTTGAAGGTTTGTTGATAGTATGGTCGAGAAGAAACGTGTCTTTCTCCAAGCATTGGCGAATGACAACCTTGAGGGCACAACAATGCTCAGTGTCGTGCCTAGGCGTGTGATGATACGCACAAATCTGAGTGTCATCGAACCAGGGCAATTTTGGTCTGAGAGATTGATATGGTTTAAGAGGTGGGAACTTAATGCGAGAAGATTGCAATAATTGTCATAACAGCAGGGCATAAGAACCTGCTAATGGGTCTGTGTGTCTTGTTGCAGTGGGGGTTGATGACTTTGGTTTGAGAGGCGTAAGAGGCGTTGGTCGTACCATCATTTTTGTGGGTGGTGTAACCACATGTGGAGATGGTACTTTGGTGGTGATAGGTGTTGGATGTTTTGGAGGAAATATATGTCTGATGGGTTGAGGAAGTAATGGAGGCGACTTGCCTCTATGAGGTATGGGAGTAGGAAGCACCCCTATTAAAGTGGACGGATGCGGGCCCAAAATCGAAGGTAATGATGATGGTGGGGGAGGAGTCCTCCGGTGTGGTTTAATGGCCTTCGTTGGTTTGGGGCGAGGGCCACTATTGTGCAAGGCGAGGTTAGATACAGGTTTGGGTTCGGATGTGGACGGAGGTGAGCGAGATGTGGCAATCTCAGGCAAAAGGCAAGAGGAAACTGTGACTGGGTATTCCTCGATCGAAATGGGTGAAGAGACTGGTTCTTCTCTTGGTGGAGAAGAAATATGAGAGTGTGGCTCTACAGTTGGATAGAGCGTAGGAATGGTCATGGTCTCGATGTGTGGTCTAGGCGTGGGGAATGTATGATCCCCCATTGATGACAAAAAGGATGAGGGTGAGGCAGCCGGTGTGGGTGCCATCAAAGCATCCTCCAATATGAGAGAGGTCGATGGAGGACAAACAGGAGAAGGGGAAGAAGGGTCTTCCACCTATGGAGGAGGAATAGGGTAAGAAGGGTCTTCCACCTGTGAAGGAGGTTGGTCAGGGACAAGAGAAAAGACAGTGTCGACCGTGTGTATATCATGGTCTTGAGGGTCATTGGTCATGGTCTAGACATTGTTTTGAGTAGGCGGATGGTTAGGAAAGGGTTGTTTGAAGATGTCGAGGTGTTGGTTGGGTGGTGCATTTGGGTTGTCCAAGATGAGATCCCCCTTGTCTAGCATGTCTTGGATGATGTTTTTGACGGTTTGATAGTGGTCCGTGTCATGGCCTTTGACACAGTGATAGTTGCAAAAGTCGTTCTCCTTGTACCATGCAGGGATAGGTGTTGAGGGGTCAAATTGAAGTGGTCAAATTGAAGGGAGATTGAGGACCCCCTGCTTGACAAGTTTATCCAAGACAGAGGCATATGACTCTCCAATTGGAGTGTATTGACGTTGTATGGATCGTCATTGGAAGTGTTTATTGATGTAGTCTGATGTTGAAAACTGAGGTCAGTTGGTTATTATTGAAGATGATGGTCTAAATATGATAGCGTTTGCCGACCCCTTGGACTAAGAGCGGGCAGAAGAAGGTTTGGACGAAGAAGGGTCATTAGATTTTGCATTGTTATTACGCAATTTGACCTTATTTTTGTCGATGGCACAGAGTTCAAGCTTTCTTGCCATGGTGAAAGCTTCATCAAAAGTGCGGAATGTCTGGATCTGCAAGGTAGAAGAGATGTGCCTAGCACATGCTCGAGAAAAGAGCTCGATGAGCTCAGGTTGAGGCAAGGAGAAGGAGAGCTAGTTAATCAAGCCTCTCCAACGGGCGACAAAATCGACTATGGATTCATCGTCAAATTGCCTGATGGAATAGAGGTCTGTGATTGAGACTTGTTTAGTGATGTTGATAGAAAAATGGTCGAGAAATAATTGGGCGAGTTGAGCGAATGAAAAGATAGAATGTCTGGCAAGAGAGCTATACTAGTCAAGGGCGGGGCCAAAAATTGACATGGGGAACGTGCGTAGAAGTAACGCATCATCATGGGCTATGAGATAACAAGCGTGTCTGAACGCTCGAAGATGTTGTTGTGGGTCTTCCTTACTCTGAAAGTGAGTAAATTTAGGGAGTTCCCACTAGTTGGGATAAGGTCAGAAGGGCACAGAAGGATGAATGGGTTCATTGCAAATTTGCTCATATGACAGAGCATTGCTTAAACCAGGAATAGAGGTCTCGAGACTAGTCATTTTGTCTATCAGCATTTTGATTATGTCAACTGACGGATTGGCAGGTGGGGCACCCCCTAGGTTATAGGGTACCTGGAAGGTGGTCGAAGAGGCGTATGACGTACTTGGTTACGCTCGTGTAGGCACAACATATGGGTAGTGCGTCATAGGGATAGATGCCGTGGTTAAAGAGGCTTTTGCCATGAAGTTAGAGGACACAAGTTGACTAGATACTGCCAGAGGTGGTTGAGTGGCGGCACTAGTAAAAGGATAGGTTGTCACTCTCGCGTGTATAGGTGTAAGAGTGGGGGAGGTCGAGACAATCAAGTTCTGGTATGATGTAGAACTTGGTTGAATTGCGTGAAGTTGAGGGGGTAATGACACCCCGATGGAGGTAGGTTCAAGAATAGATGGGGAGGCCAAACTTTGCGTATTGGCCATGGTCGAGTGACTAGTCGAGACAATAGGCTGAGTCATGATGGGTTGGGTAGCATATGACATCGATGTCATTGCCGCTGTGAGTGAAAGGTCCCACATTTGGTTTCTTGAGAGATAGTTTTGGAGGGCTTTGACATTGAGGTCCAAGAATCTTTTGAAATCTTGGTCCCCTTCAGTGACAATGGGGGTCTGAGTCAGGGTCGATCGAGTAGGAGTTCTTTCGGTCTTCAAGTGGAACTCCATTATGGGACTGGTTATGGATGAGGAAGACGGAAGCGGTTGATGCCTCGCTTGGTCAAGAAGAGCCTTAGTTCGACTGCGTGTCAAAACCATTCAAGGCAAAAAGGGTCAGGTTTCAGAAACTGTGTTTTTTCAGTTTTAGAAACTCAAAATGTGGTTTTGGCAAAAAAAGGGTCAGGTTTTAGGCTGCTGTTTTCAAAAAAAAAAGGTCTGTGATAGTGACAGATGTCGGTTGAAAAACTGATGTCGGTGATATTAGATGGCCAATGTCGATCAGATAACTGATGCCGGTGAGGAGAGGTTGTCGACGGCGGTGCTAAAACCAATGCCGGTGACTGTGGTTTTCCAAAAACCCAAAAGATTTGAGAGTTTTTGGAAAAAAGGAAGAAGAACGTTCTCACTAGCTCAAACAAGCATATAAGAAAAGAAAAACAAAGATGGAGACAGGCAAACACTAAGCGTTAAATCCTAAGAATCAACTTTTAGAATCTTATGGCTTATGCCTTAAAGTGATGTTTGGGAGGTTGGCTGTCAGAATGGGTCCTAAAAGAGGTAGTTTATGGATGGTTTCAAGTTTGTTTAGGCACTCAAGAGTCTGGGTTAGGTTCTGTACGTGGCCTGGTGCTAAGGAGCAAGCTCCCCTCACTTCACGAGCCCAGTGATAAGCTGGTCTCGCTTAGCCAAAATATACCTTCCCTAGAGATTATCCTCCGCTAGAGAACAGAGTGGGCTTTCCCCTTAGTGGTGAAATCCAAGTGAGATTGCCAGGGAGGGTAAGGTATCTGCTGGGTGATGAAATCCCAATCGGGCCTTGTCTCAAGTAAGTTTAATGTTTGATTTGTGCAGGTGATTCGGTTGTGTAACATAAGTGTGATTAATTCATGATGCAGTCTAATTACTAGATGTGGACTAAGAAATGCAAGCAATCAGAAATGAAATGCAGTGTGTTTTAAGCCCAAGTCGAAATGTTAGTTCATATGAAGACAAGTTGAGAAAGGGGTGAAGAGTATGATTTTTGACTAATCTATGATGCAAGAAAAGAAAGAAGAGTTCTTTTTAATTCTGCTTATGATGTCCTTTTAAAAGAGAAGAAAGAGGTGAAAAGGGAGAAACCTAATGCACCTATATGAATAGAAAGAAAAGAACCGTAGGAAGACCCTAGGGTCCCATCGGGCGTGCCAAAATTGTTTCTATACGATATTCACTTTCTACATTTAAAGAGAGAATAAGAAACTAAGAAGAAATGGTCTAAGGCTTGTATGTACCTGGATGTAGTCATGCGCACCGTAATCCAGACGTCGTGAGAATTCCTCTTTGGTTGTGGAGGATGACACCTGTAACAAAAAGAGACTAAAACAAAGAAGGCGTTAGATGAGGAGATGGTGGGCTGCCAAGCAAAAGCTTGATCCCAGAAGTACGAAGACTTCCTTGAGGGATGTCAACCCATTGACTGATAAAAGTAATGTCTAATAAAAGGCAGAATGTTAAAATATTGAAATGATTAAAGACTAAAAAGGAAATGGAATCAAATGCTTACCTGAATGTTGTTGTCGGCCTGGTCACAGTCACCAACGTCAGTGATCCTACTGGCATCGATTGGTCAAGGTCTGTCGACATCGGTGGGGGCAGTGGTCTCTGCGGCCGGCGTCGATCGGGGCAGTAGTCTTTGGACGAGGTCTGGTTGAGTTTGGAAAGGTTTATGGTCTATGGATGGGTCTGAGAAGGATTTTGGGTCTGGTTGAATGGTCTGAGAAGGGCTATGGGTTTGGTTAGATGGTCTGAGAGTCTGTGCAGAGATTTGGGGCAATGGATAGAATGTCAAAAGGGGATAGAGGAGGCCAACAAAGAGATAAGGATCCGGGTCTGGTCTTGAAGTGCTAAATAACAGATAGATTAAAAAGAAGATGCTGAAATGAAAATAGTAGCAAATACTTACCTCATGCCTGCTGGAGAAGGGATGTTGCAGACTGGTTGTGTTGATGTCCATGTTGTTGATGCTTGGTAGTGCAGAAGACTTGTTGCTGGTGGAGTTTGAGAGGTCTGACAGAAAGATTGGCCGATTGATTGATCAGAGTGCAAGATTCAAGAGTCGGATGAAGAACAGGGGCGAAGGGGGATAACAGACGCAGAAAACCGTTATGAAGGAAACCAACGCCGGCAATATCACTGACATCGATCGACAGTTGATCGACGTCAATGGCTAGAAGGCAGGAAAAAGGCTAAAAATAGCCTTTCGTCCATTTTCCCAACTGTCGGGTTTAAGTGGCGGGGTAAGAAACAGTCGAGAAGGGTTAAATGGGTGCGAGGATGAGGAATAGGTCATAAATGGGTCATGGGGGGATGAAGGGAATCTAAAGAAGGGCATCCTAGGGTGGTGAGGTGGCAAGGGAGAGAGAATTATTAACTTAAAATAAGATAATTATTTCAAATTAATAAGACATAGGTTAGGAGTGGTTAAGAGGACCAAGTTGGAGAGAAGGGGAGGACGACCGAGGGAGTAGACATGATTTCGGTGTCTACACTCTTTTCCCATTAACCAAATTTGTGGTGATTATAGTACCTAATAAATCATCATTATCTTGTAATCGCTACTAATGCAGGATTAATCCAATGACAACTCAATAATATATTATAATAAATAAAGTTTTAATATTTCAATTAATCTAAATCGTAAAAAATAATAATTTTGTTCTTTAAAATGCATAATATTAACAATTATATTAAAGAGACACAATGAAAATACTGATAGAGACAATAAAAAATAAAATATCATAATAGTGGTGGGGTGGGAGATATGCAAAAAAGAAAGTAGAGAAATAAATTAAAGGGTGACAATACCAATTAGAAACCAGATTAATCAAGGAAGAAGGAAATGTGACATGGAATATAACTTTTGTTCTTCCTTTCTCTGATTTGAATGTATATATCGTCTTGCATTCTCGCATTTCTATCAAAGGAGAAGGAAGGAAAATATGAAGGTCTTGCAAGGAAAAGACATTTTTGAGATTATAGTAAAAGTTAGTTCTTGACATTCAACGGTCCCAATGTCAATTGCTATTTTCTTTAATGTTAGGCCCTATGACTTATGTATTGTTAGAATCCAAGTTGTTTTATTGGATGTTGTTTCAGATTGCCACAAGTAACAAGAGGGATCGAAATAAGCTTAGGAGTATTCACATCCCATGTTAGACCTATATATATATATATATATATATATATATATATATATATATATATATATATATATATATATATATATTTCATTTGGACAACTTGTTGGAGACCTAGATTGCACCCTAGCTGAGAAGGGTATTGTTCAGGTCCTCTTGCTCAAACCTAGTCCAACATGGGAATGACCCTAGGTGGTGGGTCACCTAATCTTGGGTCAGACCTCTAGGATCTTTAAAGAGGCTAGATATTATGGAAGATAAGACACTCTTCCATATATTATGTATATCTACCCCTATTCCAAACCTAAACATAGGTTTACTATAGATTGAAAACCAATATATTTATTGGTTTTCATATATCTACAATATCAATGAAAACCTATAGGATGTATATTCTTATTTTGAACTATATTAGGTTTAAATAAACCTATTCTACCTCTGAACATTGTGAAAACTAAGAAGCCACTACACATGAGGAACATAATCATGAAATGTCATTGAAACCATAAGAAAACTGAGTCTACATGCTTTAGATCTTCGAATAGAGGTCCTGACTGAGATTTAATGGTGATGGAGCTTCATCATTAACCATCTTGATTTTATTATTATAGCTTATGCTTAAGGATGCTTGACTGGGCTCTAATGGTGACATATGCCCTTTGGAAGATTACTTTGGTTCGATTTGAACCATGTTTGACCTTTATTTGAAGTCTTCTAGCTTCAACTTTTGATATTGATCATTAATTTTGATCTGGGATTGCTTGCACGTGCATCATTAGATCTATTTTCTTATGCATCATTAGATCCTTGGTCTAATTGAATGCATGTCATTGATCTTCCTTCTATTTTATAAAATGTACAGCGTTGGATCCTTTAGTTCAGAGAGATCATGCCACTTATCATCGATGTGTTCAATCTTAGGATACGCTGACCTTTTGAATATGAGCTCAACATTGATCTTTGCATGCACAATTAAATGCACTCTATAAGATATTTGGGACCCACTGAATCTATCTTGTTTCTATTCACCATTAGATATTTGATTTGATCGAACACCGACTATTGATCTTGTTCTTGGCACTTTTTAACTCTTTGACCTTGCATGTGTTATAGATCATCTACCTGAGCTCCCGAGATCTTGACACTTGCTATCCCCATGTGTTCATCCTTGGAACATTTGAATTCAAACAGTTATTTCACAAAGCTTTAATTTGACATCTATGCACACATCTTACTCTGTTAGATCAACTTTGAAGACCTATATCTTGAGATAGCAAGCTCATCAAGATATGAAATTTATAGAGCATATTCAAGGCATGAATAAATTCATGTCCATGTGATCTTTTAGCTTGAGAGGCTTTCTATTCATACTTATAAAATTCACAATCGAGCTAACCAGTCTATTTTTGCATGACATGTGATGACGGTCTATCTCTTTTATGCTTGTACAAGTCACTTTTCTCTTAAACAAGGGCACTATAAGGCATCAAAAGAAAGATAAAGTAAAGACCATCAAGAGTTTCAAATGATAAGGGTTGACATTTCGCTTGTGAGGCCAAAATTTTAACATTTTTGGTGACTCTAATGGGAAGCATGCCTACTATGCTTAAGAACCTAGACTAGTTGCCTTGTCTAGTCCATTGGGCATGGAGTCTCTACTTTGGTTCAACATATTGATCTAAAGCTAAAACTAACTACCCACCCTTGGATAACTCCTCTTGAAACAAACAAGGACCAACAAGAAACAAAACAAACTAAGTGCCCAAATCACTTATTGAAGGGAACATAAAACAAGAAGGAAACTTACCTAAACAAAGCAAGGATAACTAACCTACTAAACAAATGTGCACATAGGCACTTAGAGGAAAGCATGAAATCTACTCTAATATATAAAATATTGTACAATAATTTACAATCACCTCCCTCTTGGGTCAAATGGGAAAATTTTAGTATCATTCACTTGTAACAAACCAAGATGAAAAATACCTTGCTTTGGAGGTACCAAAAATGGTGAACCAAGCAACTTGATGGCCAATCCTTTTGATGTGTTCTCCAATGGATGAAATGGAACAAACATGTATCCAATGTAAACCTATTGGTTCAAGTATTCCAAGCTTGGTTCATGTTGGACTCTAGGAGTACTTTCTTGATGTTGCTCATCACTCTTAAGAAAGTCTTGCATGAATACTTCATTTAGGCTCTTAAGAGCAACTTCACTTGGTTCAATTGATGGTTCAAAAAGACCATATCCTTCCCCTTTGTCCTTGTGAAAATTAGGATTGATCATGCTTAGAATAACATTCACATATGTTCTTACAAGAAGGACATGTCTCTTATCCTCTTCAAACTCTTTGGTTATGGCATTGAACTACTACCACAACTCTTTAGGCTCTTCACTAGTATGCTTCTCAAACTACATCTCTTGAGCATTTGAGATGTCTCCTTCATCAACCTTACTCAAGATTCTATCTTGATCTTCAACTACAAATGAGGGTTGACTTAACCATTCAAGGTCTAAAACATCATGTTTATCTTGCTTAAGGTCTGATCTGCTTTCCTTTTCTTCATTTATGTAGAATGGACCTTCAGTAGTCCAATCAAAGTCTACTTCACTCTCAACTGCTTCATGAATAGACATCCCTTCAAAAAAAAGACATCAATATTTCCTTTAGGTTCTAATTCATCAAATCCATGTGAAGAAGTCTAATCCAAACCTGATTTTTCCTCCTCTAAATGGAGTGGGTTAGATTTGACCTCCATAATAGGTTCATGAAGGTTGTTCTTGGTCATGTGTATGGGTAGATAAAATCATATTGATCAAAAGATGGTTGATTATACATACCAAAATATGATGATGAGGCACTTAGGCTACTTAAACTAGTTGATGAGTACTCAGAGTCACCATTAATGTTTACACACATATCCAAAGGTTGATTGGATGAAGAGAACACCAAAAATATTCACCAGGGAAAAATGTAGTAAGTCCCATCGGGCATGCCAAAACGGTTGGAGACCTAGGTTGCACCCTAGCTGAGAAGGGGATTTTTAAAATCCTCTTGCTCAAACCTAGTCCAAAATCGGAATGACCCTAGGCTGTGGGTCACCTAATCTTGGGTTAGACCTCTAGGATATTTAACGAGGCTACCTATTATGGAATATAAGACACTTCCATATCTTGTGTATATTTGCACCTACTCCAAACCTGAACATAGGTTTACTATAGATTGAAAACCAATCTATTTATTGGTTTTCATATAGCTATAATATCGATGAAAACCTATAGGTTGTATAATCTTGTTTTGAACTATATTAGGTTTAAATAAAACTAATCTACCTTTGAACATTGTGAGAACTAAGAAGCCACTGCACATGAGGAATGTAATCATGAAATGTCATTGAAACCATAAGAAAATTGAGTCTGCATGCTTTGGTCTTCAAATAAAGGTGACTAAGCTTTAATGGTGATGGAGCTTCATCATTAACCATCCTAGCTATATCACTATGTCTTATGCTTAAGCATGCTCCATTGAGCTCTAATGACGGCATATGCCTTTTGAAACATTGTTCTAGTTGG